>OZ026844.1:15142930-15205125 GCA_964023205.1 Lutraria lutraria | reverse complement strand
TATGCTAATAATCAGATTTTTCTAATTCATTTAGTTCATTTTATATACGACATTAAATGTTCGTTCCTTGAATTATTTTCCAATAAAATGTTTCTGTTTCAAAGAAATGTCGAAGTTCCTTTGTCAGACGATTAATACTCGCATATGTCACTATAGTTACCTCAGCTATGACACCGACACATCCACAGATCACTGCTGCTTTAGCTTGAGCGCCGCTCATACCTCCCAGACCAGACGTAACAAATACCTGATGCAAAAGATGGCAGTTACAAGCGGTTCGTCAAATTATAAAATAACCGTTAATTATGTCTTTAAAGATTGGGTTCATTTCTGAGTTCATGATTGAAGGTAGAAAAGGTCCAGAACGATTTACAAAGTATTCAAAGATTAAAACATAAACATCTCGATCTAGATTGCTGCATTACCTTTCCAGCCAAATTACTCGTTCCTAACTTATTCCTTGCAGCGTTCAAAACTGTCAACTGTAATCAAAAGGGTAAAACTAGTAAAGTATTGGTTAACAACGTACATGTATCGTTTGTATAATTTACGTAATGGTTGTACAGCTTCCAATAGGTACCATATTTATAAGTAAATGTTTCTATTGAACATACAATTACATTCTGTTCATCATGCCCTGTATAACCACAGGCTTGATTCATTTTAGGTGATAAATAATTTATTCGGAGATATTGTCCAGTGATAAGTCAGTACTCCCTTAATTTATTGCTGTAGATATGTATATGCGCATTAGGAAATGTTTGTCACCAAACGTAATATCAGTTCTCGTCAAACTGTATCAGAAAACACTTTTCCGAATTTCACTGAATGTTTTAAAGATATGCGATTTTACACATTGCATTATACATTTAGTGTATATATCATACGTTTTATTATTGTCAATACACAGCAACAAAGTATTTTTTAAACAGACCGTTGTCCCATGCACAATACCCTGTGGTCCAATATAACAAAAGCTCCCAGCAGTCATCTGTCCATACCTAGAATGATAGCAAAAATATTGATTCAATGTCAGTACATATCGTGATTTCCTACATCTACATCGCAGACTGTCACTATTCATTTATAGACGAAAATATTGACGTGAGTGGGCGATATTGAAGAACTCATCAATATATTGATAAAAATCCGAAATCTTTGATAATTATTGAAGTAATGTCAATATAATTTATGTGTGTTTTATACTCATCAATATATTGATCAGTATTGTATCTTATTCCTATAAAGGCCTAGTAGAAAAGAACGAAATATTGATTGAAATTTTGATGAAAAATTTTTTAATGTTGAGGGCAAAATGGTAGTCGTCCATAATATTGAATCAATGATATTGACAATATTATTGGACGTGGATGGGCCACTTTAAATGGTTCTTAATGATGGGTTGTAGTAAAAAGTTAAAAACTACAAAGGTTCTCAAAATCGGTCAGCTCCATCTCGAGATAATAATGTTGGTCATTATGATCATAAAAAAAACTGCTACCATAATTAATTAAGTTCCCATTTTTGTCGAACCCATAAATGTTAAATAAATAAAAAAGATTAATAGAAGTTATGTTCATCATGTTGATTGTAAACATAGAAGTAAGATTTTAGACAATATTTTTGTACAATGCAATAGATTTTTCATTTTATACAAATACATGTACTTACATAGTAACCCCTAATGCAAACATCTTTTCGTACGTATCCCTGGATGAATAATTTGGAATTACCTGCAATGGATACATTTTCCTGATACAATGAATATGTGTTGAAATTCTCATTCTAGACAATTATATGACTTTTAAGATTCGATGAAAAATCGAGTACCATATAAGCCATTTGATAATACTTATGTACCTGAGTAGTCAATTAAACTGCATAAAAAATATGTTTTCACATTCAATAAACTTTATTAAACAAGTATATGTCACAGCACTCGTACGTCGATCACACTACAATATTGAACACTGTGTGGTTATGTCCGTTCAAATGTGTAACCAGTTTATACATGAATTCTCCCATTGCCCCAGTGATTACTGAGCAACCGCATACCATAAGGACACTGTGCTCCAGCGCGTTGCAAGGGAATGGAACTAGCAAAAGGCGCACATTGTATTATTTAGAGTACAAAATGTAGTATTCAAATTTTGACAAGTCATACAAATGAAATTTTACGTATTCCCAATTTTGTTTAGCAGTATACATTTGTATATCGAAATTCGGATGTTATTGAAACATTTTTTCTACATTATTTTGCACACTTTTCTCCTTATATGGCATGCAATGATCAACTGATGGTGCCATATCGCGTTGATTGGGTCCATTGATATTAATTATATTTTCTAATATTCCGATGAGACGTTTGTTCGAATCCATGACGGACAAATTATATGTTTCGGGAATAATCAGTTTCAATCGATCCGGTTTTACTATAATAAGAAATGTAACACTTAGATTTTAAACGTATACAAATGTAGAATATTTATTCTTTTCTGTTTAAGGTCGATTTGAATTTATTTTACGTCATTTTTGTTGCAAATAATTTGCAACTTATGTATACTGTATAATTATGTGCAACTTCTGTAGTCCTACCATGCCGTTTGTTATGATAGCTCTAGGTGCATCAGGCGTACTAGGAAACAATCCCATTGGATGTCCAGAGTAAAGAACAAGCGTCTGTTCATCCGACATCTCACTCAGATATTTCATCACCAAAAGAAACTGGAATAAATATAATACATTGTATGTGTTGTACATGTACTGAATATGGCAAATACATAGCAATGGCTTGTAAATAACACAACAACATTTCGAACATACTTCAAGTTACTGCAGTCCAACTCATGAACAAAGCCTACAGTATTTCCACGAAATTATACAGACTTACAGAGTTATTGGCAATTAATGGTCGTTCTTTTTATTTACAATTTACACTGTGTCTGCGTAACATGTTTGTAAAATCATTTACACCGTACGGGGATAAAATACATTTTCTTTACTGTATCAACAAATAAAAAAGTATCATAGGGGACTAATATGGTGTGTAATGTCGTGTTAAGGCAAGAAATAGAAGCTCCTGTATCGGAAAGGTCGCTATATAGGACCAAGTTTACGTTCACAAACCTGTGCCCAATTTGAGAAAACTTGACCATTTCCACCATAAGTAACGAGTTCATGAGGGAACTGTGCCACACGAGGATCAAGGTTATTCATAATCATATGCATGATGGCTGCTGCCTGACGACAACGAACTGGGTATTCATCGATTGGATATGCTCTGCGAATAAAGATTAGTATGTACAAGTATGTCCCTCAATATCATCATACACAAAGTATATTTTGATTAACTTTGCACGCAGCAGTAAAAATAAAACATTTCGAATAATGTTGCAAGAAGATATATTGATGTGGTTACAGCAACGTGGAGATAGCTTAGCTTTCCACAGCCGTCACTCGCTCGGCGCGCATGAATTTCGATGCGGACCCAAGTACATAGTTTTTCTACATCCGCCATGCAATTGCACGTTGAACTAGTTCCTGTTCCATGTTGCAGTGCCAGTCATATGATAGTTCAGTTTCCATTAGAACTCTCAGTACTTTGATTATATCCTATAAGCTGCAAGTACGTTTTATCTTCATACATTCAAGACTGATAAACAATGCCGACAGACAATTCATGTGTGGTCACCTGTTGATATTTAAATATAGTGTTAGGTCACGTACGTGATGTGTCTAGAATATTTAATAGTATAGCATTTGAGTGTGGAAATTCGTCAAAAACTATCCTGGATTGATTTTTAATTTAAGAACTATTTGATCTTTACATGTATATTAAGTCAATTACGCATTCCTGACACACATATTACGGATGATGACGTTTTGTTTGTGGATCCAAAAATCGTGGTAAGGGTACTATATTGTACATGCAGCCAAAACTTGTATCAATTAATTAAATGCGAAAAAGGTATAATACCTCGATCGTTGCTTAATTATCGTTTGACGACAATTTATTTTCAATTAAATGTACATGAATATAATAGTATCATAAAGGGAAAATACACAAATACACAATGTACCTCATAAGTAAAGTTGGTCTAAATCTGTACATATATATGTGTCCATAGTTACGTAACTCGTCGGCGAACTCAGGAGCCAATGTTTCGTGAACGGATTGTGGAAAATACCTCAGAGCATTCCTTAAAGCCAACTGAAACGTAGACGTAAAATTGTAAGATCAACCGTTGTCCATTTCAATTGTCTGAAGTAAAAAATCTTGAATAAAGGGCCACATTCCTAACTAGCAAACTTTATAGACGCTTTAAATTATTTTATTTGTTTTTTTAAAGCAGTTTTATAATATCAAAGTCTAATACAAAAGTCCCATAGAAATCGATTGGTCATGTAATAGTATGCTGTCCCACCATTTATAATTACCTTATTCTAAATCTGGCGACACCTCTAGATCGTTATGAATTAAAAACATGTACATATACCAACTTCGAAATTCATAGTATTTATTTCATCTAGCCAAAAGTCTGCTAGATATTTCACATGTACGTGGTTATGTAGATTATATGATATTACTATGTTGTAATATATGTGCATGGGTTGGTGGCATAAATGCTTATACTGACTTCGATTCTTGAATCATTGATATGAGAACCTCTTGTCCTTTATATTTGACGAAAAAAGATTTTTAAAAATGTATCGTCATGAATAATTCGGTCAGTCTTTGCACATGGCCTTGATATAAACTATAGTTTATGTCTATATGTAGAGTACGTAGTTTCGTTATCGTACGTGCTTTATCTTGTTGAGTATTGAGACAATGCACTGTGAACATAACAATCATGTAATCTGCGATACTTTTGTATACTGATAATTTTAAAAGGACAATATTCAATCATCTATGTTTCTATATAAACACCAATATTAATGATGTACGATATAAATGACATTTCTTATTGAAATCAACTCCTTTTGTATGGGCGTTTTTGAGATTAGTGTTTCGCTGAAAATTGTGTCTGATTATTATTTTAGTGTTTTCCTGATTTTAACAAAGCCCTTTTACGAAGCACTGTGTACTTATATTTTTTTTGTGTTGCAGGATTCGCAAAGTGTTCAACCTTCGAACGACTCCTGCCACTGATTAACCATTGGCCATTATGGTTACTGTTATATCAATAGCAAGAAAGCACATTTTCATGACCCCCGTCGTTTGCGTCATTCAGCTGTCAAGGGCTTATCATGAGGGCAACCAGAATTAAGGAGCTTGATAGATTGTATATTTCAATCTAACCCAAACATGAACCAATTTGAATTATTTCAGTGAAAATGGTGACTGGTGAACATACCGCTAATTTTTTAAAAAAATGAACTAAACCTCAAGGTATCTTCTGTAGTTATACACTAGTATTTTAGTAATGCTTTTATGAACAGACAGAACAGAACTTTTATTAGAGACTTAATTGTACATTGTACATCGTCAAAACAAAACAAATAAACACATGTAATGTGATAGGTTGAAAAGGCACATGAATGAGAAATCATAATTAACAATATATACTAGTAATCTATGTTAGAAAAAATATATGTGTACGTAAGTTGTGCTAAGAGGGTGGACATAATCAATTAAGAGTATTTAATATGGAAGTTCTAAGAGATAAAGCTAGTTTTATAAATCTAGCAGTTTTTATGATTAAGTCTTTATGTTTATGTTCAGTGTTGCTTTGACAGTACATTGATACAAAACGACAATGACTGCATGTTTTGAACAACACGGGTCGTTTAATGAATTATAACATTATTCCTAAAACATCTTGGCTCACATTAATCATCTGAATCACAGACAGTGCCGAACATCAGGAATGAACATTAATAGAACTATAACTTACAGGCAGCATTCAACTTCTTGCATTCAAATTCTTTCATGTTCAAAGACATGTACCAATAAGAATACAACTGCTTGTCGACCTGTATGTTTTTATTTGTTTCAAACCAACGTTTACAAAAACAGTTCATGAATAAACTGATTTATGCTTAGTCGAAAGTCTTTGACGACGAAGTATGCATTATAATTATATACATTCCAGTTCAACAGTTAAAATGGTCAACAAGACGAAATAAAATAGACTATTCCCAGAACTAATTCATAGCATGTGTTACAACCAACACTAGCTGTCTAACTTTATCTCCAAACTACTTGCTCAACTGTAGAAAACAAAACAGAATATAGTTGTTCACCTACCCTTTGTTCATCTCTGGTGAGGTCAGGGGTTCGAACTGGCGCGTGTGGCACCTCCTCATCCCGGTCCTTTGGGTCCGGAAGTGGATCAGTTGGTAATCCTTCACAAACATCCTTCAGAGAGGACATAATTTTACTCAGTTACTGTATTCACGTTATGTAAACGTTTGGTTCTGTTTGCGTTAACGAAGCGTTAAAGTTTAATCTATCAATTTGTTCATACACTGTTCATCATTCAAGGACGAATATGTTGTCAAACATCAGGGAACAAGAGTTTGCTGATAAGATAACACCAGATGTCATACGGACAGTATTATGTACTTATATTATGAATTTCGGTCACATCATAAACTTTAAAAGAAACTTTGATGTTCATGCATTAATTAATTTCAAGGGAGCAAACTCCACCAGTAATATACCAAATTCCACGCACCGGTTACGTCAAGCTTTGCTATAACGTACTGATCAAGAGAAGTAACCGCTGCGGGGAAGTTGGTTAATATGCTATTTTTTCATAAGCAAATTACATCCTTTATAACGTTAGTGCTTTATGATAAAATGAACATAGTTACGTAAACTGCTACAATCAGAAATAAGTGACACGAGCCTATTTTCCAACTTTCATAAGTTGCATAATGAATGAGTATCAGTCAGTGTTTCATAGATAATCAAAAACTAACGCTATGTAATTATGAAATTTTAGATAACCTGGCCCCAGTTTCACGATCAAAATTGAGTAGAAACTTTTTCTGGCTAGAAATCTTCTGCGTTACCATTTGTTTCCTTATTTACAAAGAGCATGTTAAACATTCCAGGATAAAATATTATGTGGGTCTGGCGACAAATCAATTATTGTAATTAAGTTTCAAAATTCCATTTTCACTCGAGTCGCAATAACAGACTCAAATTTATGTTACTGAGTAATACCATATCAAGAGAGTATATATTAACTTTGTTGAAATTGTGTGGGAAACTATCACTAGACCATCTTTGTACCTTTTTTCAATTCCAAATTCTGAATTACACCAGCATAGAGAAATGTACGATTTAATAAAACAAATAAGCATGAGCAAAAACTTAAGTTGTTTTATGAAACTGTGGCCTGATTTGGTTTATGACTGAAAAAAAAGCAAACCTATTTCATTGGGCTTCTTTCATAATTAACATGTTCTATTAGATAATCGTTATAAGGAACATCTTGGCTGATGCTATAAACCTCTAGCATCAGATATAGTTAATGTATATGTATCATATGATATAGTTGCTGCACTCCAACCTGCTGATTTATTAAAGCCCTATTAGCTTTTTGGATGTTAAATTAAAGTAGGTCTTACTTTACCCAGAAAGAAGTCTTATCAGTGAAAATGACTTTTATTTGCTATAAAAACATTCAAATGTTTTATTTTTAATCACAGAGTACATATAGAAATATAGCACAGTATTATTTTCAATGATATTGCAAAAATAAGAAAAATCATTTGACAACATTTCAAAGAGATGTGGCTAAAGAAAAGCATTATGTAAATATTGTTTTAGAGCAAATAATACGTTTCTTACATTTTACTGTCATTTTACCGATTGTTCAGAATTACTAAATTCAAAAAGCTAATGGGCCTAAACAATGTATGAAACCTAAAAACTTTATTACTGTAGTTTTACACGGGGAAGTGATGTTTTTATTTTTATTTTTTTTGTCTGAATTATCATATCGCGAGTTATATGTAATGTGCAGGTACAATACAACCTCTGCTAAGAGACCATCTCTTCAGCAACAACATCCCTTCAACAACAGTATGATTTTCCTAATACAGGATTTAACTATTAATTTAACCTCTCTAGAGAAACAATCTCTCAACAACACAAACATAATTTTGCTTCTCCAAAAGAGTGTTGCTTAGGAGAGGTTGTACTGTAGTTCCATTAACTTTTAAATTTTTGTATGATAATGTCTTAATTATTGTTAATTTTGTGTTTAAGTCAATTGTATAATGTGATATATAGTTTTATTTTAGAATCAGAATCTTATTTGTCTATGCACTAATGGTGTGTTTTTCAACTACTAGTATCGTCATTTTAACAGTTATAATATATTGATTGTTTGACAAATCGACTTGATCTTTATCATTCCATGAATTAAAGTTGATAATGAATATTTGATGACAGTTTGAAGTTTTTGTTTCAATGTATCTACAAGTATATGTAATTATTCTGTAGCAACAAGAAACAGGCACAACAAATGGAACATACATTTATTCTCTACCCCTGAAGACATTATTTCACAGCAAAATATAAAAATAAGTGAAAATCCCCAAATTAATGCATTTATTTCAAGATTACAAGCCTATGGTCCTTGATTAAACATTTATATGATACATGTAAAGGATAACTATTAATATATATTATGCGGTGTGGTTCCTTGTCATTTGGGACCGTGTTTCGTCAATATTTCTATCCATTTCTAAAATATGACAATAGTCGTTATTTGATCGTTTGCGCAAATATTGTCATTTCGTGATTTACGTTCTACAATTTACTTCCGGGAAATATAACGAACGTATTTTTTCAGTTGCCATCAAGAATTTATGCTTAATTCACGCCGTGTTCTTGCTGAACTTTGTTGATACATTACCAAAATAATACTTGATTATTTCATCTGTAAGTTCTTTCTTATATTGCATTGTCTCTACCCTCTGACAACTGATTTCTTGAACTAATTCAAGCCAGGAAGTCAAATAATAATTTTATTTACCCATTTATAGGACATTTTGAGACTCCCTTTCAAATCTTGAATTTAGTGTTTGTGTTGATACATTTGAATGATTAGCTTATGTCTGGGAATTCTTTGCGTCATGTCAAACAATCGCTTGGTAAAATGGCTTTGCCTTAAACAGGCCTTCAGCCATTCAAATTTCAATCAAACTATTTGGAAATTGTGTGGACAAACAATAATAATGAAACTGTTATACAGAACTAACACTAAACAGATGTAGTGGTGTGGTATATTTTATTTATAAGTTGGCTGGGATATTCACCAGCCTGATTAGGTCAGTTGTTATAGCTTTGTTAATTTGTTTGATTGTTGATATTGAATTTTACGCCCCTTTTCAACAGTCAGACTCAGAGTCATTTGAGACGGACAGTTCGTCTAACCGTCGCTCCTGGCAAGAACCAGTGTACTAGACTCCCATCCTCCATAAGCAACTGTCTACTTTCTCACATAAAGAGACATGGTAGGTAGTAGGGCTTAAACCCATGACGCCCTATCATTGAGAGTCACATTACAGTGATTTGAAGTTGGCGACCTTAACCTACCGACCACGGAGGCGGGTCCAGTTGGTATACCATCTGATTTGCAAGCAGGAGGTCGCAAGTTCTAGCCCCATTTTCCTCCTATAATTTGGTACTGTGAGTGTGAGACTAGCTAGTTGGTAGAGCATCTGACATGCAAGCAGGAGGTCACAGGTTCGAGCTCGGCATCGGATACATTATTTTTGTCCTCCTATTACACAGATAATACTTAATGGCTATGTTTTAACCTTCCTATTATCATTATTAAAATTGCACTATGAACTTCATAAAAATTGAAGGAATCGCTCATCTTTACTCTATTAATTGAAGAAATATGCGTAGAGAGTGTGCAAGGGTTGATCGGTGGTAACCAGTTTTCGTGGCATTAACAAAACATTGAGATATTTTACACTAAGTTTTCATTGTTCCAGGAATTTTTGCAAATGGTCATCATACAAATTCATTTTATAATGGAAATCAGATTTTTAAAACAAATTTCCTCCAAAACAACCATTTGCGCATTTCAAGTAAACTACACGTATGTAAAAGGTGTAGATATGAATAGTTTGGACTGCACCAGGAAGAACTAGTCTAGTCTGGTGTTTTTGTGGGTCATCTCAAATTAATTCATATTCAAGACTATCGCTATTCTAACTTATGCTTATCTAGATGTGTTTTGAAACAGTCCCTTTGGCAGGGAACCTGTCAGTAGCTCCGCCTATCTGTACATAATGATAAGCGATGCCTCAAATAAGAATTCATTGAATAATTTTAAGTGGCCGAACTACGTTTGCACAAAAAATGACCATATTACCGTATGATAACTTATTTGTTGCATAATTGTTTGCAAAAATCGGCAAGCTAAAAAATTGTCTGATGATTTGTAAACACATTTTAGCAATAGAGCGTATGCACAAATGGAAATGGTGCGTACATAAAATACTGCAAAAACTATTTATTAGTGTACCACAAAAATTGCTTACTAGACTATAACAAGCTGGACTACTAGACCAAAAATCGTGGGTTCTATTCTCGACTTCAAATTTCTTAAAGACAATATTTAATGTACACATCCCAACTGGCGAGCCAAGCTTGAACTGTGTCTAGAAAATCGGAGGAAAAAAGGTGAGGCATGCTTTACAACAGGAAAAGAACCAGGAAAAACAGGGATACAAATGCTTGTCTCCACTGTATCTTACCTCCCCTTTCTCTTGGGTGGCTCTGAAATGGGCTGTTAAACAACAGTTGAATTAATAAATAAGTGAGTGTGCACAATTAACTCTTAATCATGATGGCCAATAGGGCTATAGTGCCCAAGCTATTTTGCAATGGCCTGAAGGCAAAATTACCAATAAATGAACAAATGTATAATGCTGTTCATATCTGGTTATCTTATTATTTATTATAGTTGGATATACTAGTATAAGATCTGAAAAGTTAACATTTTTGCAGGTTTTGGTCGGTTCTACATGTAGTGTCAGACATGGAAATATGGCTGATAGAATGAGAGAGGTACGACAACAATGGAGAGAATTACCTTGTTTCCATGAAAACTTCAAGTCAACTGATGATGTAAGATTCATGTTACATATATTATAATTGTCTCACTAAACAATAAAACATACACTGTCACTGTTTGTTCTTATCTTTTTAAAGCAGTAGTTCTAACTATTAATGAATTCCAACCAGTACTCAGTCCTTGGTTTTACTTTACATATTGAAATGATTCTATCATTCAGTTGGATTGTTCTCATACATGGTCATAAAAATTTATGTACATGTACAAATCATGAAATGTTGGATTATATTTGACCAGTAAACATTGCTTGTATATACATGACTTGTATATAGATAGAAAAAATACTACTAACCCAAGGCTATCATTGTATTATAATGATGTACCTATTTCAATTTTTGATTACCTGATTATCATTATATGGTCATTTGTTGATATTAAAAGTCTTTAAATAGTTAAAATGATATGTCTCAATCAAACTGTGCGCATGGAAAGGATGACATCATGTGTTGCTTGCTATAGTCTAGAGAATGTATTTTAAACATCAACATCTCGAGGCAAGGATAATTCCTGCAGGTTCATTTATCTTTCGCCTTGGATGTTTACTATTTCATATATTCAAAGAATCAATTATCTAATCCAAATTTATCAATGTACATCTATCAGGAATTTATAGGTGTTGAAAGAAAATTCTGTATAGACACATTCGTACATTTTTTTAATTCTTACATAGTGATGCATTTTCAGTATGTGTACAACTGTTATTTTTATTGTTGCTAGGTAACACGCTATATAAAGAAGAATGCCAAAGGCAAACATGGTTCTTTCCTTCTACGACCAAGTAACAGGAACCGAGATCTACTCACAGCATCTGTAATGTATGTATTTGTGTATCATTAAATTATATTTCCAAATATGACATCAGAGCTCTCAATTGACCCTTTAAATGGCATTTTGACTCCAGAAATTAGCAAAATTAAGTCTCTGACACTTAAGAATTTATCCAGAAGGGTAAAATTTACCAGAGCTGGGAGGTTTTATCTATCTATCAGTATATTGCGATATCAGCTGAACAATATAGATATCACAATATTTTTTCAGCATACCGATATTATTGGTTTTAGCTTAGCCTGAACTTTATGTTTGTTATTGTAAAAATTGTCAAGCATAGTCTTGAAGTATAATTTAGGTCTAAATGCTGGTCAATCTTGTATTATTAACTGCGTACACACACATGATCATAAATACATGTATTTATAGTTTCGACACTGCTAAAAAAAGAACTCATGGAATTCCCAACTACTCTGTCACCAATAAACTGTATAATTACCCAAGGCATTAACGTTAATTCATTATTTTTAACTGTAAATTCGCATTTATATATTGCGATACAGCATGCAGTATAGTGATACACTTTTAAGGAGCATGACCTAGCTCTAAGATTAAATATTACTTTAGTTGAAATTTGTTAACCCTTAAAATAATTATTAACTAAGGGCCATTTTTGACCCTCAAATTTCGATGTCTAGTGAGAACCTTGTAACATGTCATGGAAGCATACCCTGTATTTCATTGTATGTCATGTAGTTTATATTTACCCTGTATCTCACTGGACCTGCCTCCGTGGTCGAGTGGTTAAGGTTACTGACTTTAAATTACTGTAACCTCTCACTGATAGAGGGTCGTGGGTTCGATCCCCACTACCGACCATGTCTCCTTATGTGAGAAAGTAGGCAGTTGTTTACGGAGGATGGAAGTCTTGTACTGGTTCTTCCCAGGAACGATGGTTAGGTGAACTGTCCACCTCATCTGACTCTTGACTGTTGAAAAGGGGAGTGAAACTTGATTGTAAACAAACAAACATATACAATGTATGACACCATTGAATCAGTTAATTTTTTATAAATAATATATGTTGAAGAGGTGAACATCTATTATATAACTTCTGCTTAAAAATCTCATCATTTTATGTGTGTCTTATATTTATTTAAAAGTTGAAACGATTTTATTGAATTAGAGACCGGGCAATTTAGCTGATCTGTAGAAATGTTTGGCTTCATGGTTAAAGCTAAATACACACATAAACATTGACAGACTAGTGAAAGTTTCAAGGCCCAATGAGGCTTACTCTACAAACTTGTACTGTAGTGACATATGAGTCCTGACTATTGTAATAGCAAATTATACTAATTTCCAGGGTCAAAATACCATTTTAAGGGTCAAATGAAAGCCCTGAACTTCATTCTGTGAATACTTTTATATAATACGTTGTTATCTTGCAATTTATTTGAACACAATTTGGTGGCTGTACATAATTTGTATGTATAAATGAAGAATTTGTAATTTTGGTATAACATTACAAGTATGCAATGAAATAAATTCCTTTTATTATCTTGTGAATTGATAGAAAAAATACACTTTCTTAACATTAAATGGTTAATGATTAATGCTTGAATGCCTGTTGCTATTCCATGAATGATGAAATTGGAGATATTAATATGTTTACCGGCATACAGTTTAAAGATCTTAAAATAGTATACCAGTTATTCTGCAATATGATACTGGAAAATTATTTCCATAGTTTGTCCTAGATTTCAATTTACACTCAAACCTGTGAACAAAGGCCTCTATTCAGATGTCATTTTGTTCTTAAAAATCAATGACCATTCAGAAAGAATGGCCTATATTTATACAGTTGCCTTTATTTAGATGTGGTTGGTAACACAGGTTTGACTTATAATGTGGCCATTATTCTTGATCTGAGATTTAAATATCATGTTATGTAATTACATGCATCTATTTAGAGAGATTATTTATGCTAATGTTGCAATTTTGAAACATACAAAGTTGTTTGTGTGGAAGTCTTTCGATCTCTTTATAGGTTGTTTGTATTTTGATATGAAGTTGTGTTTGTTTATTTCAGTGTACCAGATGGCAGTGTACGTCACACACATATTTTGGTAGAAGAGGATGCAAGAGGATTTAAATATTTCCTTGTTGTGGAGAAGAAGTTTGATAGTATTGTACAACTTCTTAATTACTACAAACACAATCCAGTTAGAAATTTGGAGAATGTGAACAATGTATATTTGGCCCATCCTCTGATAAACAATGATAATGCTAGCGGTCAAAGTTTTAGTAGGATTAGCTTACATTCAAATTCATCAGTTTCTCTTAGTACGGAACCTCCTCCATTACCCGTGCGTCCACGAACATTAAGCAGTGGTTCATTAAGCACGGGAACATTGGATTCACAAAGTTCTCTCTTCAGATCGGGTGATCCGATATTAGACCGCCCACCTTGTCCTCTACCAGCAGATGCCAATGCCACTTACGATAAATGCTTGTATTCTAGACCTCGTGATGTTGAGGAAGATATATCGGAAAAACTGAAAGATACTCTGAAATCGAGTGAAAGATGTGAATGTGGCATACCTCGGTGTTTAGCTGAGCTTCCCCTCGGCTGGACTGTACACCAGAGCAAGGAAGTACAGACCAGGGGAAAGCTGTTTTATCAGAGTCCTGAAGAAAAAACATATTGGCAGCTTCCTTCTGAAGTTGCCATGCAATTGACTAGAGTACATAAATCTAATCTGAAACAAATCGATAAAGATTGGAGTTTAAGAAGAGTAAGCTCTACTGCAACTAACGGGAGAGTTTAGCAGATACTGTGATTTTTGTTTATTAAATTTTTATTTTGATATTAATTATGTGCCATGTATGTATATATATTCATGATCTGAAAGTTTCAAACTTTTCCTCATTCAGAGACCCAAGTGTTTTTATCACTCAGATATTTTTCTAAATTTTAAAAGCACCTTGTGTTGTAAAATAACGGAAGAGAGCTGTATCATACTAGATATTTCAGGGGTTATAACATACTTTACTTGTTTATGGTATTAATCATGAAAAATCAATTATTGGGTATAAAGTTTTTCTTTCAAAAGAATAGTTATGAACTCTTTATTGAGGGTCATAATGGAAGTTTTTTTTTCTTTGGGGTAGGGAGGGGAAGTAATTATACTAAACAATGATGCATATCATAATCATAATGCTATAAAGTTAATTTGTTATTTTTTTTTCTATGAAAGTAAGGTTGTAGTTGTCATATTGTAGTCACACTTGTAATGGACTTCACTTTTATGTCTAGAATGTATAAAAATTTAAGTGTTTAATTTAGGACTTAAGATTTTTTAGTTTTTATAATATTTTTCTGTTACTATACCTGATTTTAATAGCCTTATATTAGATTAAGGATTTAACAATCTAATTAAGGATTTAACTGCCTGGTCTTAAATTACATTCATTTATAACAATGTCTCAATCACATATTGTTTTAGGTCATTGAATTGTGAATTCTATAAACAGTGACATAATGTTTTTGATTTATTTCAGTTAACAAATAGGCCAGTTTTTTTCTTCCGTGCACTGCTTTATTTACATACATTCTAATTACAATGCAAGTTATTGAAATCAATGTGGCCTTGAAACAAATATGGGCATAATTAGCATGTTTAACTTCTATGTAACGTGACCCTGTGTATGCTCAGTGTATAATTGTTACAGGGCCATCCTTAAAAAATGCTTGTTTGCGGTAACCCTACCTAGAAAATTTTCAGCGGGTAGGTAGGTTGGAAAGATTTTTTTGTAATTCAATTTTTATATTGAACCCAAAATATCTGTCAAAATGCTATTTATATTTTGTAAAAAAAAAGAGACCAATAAAAAAATGTTGGGTAGGGTTGTTCTTGTGAGTACCGGTAGGTAGAGTAACCTGAACAAAATATGTTTTAGGGATGGCCTAGTTGGAAAAATAATTATTATATAATAATTATTAATATTTTTTTTATTATAGTTCATTGAGATTTTATGCCTTCATTATTCTGTACTGAAGTAATTGGGTAATTCTTGTGTATATTAACTGTATAGTGTAAATAATATATAGTGCTCGTCGGACTTGTCCCCCAGCTCCTGGTATTATAGTTGAATTGCTTGTTAGTAGTTACTTGTATTTGTTTTGATTTTAATGAGACAAATCAAATTTTTGCTTGTTATACTCAGCTAATGAAGTTTGAGCGAGGGTATATTAGAGTCACTCTGTCGGTCAGTTGGTCGGTCCGTCCGCATACATTTTGTTTGTGGAGAGAACAACTTCCACATCTTTTAAGCGTTTGCTATGAAACTTGAAGTATGTTATTACCATGAAGTGTAGATTTGCAATACACAATTTTCATGCCCAGTGATCCACACATTCGAGAGTTACGTGCTCTTGAACTTAGCCATGTAGTGTACATTTGCATTCTTGTATTAGTCAAATCCGTGACAAAGCTCTAGTTTCTGTTGTTTAAAGCTCAATGTTATTACCTATACGATGTTGTTTGCTCAATTTGATTATTGTTGTAAATATTGATTAATATTTTCTGAGACATTTATTGCTTACTCTATGTGTTCTGTTTGAGAGGTGTGTTAACTATTTACTGGTAATACATTCCTGTAACTAAACATTTGTTTTTTTATCAGAGTTTCTATATAAAGGATGTTTAAAAAGTTGGTAACGTGTATAACATAATTAAATAATATCATGTCTGTTTTACAAAGATTGTTGATGCATTTTTTCAGTACAAAATATCTTGTTTTTTCATGTTTTTATGTTGTCAAAATAGAAATAACTAAATGCTGGATAGATATATGACTCTTATTAAAATCCGGATATTTTGTACATTATATAATGTCAGTTTAATCACATGTGGTCTATTATGTATGTATGACTGTAAATGCATCATATTGTAAACAGACCATGATTGATGTATTCTTTTTATCAAACACTTTATCTTTTGGAAGTTTTTGTTATTCGTTTTTGAAGGTTTTTGGACATTTTATGTATTTTTGTATTGTTTTCTGTCTCAAACTTATTGACATTGAAATACTTCCATGGTTCATTGTGTAGTAATTCAGCTGAACTCATGTGCTCTAGTTGAGTTATTTTGATAGCTATGTCTCAGATATCTGCTGATAGGATATCCAACTTAAGACTTACCATCCTTAAGATCGCAATTTTGTAGATGTTTCTGCAGTGTTTTTTTTTTCACCTTTAGGGGAAAGGTGGCGGGTCTTAGGAAAGGGAAAAATAGCAGCACAAGGGCTAAGAGTTCAAAATAACCAGACAACAGCATACACATTGTCTCGACAGTAAATGACCAATTGCTTTATCCTTTAGGGTTTCAGATAAAATAAATTAATTATACAGGTCAATTTTACAATCTTTTTGATGAAAAATGTCTTCTATGAAAAACAGAATTCACCTGAAACAGAATTTTTATCGACTAAAGGGAGGGAATAGCATATGGGGGTAATGGGTCTAATTTCTGATGTCCAACTATCAGCATGATTAAATTGTGTCTCTTTCAAATCTTGGTTAACTTTGAAACATGGTGATCTTATACCAGTAACGTAAGACAGTTACAGTAACCTTGTTAACAATTATGTCCTAACTGTTTGAGCTTCTCTGTATAAAGCCAGTTGTTTATCAGAATTAAATCAGGGTCAAGTTTGATATTAGGCTTTAAGGGCCACTAGGAAATAGCAAATATTTTCCTTCTTTATGTCATCCTTGGTGCTGGTGTTACACATTTTTATTCTTTAAATATTTTGTCTGTGTTTATATGCATAGAATTCATCCTTCCACATGGGGTCCAAACCTAGGTCATAAGATTTGTAACAGACATGTTAACACAAATATAATTATATAAAATTAGAGTTACATCCAAATCTTTATGCATTAAATTAAAACCTATGCACAGTATTTTCACTTTCTTTATGTGTTCCATTAATTAATGTGATATTTTGTTACCTTAAAACAAGTCTTATTTTTTATCAAGACAATTTCATGATACACAGCCAAGTCTGTGATAGTGGCCACCTCTGAATAAAGGCTGCCTTGTGAATAAAGGTCATTCTTTTAAAAACTGTCATTAATTATTTAGAACTAACAGACATCTGAATAAAGGCTGATATTACTTTTTGTATGTTAATTGATATCATATAGATATTACTTTATGTTTATTGTTATTTCATGTTTCCATGACAATGGTTTTATGACTTATTTACTCATCTGTGTTACACATTTGAAAGTTTATTTCAATCACTTAGTACACAGGTAGTGTTGTATTATTGGAAACTCACTTGTTACACAAACATTCATTCCAGTATTCCATAGAATTATACAGTATAGAAATCATATATCATCTTCTTGTTATTAGAAAAAACAATTTTGTTCGTTAATATGTTATTGTGTGATTATAAGATATAAAAACACTTGTTACTTATGTTATTGCTATGTTCAAATTACTAATTTCAGCCCAATTACTAATTACGACTAGCATTCTGTATCAGTTAGCTTCTTACTTCATTTACTTGTATTCTTTTTCTGCAAATACTAGATGACTTATCATGTAGTCTCTCAAAAATACAGTTAAACCCATCAAAACTGGACCCTGTCCAGTACGGTTTTCTGAGAAGTCGGTTTTCAGAGAACTTTTGATAAATTCCAAAAATAAAGGGACTTGAAAAATCGTCCGGTTATCTGGAAAATCCGGATTTCAGGAAGTCCGGTTTTCCGGGGTTTTATTGTAGTAGGTTAAGAATAGATATTATTGTATGATCTATAAATAAACACATTTTGATTGGCTTAAAGCCTGATTCATCATATAACATAAATGTTATATTCAACGGTGAAACTTATGATATTTAATGGATATTTTGGAATTTCCAATTCAAAAATAGAACCAGGTCAATATTCATCACACAAAAGATAGAAGCATTGCGTATTTTGTTCTTTCGCCCTCGGTTAATATGACATTCTGCCGGTGAATATCACATCATATTTAATAGCTCACTAGTCAGTAACTGTATAATATTTTGCTAATAGATACAAAATCATTTATTTTCTGTGTGTTTTAAATTGTATAATACTGGTAGTTTGTCCAAAGTAACTCCCCGATATCCATGGTCAGTTTTAAAGACATCGGAATGCTTTCCATGGAAATATTAGTTGGAATTGAATTAAATCGTCCGAAAATATCAGGGAGTGAATCATTGCAAAAGTAACTTAAAACCCACTGTGAGAATGGAACTGTTCAACATATAGATTATTTGAAATCTGATTATTACCAAACTTTTCAATATCTAAGAGTAAATAAACTATTGGATAATTTACAATTATAGTCAATTTGACGACTATGCTGCAGAATTTCTAATACTAACCAATTCCATTTTAAAAATTGTTAAAAAGATGGGGGTTGTCATTTTGAGATAAACTTTGTTTCTCATCTCCAAAACCATTTTTTCCAGAATTTATAAAGATATATCATGTATGTTAGATTATTATGAACAAGTGAACCATTTTTCGTGTGAGTTGGGCTAGACCATCATGGTCACTGTTGTTTTATGATGTAATTTTGTAACTTAAGTTTCATTATTTGTTGCAGAGAACATATACATGTATATGTATCTATTGTTGTTGATATTTTTATTAACATTGATTGGACTATAAATACTCATTTTAATGCTTTGATGCTTCAGTTACACATTCTATGCTGTGACATGTAATAATATATAATTATATATTTATGCAGAAATAACAAATTATACATCTTATATTGTTGTTATGATTGTTGTTATTGGAAGATGAACAATAGTTCTGCTTTCCATTGCTATCACTCACTTGGTGCGTATGAATTTTGATGCAGACCAGAACAACATTTTCTACATACACCTTACAAATGTTAAACTGGTTTCTGTTTCATTTGCAGTGCTGGTTTTTGTAAGTTCAGCTTCCATGAGTACTGTCAGTACTTTGATATATTCTTGTGACTTCAGATGTACTTGACACAAATATTTTAAAGGGACATACCCTACAACTTGGTGCATCTAGAATCAAGGCAAAATAATGATAAATTAGAAGCTTGTAAAGAAAAAAGCCAACGAAGAAAGTTTCAGCCAAAAATTCATCCAATTAAAAAAAATCACAAAAAATATTAGTTTCCATAAAAGAGCGGAAACTCTTTGGAATTTGTTGTACAATTTTTGGGTGGAAGTGATTTATTATTCATAGCTATGATTTTTGCGGCTAGTACCTAAACTAGTCATTTTATGACCCAAGTTCTTCTTGCAATTATCCATTATATATTGTTTTACATATACATCTAACACATTTTTACACTTTCACAGAATGTTTGTCAGTTGTAGGTTATGCCCCTTTAAGTGGATCAGAAGTATGTTATTCTCTAAGGTCCAGGCTCTGTTACTGGTTCTCATTCACACAGGGCCACAGCCATGGTCCTGTGGTTAGTGCCCTGGATTTGTAACCTTACAATCCGGGATCGATTCCCGGTAGCAACAGGTTGTACCCTTCCATGAAAATTTGATAACTATGTCGATATTCCTCCACATACGGAGAGGTTGCTGATTCCTTGTGTGCAAGGTTAAGTTAGTACTTACTCGAATCCCGTCCAGGAAAACTTGTAAGGAGAATTGATCGCCATATAAAACTGAATTTTTTTTGAAAAACAGCATTAAACCCTCTGAAATAAAATAAATCATACATACAAAGTGTACAAAGAACGAATTGTTGTTTCATGCATTAGAATAGATATTTTCTTAGATGACTCAAGTGACTTCAGTTCAATAAACATGCTGTACAAATTATTCTTACAGATCAGCGAATAAATTTGCATTAAACATTTTACCCTTCAACACGACTTAATGTACTATTCATATTTATGTTTCGTAATATTGATTTAATGAAAAATATTCAGATTACTTACAAACCTACATTCTAAAATACACTGAGTCAGTAAAAGGTAGGTTTAGTTTCACCTAAGTATGCAGGATCACTCAAACAGAAATTTTGAAAGACCCTGTGTATGTAACAAAAAAAGGCAAACAATCAAAATCTACAAATTTACGTACACACAAAAAAGCCAATTTAGGATAACCAGAAAAAAGTGAGTCCAGCGTAAATAAATGGTACTACAGTATATATGGAAACCTCTCCAAAGTAACACCCTTTGGGAGCCTCAAAATTATGCTGTTGTTCAGAGGTTGTTGCTCTAGAGAGGTTAAATTAATAGTTCAATCATGCAGTGGGAAAAAACATGCTGTTGTATGAAGAAAGATTGTTGCTCAAGAGAGGGCTGATCTGGAGAGATTGTACTGTACTTACATAGTATCTGGTTACAACCTTGTTGAGCTCTTGATGCGTGGAATGTTGAGCAAAAAAAAAAAATGAATTCCTCCCCTGGACAGAAAACTTGAATCAACAAATACTGACGTCTATCGTAACAACTCGGGCATTTCCGTAAATGAGACAAACAACGAGGAGTTCCGATGGTGCTGACGATTGTCTTCTCAGCAAATATTCAACATTGAACTAATTTACATGGAAACACTCCCAATATTTATGATTTGTTATTCCATCTGAGAACTCGAAACAAAGTGCTTCAGATTCAATCTCTACACGAAGCGCAGATATTGACACACAATTTATCACAGGATTAATTTACATATCTCGTAATGACTAACTGACATCATATAATAGTGATAAGAAAGACCTTGATGCATTATGATGCATTTCTCCATGTTAACAAAACTACATGAATAGATTAGTTTATTTGTTGTAGAGATTCTGAAGTGCTGTGAATTGATGCGAGAAACAATATCAGCCATATTCAGGAAACAAAATCCAGAGTATAATCCATAGGGGATACTAAGGTTTTACCCCCACAATGTCTAAAATTATTATTTCAAAATGCAGCAGATAGATTTTGCCGGGGAGCCTTTGCAATTTTTAAAGGTCTCTATGATAGAACATTTTTACTGTGAGATTTTTCTTTTGCGTTTTGGCCCTTTGAATTTGCATTGTCAAAGTCAATGGCCTTTTTTCAAAGATTAAAGAAAAAAGGAGATCCATTCTAATGAATATTCCAGTTTGAAAGAAGCGAAAACACGATATCAATCTTATTTGATAAAGAAGAATGTAAGGTACTGTGCAATGTCTTCAGAAATTAACATTTTACTTATCTTCAACAAGGGCAACAACTCTTACAAAAATCAAATTGTGTTGTACATAAATTAATGTATCTATGGTAGATATTAATCAATAAAAGGTAAATGGGCATTACTGTTATTATAATAGAAATGTTTTTAGTAGTATTGAGCGAGTATTTCAAAAAAGTCTTATAGACATAATATCGCTTAAATAATAACAGTGTGGGTTTTGCATGAGGAAGGTGAATAGATACCAAGTCAGTAAAAAGGTTATGTACATTTGTATGTAATAATTGGTGGAAAAAGACCATCTGAGTCAAATGAATGTACACACATGTAATGACAAAGGTATTCTACGAGGCGAGGAGAATTTGCCCTTTTTTATCACGGTGAAGTTCTACACTACACTCCTACCACCACGTTATTCAGTATACTAGTTTATGTACAGCTATCTCAGCTAGGTCTCAACGTCCTTAGGCATTCAATTTTATACCATACTTAGCCATAAATAATGTTTCATATCTGTTAGCAAGTGTACGCACGCATGTACAGTGCGTATATTTAGATAACGCCTCTGCCCGTAAAAACTACTCAAGTATTGGCCTGTCGTATGTTGTATTATCGATACTAAGGTCTCTGATGGATTGACTTCTAATTGATTACTGTAAATATACTGTAATGAAGCCAGGATTGGAAATTAAACCTTACAAGAGGTGAACAGGATTTCCTAATGAGACCGTATATTGGCTTCAGTGGAAAAGATAATAAAAAATCCACATTTTTATTTTTTTGTAAATGTATACATATACAAAAAATGTACATTCATTTTGTTTGTCAATTATTGTTATTTACTAGTATTTGTAATAAAATAATTCGATTGTAGAAAATGTTTACGGCAATACAGTATTTGTTATCATGTTATCATGGACATAAAATTACCATATTCATATAATTAATGCTTAGTTGCCATGACATTTATATCCAATTCGGAGAGGTATAGTATTTTGATATTAGACTAATATGATAAATGAACGCAGCATGGATTATATGACTCGAGGACTGGAACCAGGAACACGTAATTTGAATATCTGGTAGATTTTATCTGTGTAGTTTTAGAACGGTCCAAAACGAGTACGCCACAAAATAACGTCTCTTGTTGAATTATTCACGATAACAACGAAAAATGTTGAAGTACGATGTAGTGTTGGTGCCAACGTGCGGTAGTGAAATACATGAATGCGTTCTTTTTTCGGACCCTTTCTACGTGTTACTTCAACCCTAGAGCCCAACAAAGTGTTTGCGGTTACGATGTAGTGTTGGTGCCATCGTGTGGTCGTGAAATACATGAATGCGTTCTTTTTTCGGACCCTTTCTACGCGTTACTTCAACCTTAGAGCACAAAAAAGTGTTGGCGGTTGCGATGTAGTGTTGATGCCAACGTGTGGTAGTGAAATACATGAATGCGTTCTTTTTTCGGACCCTTTCTACGTGTTACTTCAACCCTAGAGCACAACAAAGTGTTGGCGGTTACGATGTAGTGTTGGTGCCATCGTGCGGTAGTGAAATACATGAATGCGTTCTTTTTTCGGACCCTTTCTACGTGTTACTTCAACCCTAGAGCCCAACAAAGTGTTTGCGTTTACGATGTAATGTTAGTGCCATCGTGTGGTATTGAAATATATGGAAATGTTCAGATTTTTCGAACACTGAAACTTTCTATGTGTACCTACAATGAACGGGTCTAAAAAAAGTGCTTGCGGATAACCAACCAGCCCACATTTTGGCGCCGTATCCATAGTAGGGAAATATTTGAGTACCAATCATATCTGATATTCCCACAAATGCATAACTAGAAAAAATAGAGAAGAAAATATTTTCAGTCTACCTTCCCTATTTTGTGATCACGTGACCCTAAATATGATTATTTCTTATCACGTGACCCTGAATGTGACCATTTTCGTGGTCTCTCATATGGTCAAATAATCATATAAATAAATTGGCATTGATTCGTTTTAAGAAGAAGAAAAAACATTTTATCAGACCAAACTGACGAAAGCAGTAAACCGTTCGATAAAAACGTTTGATCTTTTCACTAATTAATGATATAATAAATTATAACTAAAATCTAAGCATGAAACATGTTTTCACTATTTCCATCATGGCTTATGTAGCCACTAATGATATTGATCAAATGGTCGATCACTGGTCTTTCAATAAGAAAACTGAAGGGATTTACACGAGTTGATACAAGAGATTCCTCGAGACAATAATTAAAAAATCCTGGAAATCTACGAGTGGTTTATACATGTATATATTTTGTTTACACACAGTTTTGTCTTTTTATTTGTGCATGTCACATTGTAACCGAGCATTAACATTCAAATGTTATTTAACATGTAATATTATCACTGTATTTTTTAAAATTCTTGATTCAACACCAATGCCTGGTTTCTGGATGACTTTAGCAATAATTAATAAGCACGTGGAAAAAATGAGAACATGTTCACCCTCAGGATTTTAACAGTCAATGACAGCACGAACACGATTCCGTACAATGCTTTTTAACAGAGCCATATAGAAAACCGAACAATATTTGTGCCAGGATTAATTTCCAATCATCTAGGCTGTCGGTCCAATGAATATATAAACATTTCAAGTCGATAAATTACTTTTCTATTGAGGAATATACGAATGTTACTTTTGTAGGAATGGTTCTATTCGATACCCATATAGTTAGACAACAAGTTGATATAAGTGTGTGACAGTTGTAAGAATTGAGTGTGCACCGGACCTTGGTGTAAGGATTTATATTCAAAGGTAAACCTTGTATCTTATCTTATTATCTATGTATAAAAGGTACAATGTCAGACTCTTCCCTTCACTGACGACCTTTTGTAGGAGAAGCGTTCTGAACTATAATACATGATTTTAATACTACAGTGCAACCCCTTCATAGCAACACCCTTTGGGAGTAGCAAAATTATGTTGTTGTTGAGAGGTTGTTGCTCTAGAGAAGAAGTTAGATTATTAGTTGAATTGTGCAGTGGGAAAAATCATGCTGTTGTTGAAGAGAGGTTGTTACTCAAGAGAGGGCCACTGTGGAGAGGTTGTTACTCAAGAGAGGGTCGCCCTGGAGAGGTTGTACTGTATCACATTCTGCCGCTCCGTTTTACAAGAACTCGTTTGATCCGTAAAAGTGCTAGTACATACAAATGCATGTTCTTAAGTTATTTGTCTGAGCATGTTTGTTCATACAATGCTTTCATAAATTGTATACCTTTATAAAGGATATAATTATGTACTATAATATGGTTATTTGCGCTACAACGTTATTTTATGCCTTGATTGCATAAATGTTAGACCTGGGCACAGGTATGGTATATAAGTAGGCTATACAGTCAAAATTTGATTTTGTGTCAAGTACCTGAAGGCCTGGGGTAATGATTGGTTAAATTCATCACTTTACAATAATTGTATCATCATAATTTTGACGTTGCAAATCCAATTTCAAATACCACTTTAATTAATGCGCATTATCCATTACAAAATACTGAAGATGTCAGTTGAACTTGTTTTAAACACAGGAAGGTTCCCGTCGGAAATGTTTATTCTCCTACCTTTCATAAGGATGTACAACAGAGGAGATCATCATATTACATCTGATTGATTTATATTGCCATTCTGGGCATTGCTATACATGTTTTTTACTAAGAAAAATCAGGGTATATACTTAAGGCTTTCAGTGTCCCTGGAAAAATTAAGCTACATCAACGATGAGGTGTCATCCTGTTTTGATGTACGATATTATTAACATTATTGATGTACAGTCAAACTTCGATACTAACAGCATCTTCGGGAACCTCGATACTAACACCACCTTCTGGAACCACGATGCTAGCACCACCTTCGGGAACCTCGATACTAACAGCACCTTCTGGAACCACGATGCTAGCACCACCTTCGGGAACCTCGATACTAACACCACCTTCTGGAACCACGATACTAACACCACCTTCTGGAACCACGATACTCACAGCACCTTCTGGAACCAGGATACTAACAGCACCTTCGGGAACCACGATACTAACACCACCTTCGGGAACCTCGATACTAACACCACCTTCTGGAACCACGATACTAACAGCACCTTCTGGAACCACGATACCATAACAACACCTTCTGGAACCACGATGCTAACACCACCTTCGGGAACCTCGATACTAACACCACCTTCTGGAACCACGATGCTAACACGACCTTCTGGAACCACGATGCTAACACCACCTTCGGGAACCTCGGTACTAACACCACCTTCTGGAACCACGATGCTAACACCACCTTCGGGAACCTCGATACTAACACCACCTTCTGGAACCTCAATACTAACACCACCTTCTGGAACCACGATACTAACAGCACCTTATGGAACCACGATACTAACAGCACCTTCGGGAACCACGATACTAACACCACCTTCTGGAACCTCGATACTAACAGCACCTTCGGGAACCACGATACTAACACCACCGTCTGGAACCACGATACTAACACCACCTTCTGGAACCACGATACTAACAGCACCTTCAGGAACCACGATACTAACAGCACCTTCTGGAACCACGATACTTACACCACCTTCTGGAACCACGATACTAACAGCACTTAGGGAACCACGATACTAACAGCACCTTCTGGAACCACGATACTAACAGCACCTTCGGGAAACACGATACTAACAGCACCTTCGGGAAACACGAAACCAACAGCACCTTCGGGAACCACGATATTAACAGCACCTTCGGGAACCACGATACTAACAGCACCTTCGGGAACCACGATACTAACAGCTCCTTCGGGAACCACGATATTAACAGCACCTTCGGGAACCACGATACTATAACAACACCTTCGGGAACCACGATACTATAACAACACCTTCGGGAAACACGATACTATAGCAACACCTTCGTGAACCACGATATTAACAGCACCTTCGGGAACCACGATACTAACAGCACCTTCTGGAACCACGATACTAACAGCACCTTCTGGAACCATGATACTAACAGAACCTTCTGGAACCACGATACTATAACAACACCTTCGGGAACCACGAAACTATAACAACACATTCGGGAACCACGATACTAACAGCACCTTCTGGAACCACGATACTAACAGCACCTTCTGGAACCACGATACTAACAGCACCTTCTGGAACCACGATACTATAACAGCACCTTCTGAAACCACGATACTAACAGCACCTTCTGGAACCACGATACTATAACAACACCTTCGGGAACCACGATACTATAACAACACCTTCGGGAACCACGATACTAACAACACCTTCTGGAACCACGATACTAACAGCACCTTCTGGAACCACGATACTAGAACAACACCTTCGGGAACCACGATACTAACAGCACCTTCTGGAACCACGATACTAACAGCACCTTCGGGAACCATGATACTAACACCACCTTCTGGAACCACGATACTAACACTACCTTCTGGAACCACGATGCTAACAGCACCTCCTGGAACCACGATACTATAACAACACCTTCGTGAACCACGATACTAACAGCACCTTCTGGAACCACGATACTAACAGCACCTTCTGGAACCACGATACTATAACAACACCTTCGTGAACCACGATACTAACACCACCTTCTGGAACGACGATACTAACACCACCTTCGGGAACCACGATACTAACAGCACCTTCGGGAACCATGATACTAACACCACCTTCTGTAACCACGATACTAACACCACCTTCTGGAACCACGATACTATAACAACACCTTCGTGAACCATGATACTAACACCACCTTCTGGAACCACGATACAATAACAGCACCTTCGGGAACCACGATACTAACACCACCTTCTGGAACCACGATACAATAACACCACATTCGGGAACCACGATACTAACACCACCTTCTGGAACCACGATACTAACACCACCTTCTGGAACCACGATACTAACACCACCTTCTGGAACCACGATACTCACAGCACCTTCTGGAACCAGGATACTAACAGCACCTTCGGGAACCACGATACTAACACCACCTTCGGGAACCTCGATACTAACACCACCTTCGGGAACCACGATACTAACACCACCTTCTGGAACCACGATACTAACACCACCTTCTGGAACCACGATACTAACAGCACCTTCTGGAACCACGATACTAACACTACCTTCTGGAACCACGATGCTAACAGCACCTCCTGGAACCACGATACTATAACAACACCTTCGTGAACCACGATACTAACAGCACCTTCTGGAACCACGATACTAACAGCACCTTCTGGAACCACGATACTATAACAACACCTTCGTGAACCACGATACTAACACCACCTTCTGGAACCACGATACTAACACCACCTTCGGGAACCACGATACTAACAGCACCTTCGGGAACCATGATACTAACACCACCTTCTGTAACCACGATACTAACACCACCTTCTGGAACCACGATACTATAACAACACCTTCGTGAACCACGATACTAACACCACCTTCTGGAACCACGATACAATAACAGCACCTTCGGGAACCACGATACTAACACCACCTTCTGGAACCACGATACAATAACACCACCTTCGGGAACCACGATACTAACACCACCTTCTGGAACCACGATACTAACACCACCTTCTGGAACCACGATACTAACACCACCTTCTGGAACCACGATACAATAACAACACCTTCGGGAACCACGATACTAACAGCACCTTCTGGAACCACGATACTAACAGCACCTTCTGGAACCACGAAACTAACACCACCTTCTGGAACCACGATACCATAACATCACCTTCGGGAACCTCGATACTAACACCACCTTCTGGAACCACGATGCTAACACCACCTTCGGGAACCTCGATACTAACACCACCTTCTGGAACCTCGATACTAACACCACCTTCTGGAACCACGGTACTAACAGCACCTTCTGGAACCACGATACTAACAGAACCTTCGGGAACCACGATACTAACACCACCTTCTGGAACCTCGATACTAACACCACCTTCGGAAACCACGATACTAACAACACCTTCTGGAACCACGATACTAACCGCACCTTCGGGAACCACGATACTAACAGAACCTTCGGGAACCACGATACTAACACCACCTTCTGGAACCTCGATACTAACACCACCTTCGGAAACCACGATACTAACAACACCTTCTGGAACCACGATACTAACCGCACCTTCGGGAACCACGATACTAACAGCACCTTCTGGAACCACGATACTAACAGCACCTTCGGGAACCACGATACTAACAGCACCTTCGGGAAACACGATACTAACACCACCTTCTGGAACCTCGATACTAACACCACCTTCGGGAACCACGATACTAACACCACCTTCTGGAACCTCGATACTAACACCACCTTCGGGAACCACGATACTAACAGCATCTTCTGGAACCACGATACTAACAGCACCTTCTGGAACCACGATACTAACAGCACCTTCTGGAACCACGATACTAACAGCACCTTCGGGAAACACGATACTAACAGCACCTTCTGGAACCACGATACTAACAGCACCTTCTGGAACCACGATACTAACAGCACCTTCTGGAACCACGATACTTACAGCACCTTCTGGAACCACGATACTAACAGCACCTTCTGGAACCACGATACAATAACACCACCTTCTGGAACCTCGATACTAACAGCACCTTCTGGAACCACGATACTAACAGCACCTTCGGGAACCTCGATACTAACACCACCTTCTGGAACCACGATGCTAGCACCACCTTCGGGAACCTCGATACTAACAGCACCTTCTGGAACCACGATGCTAGCACCACCTTCGGGAACCTCGATACTAACACCACCTTCTGGAACCACGATGCTAACACCACCTTCGGGAACCTCGATACTAACACCACCTTCTGGAACCTCGATACTAACACCACCTTCTGGAACCACGATACTAACACCACCTTCTGGAACCACGATACTCACAGCACCTTCTGGAACCAGGATACTAACAGCACCTTCGGGAACCACGATACTAACACCACCTTCGGGAACCTCGATACTAACACCACCTTCGGGAACCACGATACTAACACCACCTTCTGGAACCACGATACTAACACCACCTTCTGGAACCACGATACTAACAGCACCTTCTGGAACCACGATACCATAACAACACCTTCTGGAACCACGATGCTAACACCACCTTCGGGAACCTCGATACTAACACCACCTTCTGCAACCACGATGCTAACACGACCTTCTGGAACCACGATGCTAACACCACCTTCGGGAACCTCGATACTAACACCACCTTCTGGAACCACGATGCTAACACCACCTTCGGGAACCTCGATACTAACACCACCTTCTGGAACCTCAATACTAACACCACCTTCTGGAACCACGATACTAACAGCACCTTATGGAACCACGATACTAACAGCACCTTCGGGAACCACGATACTAACACCACCTTCTGGAACCTCGATACTAACACCACCTTCTGGAACCACGATACTAACAGCACCTTCTGGAACCACGATACTAACACCACCTTCTGGAACCACGATACTAACACCACCTTCTGGAACCACGATACTAACACCACCTTCTGGAACCACGATACTAACACCACCTTCTGGAACCACGATACTAACAGCACCTTCTGGAACCACGATACTAACAGCACCTTCGGGAAACACTATACTAACACCACCTTCTGGAACCACGATACTAACACCACCTTCGGGAACCTCGATACTAACACCACCTTCTGGAACCACGATGCTAGCACCACCTTCGGGAACCTCGATACTAACACCACCTTCTGGAACCACGATGCTAACACCACCTTCGGGAACCTCGATACTAACACCACCTTCTGGAACCACGATGCTAACACCACCTTCGGGAACCTCGATACTAACACCACCTTCTGGAACCACGATGCTAACACCACCTTCGGGAACCTCGATACTAACACCACCTTCTGGAACCACGATGCTAACACCACCTTCGGGAACCTCGATACTAACACCACCTTCTGGAACCTCGATACTAACACCACCTTCGGGAACCACGATACTAACACCACCTTCTTGAACCACGATACTAACAGCACCTTCTGGAACCACGATGCTAACACCACCTTCGGGAACCTCGATACTAACACCACCTTCTGGAACCACGATGCTAACACCACCTTCGGGAACCTCGATACTAACACCACCTTCTGGAACCTCGATACTAACACCACCTTCGGGAACCTCGATACTAACACCTCCTTCTGGAACCACGATACTAACACCACCTTCTGGAACCTCGATACTAACACCACCTTCTGGAACCTCGATACTAACACCACCTTCGGGAACCTCGATACTAACAGCACCTTCTGGAACCACGATACCATAACAACACCTTCGGGAACCACGATACTAACACCACCTTCTGGAACCACGATGCTAACAGCACCTTCGGGAACCACGATACTAACACCACCTTCTGGAACCTCGATACTAACAGCACCTTCTGGAACCACGAAACTAACAGCACCTTCTGGAACCACGATACAATAACAGCACCTTCGAAAACCACGATACCATAACAACACCTTTGGGAACCTCGATACTAACACCACCTTCTGGAACCTCGATACTAACAGCACCTTCTGGAACCACGATACAATAACAACACCTTCGAAAACCACGATACCATAACAACACCTTCGGGAACCTCGATACTAACAGCACCTTCGGGAACCAAACAAAACGATCTTAATATACATCCTCTCTCAACAACCTCTCAACAGCAGTATAATTTTGTGTTTTGGAGACGTTGCACTGTACTGAGTTATATTGAGGGAATGCTAAAAACCAGTCACAAAATTAGTGCCCGTTATAATGAGATGAACGGTATGTGAGGTTTTATTGTACACTGTGGACTGTGATTCAGTCAACAACAATCAGTATAATCTCCTGTCATAAATTACGAGACAATCTTTCCATAAAATAAACGGAAAAATAAAATATAGTTCGTTGTACAATTGACGATGACGAACACATTAACTAAATAAAATACAAAAATGTATAATCGAACTCGAGTCTCACGCAGGAGTAATGTGCCATCAAACTCTTCGTACGAAAGAACGCGGATTAACCAAGTGAGGTTTTCTTTACTTTTTTCCAGACACTACTCTTACAAGTTCATTGTAATTTAATTACAAAATGCACCTTTTCTATCAATTAGACATAATACAACATTAGATCTATTCCATTATTCCCGTATATTGTCTTCATTGTGAACTAAACCAGACAACTACTTACTGATACTATATTCAGTCGTTGATTTGATAAAAAGTAAACAAGAACTAATTAATGCTGACTGATTAGGCTGGTTGTTTACGCTTTTGTCTTTAATGATGGAAAGTTACGCGTGTGCAATAACTCCATGTCTGGTTTTCGTTTTTTTATTGCAGATATAAACGTTACGACTCCTTACAGACTTTGCATCTTTCCAGTAAAGTGGAAACATCATGTTTATAGAACATTATCGAAATAATGATAATTTACATTTGATAAACAGATAATCATAAATGTTATCATATATCTACTTGGGCTTACATGTTGTCTGGACCACATCCATCAAATATTACAGCAAAATGAGAACCAGGCACGCTTCATTGTTGCCTAGCAGTCTGAGAACATGAATTTATGATACCATAACGTCCATATAACACTGTTAATCATGGTACAACAGAGATTGTCGAAGCGGACCAACAATCGGTTCGTGAATTATATTAAAATATTTATTGAGAGGCCTTAAAAGTACTGTCTGATTTATCAAATACATATAAATGGAACACACAGTTCATCTATAATATTAATCATATAATGAAGTTAGCTTTCAGACCCAGATAATGTGACGGTCTGTCTACATAACGGCCCAGTTATGTTCAAAAGTGTCTGCATACGAGTAATTGCGTATTTAAAAGAAACCACAATCGCTATTACATGAAATCTAGTGCTGCAATCGATGCTCGCTTTAATAAATAATATAAAAAGATTATACAATTCTACATGTCTGTAATAATACATAGATTGTATAAAAAGTTTACATGGTTAGGCTCTATTAGATAATATTTTTAAAATTTAATACTCCACCTTAGGATAAGGAATGAAAATGAACGACCCGACCATCTAAAGCATGTTTAGATTATGTCCCGAAATTGCAACTGCTTTTAGTGTTGGTTTACGTAGTCGATCGCTGAGGTGTGCCGAATTCGTGACGCCCATCTCGTGGGTCATTAAATTTCTTGTAATGTTACTATTGTAAACAAGAAAACTGAATTTAGCGAAGATACAGGCCGTGGCCGTGGTCCTGTAAATAGTGCGCTCGATTTGTTACCCGGCGATCCAGGTTCGATTCCCTGTCGCGGCAGATCATACCCTTCCATGAAAATTTTACAATAATGTCGATTTTCCTCCACGTGTGGGGAAGTTGACTTCCGTCGTTTGCTTTACATGAGAGAAAATATGGACCCAGTTTATGATTTATCCCTTGTGTTGAAGAAAAAGGATTAATGAATACACGAAAATTACTTAAAATTAAATATCTATATAAAACTATCTAAACATGTATTTAAGAATTTGATTAATTGAAATTCCCCAGTCCCCTGTTTAGCAACTCTTGTATGTGAATGGTTTCCAATGAACCTTTGTAGTTTACAACCAGAATATGAGTAACATAGAATACAACGTGTTAAAAGATACAAGAAGCATTCGGAAGATCGCATTATTTTAAAGTTTGTCGAGACGTAACACAAAGAGGGACATAACGAATAATTTATACATTAAGATTTTCGTCAAATTTATTCTAAATGCAAATACATGTATGCCATTAAGTGTCATTTTTGCATTAATGTGATATCCTCATAAAAACAGTATTACTTCTGTGATCCTTGGACTTTATGATCCTAAATGCAAAACTATTTCACATACACTGAACCACCATTTCTGAATCTATTTTATCTTGTATTACAAACACTGGAAGAAAATCATTGACCAAGTTGATGACTTTGATATATTCAATCTAACATTGACAATGAATGTTCAGTATCTTTGTGTAGACAGGTTTTAAAGACATTTGCTACAATTTCCAGGTTTTTTAGACATACAGGAACAAGAGTGCCAGGTCACAAAATACGCCCGTCAACACTCATTTTTCATGCGTCAAGGGGCATAACTCAGAAGTGCCTGGGCGGATTGGGCTGGTTATCGAACTTGACCGAGATCTCATGGCCATGAACATTTCCATGAAGTTTGGTGAGGATCCGACGTAGGTGTTCCCATAATACGACCCGTCTTTCAAACGAGCGTATATTTTTTTTAAACTTTGCATGGTCATAGCAAATGATAACAGAAACATTTTAATCGAAAAAAAAATTGGGGGAAGACGAACTCGTTTTTAAGTTATCTGCCCATGCATTTGAATTTTTGGCAGATTTGGAAACTTTAAGTATCATAAAACATAATAATTAGTCCGCTTATTTGGGTACTTCCAAGAACCTAGTTTTATAAGATGTTTAGAAAATCGACTCATTGTTTATATAAAATGTTTTTGAAAATGCATTTAATTTGTCATGATGGTATAGCAACTAATTCAACTCCACCCGTATAATATTAAACACGACCTGGTGTTATTTTTAACGCATCAAAGACTCGTTACCTAGACACATGAGAACACATTGTAGACGCACGATCGTCTACGTAAAATAGATTGGAATTAATTTACTTAAACGGTTAACCAGTAGACCGATAAAATACCCCAAAAGGCAATAGATTATATGTTTATATTAATTAATTAAACAACCTCAATTAAGTAAATGTAAACGTAGTCCCAGGAGAAATCATACATCATGTGCTTTGTATTCGATCGATCAAATATTACGTCCAGTAATTTCATGAAACCATTTTAGGTCTGAATTACTGTGAATTGATTGTTCAGGCAGAAATACATCCATTTGAAATGGAAAATAAAATATGAAAATCTTCATGGTATATCGTCAGTCTAGCTCATAGAACAAACACGTGTGGCGGCCATTTTAGTATAAAATTCTTAGAGAACACGTGATCGATCTCACATTTTGTCATACTAGAATAATTACTGAAGCTGTCCGTAAAAATGATGGTTCCCTATTAAGAGACCCAAACATTTAGCAATGTATATGAAAATAACATTAAAAGCTTGTTCTGAAAACTTCGAGGATCCGGGTTCAATCCCCGATCATGGCGGATTATATCCTTCTACGTAAATTTAACAAAAATGTCGGGTTTCCTCCACAATTGGAAGGAATGGTAAGAGCCGTCCGCAAAACTTGTTAGGTTAATCGACCGCCAAATTGTTGAAAATTCGGGGGGTGCTTAATATCAAAATTTAAAAAAAAACTGTTTTGGTAGGATGATTTTTGAATGAGAAGGTCGCGTAACAACATGTAACAAACTGATAGCTTTTTATAGGATGTCCTGATGTATTAGATCTGCACCACATACAGAAACAAGAAATGTCTTTAAAAAGACAGTCGCGAAGTACCTTTGATGTCATTATGTATGATTTTTATTTAATTCTTAAATTGTCGTTAACACCACTTATCACATAGCAGTCCAATTAGGTCACGCATTAAAATGTTGATATTAGGTCAGCTAAATGAATTACGCATTTACGTAGTCATGTCTACTGTATATATATATATCAATTCGAATAAATGCAAATGCTTGTTAAGAACGGTTTATAACTTTATGATACATTTTCGTACATTTTTAAAGTTTACAAATTTTACAACCACAAGAAGTACACATTAAACAACTTCAGACTCGCTATAAGTTGGCGTGGTCTTAATTTTTCTACGCTTGTAGATTTCACCCAATGGAAGGAAGAGTTTCCTCTGAATCATCCAATAGAATGAGGAATTTCTTCTGAAAAAAATAATACGTCATGCCAAGAAATATAGGTCAAAAGTGAGATTAGACACATTCGCAAAAAAGTCCTGGGGTACATGATGAACTAGTAGAGTATATACTAGATCGTCTGGAATCAGCGAACCTGCAGAATCTGTCTGTACAATATTATCGACCTAACAAATTAAGTCTTCCAATTTGATATTCTACGTACGAATCAATGTGAAAATTATTCTTCTCTAAAATAAATGGCTGATTTCTAGAACTTTGACAGCGTTATAACTATGATAAAGGGTAAGTCTCAGAAAGGAATAAAAGGCAAGGAATTATTATAAATCCCCTGTCAGGATTTAGTCCTTTTTCCAATTGATCGTGTAGTCTATGCTTAAGGATAACCTTGAACACTCTAGAAGTGCATTAATACTTGTCACAAATGCTTTAAACTCATATTACCAGGAGACCAAAGCATGCAATATTGAATCAAACAAATGTTTACTAATGTTTGGTAAATTGGTTGATGTTCCGTTGTGTTCTTAATGTTTTATATCGCCGGATTCTCTTGATAATACAACTAAAATCGGCACCGAGGAACCTGTTCGGTTTTCAATAAAGTTTCCGGTTTTCAATTGATTCTGAATCGATTCCATGATCTATAAACTAAAATGTAAAATTGTAAATATCTTAGTACTTTTATAAACATTACAATACGACGTTTCATAGAATAAAAATATCTCTACCTCTGCAAGAAATATGGGAAATCTTCTTCACAAATGGATGTTCTCTTGCACATTTTTAAGGCGTTTGTTCTAGAGGTACATTGTATTTTAAATCAAACATAGAAACAGACAAATAACCTGACAAAGTTTCTGTAGATATACATAATAGTCTTGCTAACGTTGTTAACCGTTAGCCTGCTGAATTAAAACAATCCATTATCAATTTAATGGATATCACAATGAAAATTTAAATGTTTTGTCACCCACCATTCATGAGCGTGGTCAGATTGCATTGATATGCTGTGCCAGGTCCGTACGTATCAGGAAAATCCGTATCACTGACGAAGCTTCATCAAGCAAACAATTGAGCATGAAATATAAAAGTTTCATTAAAAATTATTTGGTATCGGTAGAAGTATATTCAAGTTTTAATATGCCATTCTGTTTTATATGGACCATATAACAATTCTGTACCACAAATTTGCAGTTATTACCAAAGGTTCCTAAAGCTTATTGTGTGGCTTTAAGATCATCAGACGTTTTGTAGCAGAATTTGGATATCGGTAGGAGATCGCTTCACCTCCTAGAAGTTTCCGACATTATAAGATGTATATCATGACATAATATAACAATATACGAATTCATCTTACTTTCCTTTGAAATACAATGTTTTACAGTCAGACCTGTGTTAGCAACCACCTCCGAATAAAGGTCAAGCTAAGAATTCTTGTAAAAACCGTCATTTATAACTTCCAAATAAAGGCCACATATCAATAAAGACTATATCTATTGTCTTACCCAAGGTTGACCTTTGTTCACATGTCTGACTGTATATTTGTTAATGTTCGATTTATTCTGCATCCGATGTTACCGTAGAATTGTTGCGTGATGTTGTTACAGTACTAGACCGTTATTTATCATCTGTTTTATCCTGTCGTCTGGATCGAATTCTGTTATTAATTGAACAAGTCAGAAGCGAAAATTTGTTGGAGAGTGAGCGATGGCATACGAATACTTTATAAGTGGTATTTTTCAGACATGATAAGACGCTGACTGAGTTGAAAATGTATGTTTTCTTGTACGTCACATACTGATCACCATTATCAACCCAGAGTTGTCGATCGTTATCTATCATACACGAAACGTATGGCAAGCGAAATGCACAATTATTCCTTAAACTATAGGTTATTGTGTAGTATATGGCAAGCGAAATGCACAATTATTCCTTAAACTACTGGTATTATGTTATTGTGTAGTATATGGCAAGCGAAATACACAATTATTCCTTAAACTACTGACCCAGTATATGTTATTGTGTAGTTTGGCACGCGAAATGCACAATTATTCCTTAAACTACTGGTATACGTTTTTGTGTAGTATATGGCAAGCGAAATGCACAATTATTCCTTAAACTACTGGTAAATGTTATTGTGTAGTTTGGCACGCGAAATGCACAATTATTCCTTAAACTACTGGTATATGTTATTGTGTAGTTTGGCACGCGAAATGCACAATTATTCCTTAAACTACTGGTAAATGTTATTGTGTAGTTTGGCACGCGAAATGCACAATTATTCCTTAAACTACTGGTGTATGTTATTGTGTAGTTTGGCACGCGAAATGCACAATTATTCCTTAAACTACTGGTATATGTTATTGTGTAGTATAAGGCAAGCGAAATGCACAATTATTCCTTAAACTACTGGTATACGTTTTTGTGTAGTATATGGCAAGCGAAATGCACAATTATTCCTTAAACTACTGGTAAATGTTATTGTGTAGTTTGGCACGCGAAATGCACAATTATTCCTTAAACTACTGGTATACGTTTTTGTGTAGTATATGGCAAGCGAAATGCACAATTATTCCTTATACTACTGGTAAATGTTATTGTGTAGTTTGGCACGCGAAATGCACAATTATTCCTGAAATTACTGGTATATGTTATTGTGTAGTATAAGGCAAGCGAAATGCACAATTATTCCTTATACTACTAGTATATGTTATTGTGTAGTATTGCAAGCGAAATGCACAATTATTCCTTAAACTACTGGTATATGTTATTGTGTAGTATGACAAGCGAAATGCTCACTTATTCCTTAAACCCATAGTTTCAACTGCCGTTTGCACAACTATTCATAAACCACAGTTTCGTATCTTAATACTTTGTTAAATCAAGGGTCTAAGAGGACCAGTCAAGTGACCTGAAATTGCAGCTTAAAGTATCACATGAACTCTTAAAACAATAAATTTAGATGTACGTCTCTCTCTCTGTTAACGTATGAAAAACATGTGTCCGAGTCTCTCTTTGTTTCCATCTGATGCACAAAATCTTTTTTTCTGAATGAACATAATTTTATTTGTTGTCATATATTTTCACGATTATGTTCGACTTTCAGCGTTTCATTTCCAGTTAAGCCATCATTGGCTGTGTGACCTCATTGCTAAAAGTAACCAAAAAAGGTTCTGTAGGAAAATAGTGATCTTGATAAATGAATTATTTTCTGTGATTTTCTAATAAATCATAGCATTTTTTGCATCCAATGAATCGTACGAAGGAAATTAATACACTTACGTAGTTTTGAAATTTGTACCATAATACTATGTGGCTTTATTATTAGTTTTACAAGCATCTTATAAATAGCAAGCGACACTATACACTATACATATAATATAGACAGTGTCCCTGAAAAAACTGAGACGTTGACAGTGATATATGTAAGGTATCCCTTACATACATAAAAAATCAAAGTGCTGACAGTACTCATGGAAACTGAACTTACATCATGAAACAGGAACTAGTTTAACAATAGCATGGTGGATGTAGATAAAGGTAGTACTTTGGTCCGCATCAAAATTCATGCGCGTCGAGCGAGTGACGTCCATGGAAGTCTGAACTATCACGATAGAGATTGACTGATCACGTTGGACTAATCATTTTATGATCAAGAGACGACATTCAATGACTTTATCATGTTATTTCCATTCATGTTTGGTTAGATTTATACACAAAATAAATAAAGAATACATTCCATACACAAGAGTTCGTCTGCTGTAAAATATAAAAACACTCTAATATTGATTTAAGTATTGTTGAGACAACATTGTCTCAGCGCCCTGGCAATATAAAAGCATAATAAAACATATATCATAAAATCATCTTCTCATGGAATATCGCACTTAAATCCGATATAATGTATAATGATATTACATTACCATAAATACAACAGGTCATCATGACCCTACGTGTATGTCTGTGCTGTAGGCTGTAGTCTGGATTTTCTGCCCCGGACACTACGTGATGGTCGAAGGAATAGTAAGCTGGGAACCAGACTACTAGCTGTAGTCTGGATTATCTGCCCCTGACACTACGTGATAGTCGAAGGAATAGTAGGCAGGGAATCAGACTACTAGCTGTAGTCTGGATTTTCTGCCCCTGACACTACGTGATGGTCGAAGGAATAGTAAGCTGGGAACCAGACTACTAGCTGTAGTCTGGATTATCTGCCCCTGACACTACGTGATAGTCGAAGGAATAGTAGGCAGGGGACCAGACTACTGTAGGCTGTAGCTAAAGGTCAATCGGAACTCCTCGGCGTTTGTCTAAAGAAAGCGTATTTCTCAGTTACGGAAATGCCCGAGTAGTTGCGATTGGCTAAAATGATAACACGGTGGTTTACAGTATGACTCGGTTACGGAGAATCTGCATATAATGAAATATCGGATTTAATGAGTTAAAACCACCCCCTACTAATTCCGTCTTTATTACAATATATACAATGCAGTTGATAAAGTAAAGTATGATTGTACGGTACTAATTAATTACCCCCCCCCCCCCCCCACTACCAAATCCTTTTTTTGGCTTGGAGCTACGGCTCCAAGCCTATGTATTGTTTTCGGTTACGTTTGTTCCCTAGATGCTGGTAGATGCAATGCGAAAGCTGGGTACAAGTGCACAAAAATGTTAAGAGTCCGGCGATTGGTTGAGAGCTATATGTTAACAGTACGGTGATTGGTTTACGCTTACTGTGTGAATCGGTATCACATGACTTGAGTGTACCAACTTCACTGTGCCAGTCTATTATGAAATCAGGGTGTTTCACTAAAGATCGGTTTGTTCTATTAACATTAATTACACGTTAAGGTACACATTTTAAAACTGTATATTTTTTCTGTTACTATGTACAATATATTTAAATCAATTATTTTAATCATTACTGAAAGACATATTAGCGGAGGATTGTTCAAGAGAATTTAAGGAAGCCCCTTCTATAATGAAACCTGCGAAACGCTATTGCCGCCAATAATTTTGTCACGTGATCTTGATGTACACATTTGCGATTTCAATGTAAAATCAGGGTGTTTCACTATAAATCGGCATGTTCCATCAACCGTTAAGGCACGAAAAGATAAGATATATAAACGCAGTCTCCATTATTTTTACTTTACTAGCTCTTTGTTTAATTATCAACATAATTGCTGAAGGTAATAAGCGGAGGATTAATTAATGAATAAAATACACCCCTACTATAATTTAACTTGCGAAACGCTTTCTCTGATGCAATTTAAAACTTGTGTACAGTACGATGAATTATAGGAAAATCTATAAATAGAAAAATATACCGATGTTTCAGACTACCTGTTGACTTTGAAAGAGGACAATTCCATAACTAAAATGGTCAACAAGACGAAATAAAATGAACCAATTTAGTTATGGTATCAGAACTAACTTTTATCAGCAACAACCAGCCAAGCCTTTCCTTTTTAAAAGGAAACTTTATTAATGTATTGGATACAGTGAAGTATGAATGTAATGAAGTTATATTTCGAGTTCCGGGAAATTACTGTAACTGTATTATTTAGACGAATTATACTTAAGTATTAGTTTATTATAGCTGTTTGCGAGTACTTACTGTAGTGTCTGTTACTAGTTTGGCTAATCCTGGCCATTTGATTGGCTAATGGTGATGACTGAATCTATTTATAGTTGATAGGTATGATGTTTAACCTACTAAGATAAGCTGTTGTGTGGCATAATATCTGAAATGCTATTTGAAGCTCAATGTGGTTGTATCATAGCAGATTATGGTGAATTTGTTAACATTTAGGGTTTATTCTATTTGATTGATGTAGGGTATGATATTACCATGTGCTTGTGAACTATATACATGAATTTATTCATTTGTCAAATACTCATAATTGTCAATATATGTGTATTACTCATATCATGTAAATATGTTATACTCTCCATAATGGAGGATTGAATAACATATACAGTCAATATCCTTTGTTCTGTATATATGTGACTCAGCTCATCGTACATATTCTAAAACTGGGTAATTCGACGTCTGGAAGATTTTATACATTCCCAAACATGTTTGGTCAATATTGATGTCTTTGAGCCATAGAATCAGCTACGAAATATTTTACCTTTTAGAAGTTTAGTTATGACGTATCATTTCATTGACGAACCACTGAGTTGAACTATGGATATGTTGTCTTTGAGGCACAGGGTGATGGAAGGCCACTTGATTATAAATGATAATGAGTTGAAGTGAAACTTCGAATACAAAGAATACAGAACTGTCCTCCCTACGTGATCACATGACTCGTACAGCCATATAACTCCACCCACTTAATTCAGTAATTATAACAGTGTAATGTGATGAAATAGGTTGCTTGTGGTTTGAGATACGACTGAAGCGGATATGAGCAATTTAAGTAAAACTATTTTTCTTCGCTAAGAGCATACTGGTATATGTTATTGTGTAGTTTGGCAAGCGAAATGCTCACTTATTCCTTAAATCCATAGTTTCAACTGCCGTTTGCACAACTATTCATAAACCACAGTTTAGTATCTAAATACTCTGTCAAATCAAAGGTCTAAGAGGACCAGTCAAGTGACCTGAAATTGCAGCTTAAAGTATCACATGAACTCTTAAAACAATCAATTTAGATGTACGTCTCTGCCAACGTATGAAAAACATGTGTCCGAGTCTCTCTTAGTTTCCATCTGATGCACAAAATCTTTTTTTTTCTGAATGAACATTTTTGTTGTCATATATTTTCACGATTATGTTCGACTTTCAGCGTTTCATTTCCAGTTAAGCCATTATTGGTTTTGTGACCTCATTGCTATAAGTAACCAAAAAAGGTTCTGTAGGAAAATAGTGAGCTTGATAAATGAATTATTTTCTGAGATTTTCTAATAAAAATTTGCATCCAATGAATCGTACGAAGGAAATTAATACACTTACGTAGTTTTGAAATTTGTACCATAATACTATGTGGCTTTATAACTAGTTTTACAAGCATCTTATAAATAGCCAGCGACACTATACACTATACATATAATATAGTGTCCCTGAAAAAACTGAGACGTTGACAGTGATACATGTAAGGTATCCCTTACATACATAAAAATCAAAGTGCTGACAGTACTCATGGAAACTGAACTTACATCATGAGACTTGCACTGCATCATGAAACGGGAACTAGTTTAACAATAGCATGGTGGATGTAGATAAAGGTAGTACTTTGGTCCGCATCAAAATTCATGCGCGTCGAGCGAGTGACGTCTATGGAAGTTTGAACTATCACGATGGAGATTGACTGATCACGTTGGACTAATCATTTTATAATCAAGAGACGGCATTCAATGACTTGATCATGTTATTTCCATTCATGTTTGGTTAGATTTATACACAAAATAAATAAAGAATACATTCCATACACAAGAGTTCGTCTGCTGTAAAATATAAAAACACTCTAATATTGATTTAAGTATTGTTGAGACAACATTGTCTCAGCGCCCTGGCAATATAAAAGCATAATAAAACATATATCATAAAATCATCTTCTCATGGAATATCGCACTTAAATCCGATATAATGTATAATGATATTACATTACCATAAATACAACAGGTCATCATGACCAGTACGTCTATGTCTGTGCTGTAGGCTGTAGCCTGGATTTTCTGCCCCTGACACTACGTGATGGTCGAAGGAATAGAAAGCAGGGAACCAGTCTTCTGTAGTCTGAATTATCTGCCCCCTGACACTATTTGACAGTCGAAGGAATAGTAGGCAGGGAACCAGACTACTGTAGGCTGTAGCTAAAGGCCAATCGGAACTCCTCGGCGTTTGTCTAAAGAAAGCGTATTTCTCAGTTACGGAAATGCCCGAGGAGTTTCGATTGGCTAAAATGATAACACGGTGGTTTACAGTATGACTCGGTTACGGAGAATCTGCATATAATGAAATATTGGATTTAATGAGTTAAAACCACCCCCTACTAATTCCGTCTTTATTACAATATATACAATGCAGTTGATAAAGTAAAGTATGAATGTACGGTACTAATTAATTACCCCCTCCCCCCCACTACCAAATCCTTCTTTTTTTCAATGTATTGGATACAGTGAAGTATGAATATAATGAAGTTATATTTCGGTTTCTGGCCATTTGATTGGCTAATGGTGATGACTGAATCTATTTATAGTTGATAAGTGTGATGTTTAACCTACTAAGATAATCTGTTGTGTGGCATAATATCTGAAATGCTATTTGAAGCTCAATGTGGTTGTATCATAGCAGATTATGGTGAATTTGTTAACATTTAGGGTTTATTCTATTCAAGTTGATTGATGTAGGGTATGGTATTACCATGTGCTTGTGAACTATATGCATGCATTTATTCATTTGTCAAATACTCATGATTGTCAATATATGTGTATTACTCATATCATGTAAATATGTTATACTCTCCATATGAATAACATATACAGTCAATATATCCTTTGTTCTGTATATATGTGTCTCAGCTCATCGTACATATTCTAAAACTGGGTAATTCGACGCCTGGAAGATTTTATACGTTCCCAAACATGTTTGATCAATATTGATGTCTTTGAGCCATAGAATCAGCTACGAAATATTTAACCTTTATGAAGTATCATTTCATTGACGAACCACTGAGTTGAACTATGGATATGTTGTCTCTGAGGCACAGGTTGGTGGAAAGCCACTTGATTATAAATGATAGTGAGTTGAAGTAAAACTTCGAATATAAAGAATACAGAACTGTCCTCCCCCGTGATCACATGACTCGTACAGCCATATAACTCCACCCACTTAATACAGTAATTATAACAGTGTAATGTTGAGAAATAGGTTGCATGTGGTTTGAGATACGACTGAAGCGGGCATGAACAATTTAAGTAAAAATATTTTTCTTCGCTAAGAGCATATACTGTCTCCCATTACTTAAAATTACGGATTGAACACACACAAAATTCGAACAAAATGTCTTGCAATTCTTCTAATCCTTGTTTTCTGTCAAATACACCTTCATCTTTGGAAGATTCCATTTTTTCAGGCATTTAAATAGAATACTTCTATTTCTTAATTACCGGTGTCTTGTAGTATACAGTTGGATACGTGAAAACAAAGGTGCCTAGTTGTTGACAATCAGTAATGTCTAGTATTCGTTCTTTTTTAATTAGACCTACACTTGTTTTTGTTTCTGGTTACATTCTCATTAACAAGCTGTTATGGAGTCCAGCGATATAAGCTTGGTCACCGATTTTGATAAAAATCTCATGAGTCCAAAAATAGTGCAGGTAGGTGGGGACTTTTTTGGCTCTTAAAACCGCATGAAAAGGTATAAAAGTGAGAAATTGAATGTATCGTATCTCGGGCCTAATAAATAGTCTAGGGTTCCGGGGATTAATGTCGACCAGTCAGAAACAATGTTATACACCTTAAAACCTCACTGATATTTTGAAATGAACCACTTGTGTGTTGATAATAAAAGAGACAATAGAAAAAGTAATTTGGCCAATATGTGTTTTCTGGGTAATATCAGACATAGATTTGAAATTCATCCAAGCAAATAATGATAACTGAATGCCAATCAATAGGATATATCGATTGTGAATTACATAAGTTTTTTCATCACGCGATTCTAACCAAGCTGGACAGATCGCACGAAGGATGTAAGTCGCCAATTGATTCAGTATGTCTCCCGGGAGTCTATGAAATGCTTGATAAAAGTAGTAATTAAAGTGAAGGTAAAGTTGTTTGACTAGATGTTCTTGTTAACTGGAATATGTTTTAAGATTATCTGTGAAAGGTTTGTTTATTTTTGTTTTAGAAACGATTACTGTGGCATCGTAAAGTGACTGTTTAATACAGCATGAAGATCAGGGAACGGAGGTGATATACATGCACTTGTTGTGTTAGTCTAGTGAAACGCTGAGGAAATCTTAGATATAAACGGTTTGTATAATTTCCAGTAATTTTTAATGTTTACCTTATTTGTTTGTTTTATTTGTACGTATTCTCCCTTGAAATTAAATTACGGTATAAACGTACATTCTAATACGTATGATGGTTATTTGAGCTTATTAAAATAAGTAAGAATACTTACCTGATTGTACGTAAATAAAGAGTTCGGGTGTAGAATATGCGGTCAAAAAATCACTGAAAAAAGAACCATGATCTGGATTTCGAACAATTTTCTTATAGGCATAATTTAGCTGTAATAAACTGTGATGATATTATACCTTTCACGTGTGTAATACTACATTATTGACCAGCAATATTATCTGATACTGCACAGATAAAATCCCATACTATCCAATTCATTTTTTTCTGCTAGCTGACATAGTGTACATGCTATAAAAAGAATAGATAACAAATGCTAAATATGGAAACTCAATTATTTCCGTGTCCATAAATATAATTATTACAAACCATGGTCTGGTAAACACAAGCAGCCATTTTATGTAACTGAGAAATGATACAACTTATTGTCTAATCGTTTGCTGAACAACATTTCGTGTTGTAGCTAGAAAGTTGTTGACTAAGATGTCGAATACAAAATGCACATTTAAAGTTCTTAAAATAAGAACATTTTAAACTGTTCAGAATTTGAGCAGGCAAAACATGTCAATGACAATGATAATTTAATATTTTATGAACTTAACGTTTATCGTATTGACAGTTTTTGAATACGATTATCGAACTTTGTTTTGGATATTGTCAATAACAAGTTCTATCAAATTTGACATGAATTTTATTTCCTTTTCCTATTTTACCTAAATCCTTAGTTAAAACAAGACAATAACAATTATTAGATTTATATGAGTCTTATATGTTCAGTTACAACAAATTTACAATTATTGGTTTCATGTGAAACATATATACATATAAATATAATATTGTCTGAGTTCGATATCTCAGCGTGATAACATGTTTAATTATGTATTTATATTTCCTTTGGTTCAGCTGACTGAAGGTGTTAAAGTTAGTCTGTTCTTGTTTATAGAAATGCTTGTAAAAATGAATCATCGTGCCAAACAATGCCTCAGTTCTATTCTCAAGTATACACAAATAAATATATTTGTTACAAGGGGTCACCATTGTAACAATGAGTTGCCATTGTAAATAGCATTCTTTCTGGAAATATAAGATATCTCTCAATGTCTTGGGAATATTTTCCTTAATTGCATCCCGCCATTAAGAAATTTTCTCATATTTTCATGTCACAATTAGAAAATTTCTTTTTGTACCATCCAGACGTTCTTTTGGGGATTCCTGCTCTTAATATTACAGCATATGTCGTCGAAAAATATAATTATATACACAATGCACATGTAGCTAAGACTTTGTTTACATTTTGTTGTACAATGTATTAAACATTTATAGATGCTGCGTGTAATTGTCTGACTGGATAACCATTGTTTATAATTTAGAATTCGTGTACTGCTAATTCTTATGTATCTATTTTGCAATTAAGTCATTTCCGAGACCTCTAAGACATGATTCTGTACAAGCAACAATTATCTTGTTGACTTTATTGTTCGGTTCTTGTCTTTCTTCATAGATTGATCATATTCTTTTATACAGGATTTAAAAGCACGAGCCAATTGACGACTGACGGGCTTTATGAATATGCAAGGAAGAATATGAGAGGACAATTACAAATGTTGGTATGGTTACGAGACATTATTACGCATGATCAATGAGATTGTAGATTTTCCACATTGAGAAATGACAAAACGTTGTTGCTACATCGATTTAGAAATACATTTACAACATTAATGGTGTTTTAAAGATTGGCACGGGAAGAAGAACGCTGAAATTTGACGCAGATAATTGTTGCTTCGAAGACGACTAAAACAAATTGACTACAAGTGGTGTTTTTGCAGTAAAATTCAGATCTTCTAGAGAAGGAGGCATTTATGTTCAGCATTTTATAATTTCATTCACCATATTCGATACAGAAACACGGGATTGACAGCTATAGTTGACGTCTTCCTAGATCTAAAACCAAGATATGAATGTTACAGGTGATGATAACGCGGTAATGTCACTTCACGAAGATACAACTCAACATTCTGTCACAGATGGATTTAACAAATCCGTTCTTACAGGATTACTTGTTTCCATAGTGTCGGTGGGTTTTATCGCCAATGTTATTGTAATCTACATCATTGCAAGTGACCAAAGGCTTCACCGGGCACCATTCTATTTCCTCGTTTGTATAGCATTAATGGATTTATCAAAAACTATTTTTTGTTTACCTTTTGTGATAGAAGTCGTGTTATCAAACTTCCAGTGGATATACAAACATGATACATGTACAGTGCTGGCATTTTCAAATTCTTTCTTCACAGTTTCTACAATCATTGGTCTATTAGCTGTAGTTATAGATCGTTATTTATCAGTGACGGCGACAAGATTTTACAGTAAATGTTCTCATGGACTCGTTAACCTTGCCATTATTATTGTCGGCTGGGGGGTCGCGTTTTGTCTGTCATTCCCACCAATTTTTGAAGAGGGCGCTTACCAATTCCTTCCTTTTGAAATGCAATGTACTTTTTATCACTCTCCCTATCGAAATAACGAGACGCTTGGATATACAATAACATTCGTCTGCCTGATTTTGATTATTTTATTTTTCTATTGTCGTCTGTTGCTATTTATGCGTTCTCATCGCAAGATGGCGCCATTGTATCATGAACCTGCAAGGAGTAGTGATTGGGCATTCTTTGGCCCTGGAGCAAATGGACAAGCCCTGATAAATCTTTTGAATGGATTTGCTGGTGGACCACCTAACCCGTTTGCCGCAACGGCAATGCAGATACAGCAGAACTTTGGTCGGGTCGTGAATCTACGCGTTATAAAAAATGAGCACGTGACACGATTATTTTTCATTTACAGTGTTACATTTATTATTCTTTGGTTTCTGTACCTATTTCAAGTGTTTGTTCAAGTTTTTAGCGATACTAACTTCTTAACGCCGAATTTCATACTTTGGGCAACAATGTTAAGTTACTCGCACGTGGCAATATGTCCGCTCACGTGCCTGCTATTCGGAAGTCCTCTACGATCATCCATGTTTGGTAGAGTACGTCAGTGGTTCTCAGAACGAAGGTATATGGGTGTGGAACAAACTGAAGGAGATTCTGTGGAACCGAGTGTAAGATGTATTGAACTATCTGTCTGACGGTATGAAATATGTAAATGTAATAAGTCTGGGTGATTATCGTGTACTTAATGTAATTTACTACACTTGTCAAGTTCAGCCAAAATATACTGACATTTATCAATTTCATTGATCAACACTCGTCTGTAGCTAATTGTATATTTTGATGCTACATTCACTCATCTTTGAATGAATTCATGAATGGTACTCGGTAGTTTAGAGATACATGTACGTGCATTATGTTATTTGAAAAATGATCAACAATCGTAGAGGAATATCGACCATGTATACGATATGTAATTTGTGTACGGGTCTACACGACCAGTGAATGGATTCCCTCATTAAGAAATTGTATTCACAAAAGTAGTATTTCATAAAAATGTATAAATTAATAATTTGGTGTTTTATCTACGGTCCATTTGGTAGTTTTTATAAATATGTTGCTCATCGTGACTTATGCGATACTTTTCATTCAATATACAGTTTACGTATAAACACTCAATAATTAACATACATGTACAATGTACGTGTTTTGTCATAATACATGTTCTTATAACTAGAGTATACCATGTATTTAGATGTAAATTATGTTTATGATATGTGTAACAAGCTTTCGTACCTGACTCGTCATCCAATCCTAATTATTCATTTAAAGAATTTAGAAGTTGAAGATGGTGGTTACTTGTAAAGAACAAGGCTATTATTGGTACAGAATCCTGGAAAATTGGATATACCAGAGACAGATGTTATCTATGTCTTTGCATGTACTAACTGCCCGCTGGAAGATAGCGGAAATGTTGATGAAGATTGAAGATTCAATGCGACAAAGTGACTAATGTGCTGGGGTGACTAATGGGCTAGTGTGACTAATGGGCTAGGGTGACTAATGGGACAATGGGACTAATGGGACAATGGGACTAATGAAACGAAGTGGCTAATGGGACAATGTGACTAATGGAACAAAGTGACAGATGGAACAAAGTGACAGATGGAACAATGTGACTAATGGGACAATGGGACTAATGAAACAAAAAGGCTAATGGGACAATGGGACTAATGGAACAAAGTGACTAATGGAACAAAGTGACAGATGTGACAATGTGACTAATGGGACAATGTGACTAATGAAACAAAGTGGCTAATGGGACAATGTGACTAATGGAACAAAGTGACTAATGGAACAAAGTGTCAGATGGGACAATGTGACTAATTGAACAAAGTGACAGATGGGACAATGTGACTAATAGAACAAAGTGACAGATGGGACAATGTGTCTAATGGGACAATGTGACTAATGGGACAATGTGACTAATTGAACAAAGTGACTAATGGGACAAAGTGACTAATGAAACAAAGTGGCTAATGCGACAATGGGACTAATGGGACAATGTGACTAATGGAACAATGTGACTAATGGAACAAAGTGACAGATGGGACAATGGGACTAATAGGGCTAATGGGACAATGTGACTAATTGAACAAAGTGACTAATGGGACAATGGGACTAATGGAACAAACTGACTAATGGGACAATGGGGCTAATGGAACAAAGTGACAGATGGGACAATGTGACTAATGGAACAAAGTGACAGATGGGACAATGTGACTAATGGGGCTAATGGAACAAAGTGACTAATGGGACAATGGGACTAATGGAACAAAGTGACTAATGCGACAATGTGGCTAATGGAACAATGTGACTAATGGGACAAAGTGACTAATGGAACAATGTTACTAATGGGACAATGTGACTAATGGAACAAAGTGACAGATGGGACAATGGGACTAATAGGGCTAATGGGACAATGGGACTAATTGAACAAAGTGACTAATGGGACAATGGGACTAATAGGGCTAATGGGACAATGTGACTAATTGAACAAAGTGACTAATGGGACAATGGGACTAATGGAACAAACTGACTAATGGGACAATGGGGCTAATGGAACAAAGTGACAGATGGGACAATGTGACTAATGGAACAAAGTGACAGATGGGACAATGTGACTAATGGGGCTAATGGAACAAAGTGACTAATGGGACAATGGGACTAATGGAACAAAGTGACTAATGCGACAATGTGGCTAATGGAACAATGTGACTAATGGGACAAAGTGACTAATGGAACAATGTTACTAATGGGACAATGTGACTAATGGAACAACGTGACTAATGGGACAATGGGACTAATGGAACAAAGTGACTAGTGGGACAATGTGACTATTGGAACAAAGTGACTAATAGGACAAAGTGACTAATGGGACAAATGGGACAAAGTTGAATGGGACAAGGTCACTAATGGAACAAATTCATAAATGGGACAAAGTGACTAATGGGACAAAGTCATTAATGGGACAAAGTCACTAATTATTTTCTGTGATACCTGAAATACTTGTGTTTTATAATATTCCATATTAACAGTAACACTTGTAGCATCAGAACAGAGATTTGTTAAACAAAACAAATTTATGATGATAGATCAAGCGAATAAAAACATCATTACGTTTGTTGTTTGTTGTTCTGTTTCATGTACTAGTACACGTATATTGTTCCCTAGTAATGGGATCATTCGGCACACCTCCGATCACTTACGTAATTCTGGGATTGTTAACGACACCAGTCTAGGTGGAAAACAAACACAAGCTTCCTGTCACATGTACTGATGTTTTATCTGATACAGTAAATTAGATTTCCAATGTTTCATCTGCTCACATGATGCAGTGAAATCAGATTTCGAATATCAAGAGGTATATAATCGATTTCAAATTATCCCCAGTTGAAACTAGATTGCGATTCCAATCTAACTCTACGAAATTCACATTAATCTTGCAATTATTGAATATCTTTTTTTTTCAGGAAATAAATCGATGAAATACGAAATTATTTCTTCAGAAATTTTATGAAAAGCTGAGATTTAGGTCAGACGGCAATTTCTATTTTCTTATTAATTATGCATTTTGGAATATTTCCAAGATAAGATATTGGTTAAACCAGAAACTACGACGAGTAAATACAATCTGTATAAATGTATGTTTATTTTCATGTTTCAGTCATGAACATACATAAGAACTTGATATAGTGACATATAGACCAACTTTAACACCACACAGACACGTGTATGTATTGAGTAATGTTTGTGAGACAATCGCATCTGAAATTTTGAAGTTTGGCATAAACATGCGAATGATACCAAAATCACAATATCGCCAGATATTGAGTTACGGGGTTGTAGAAATAAGCCGACGACTTGTGCTTCAGTGCTAACATGTTACTGACGCACACATATATACACCTGTAAGACACACGTGTACTTAGATGTGCACAAATATCCATGACATATACACACCTAGACTTGTATATAAACAATTTTATGGCATAAATATTTTTGTAGGCCTATGCTTTGGTATAAACACGTTTACATGGCACAGATAGGCCTAGGCATTGGTATAAACACGTTTTCATGGCGTAGATTTGTCTAGGCTTTGTTGTAAACACATTTTCATGGCATCGATAGGCCTCGACTTTGGTATAAAAACGTTCTCATGGCGTAGATTTGTCTAGGCTTTGCTGTAAACACGTTTTCATGACGCAGTCTGACCTAGACTTTAGTGTAAACATATGTTCTTGGCGTAGACTGGCTAGGCTTTGGTATAAATACGTTTTCATGGCGTAGATTTGTTTAGGCTTTGTTATAAACACGTTTTCATGGAGTATACTGGCTAGGCTTTGGTGTAAACATATGTTCTTGGCATAGACTGGCTAGGCTTTGGTATAAATACGTTTTCATGGCGTAGATTTGTTTAGGCTTTGTTATAAACACGTTTTCATGGAGTATACTGGCTAGGCTTTGGTGTAAACATGTGTTCTTGGCGTAGACTGGCTAGGCTTTGGTGTAAACATATGTTCTTGGCGTAGACTGGCTAGGCTTTGGTGTAAACATGTGTTCTTGGCGTAGACTGGCTAGGCTTTGGTATAAATACGTTTTCATGGCGTAGATTTGTTTAGGCTTTGTTATAAACACGTTTTCATGGAGTAGACTGGCTAGGCTTTGGTGTAAACATATGTTCTTGGCGTAGACTGGCTAGGCTTTGGTATAAATACGTTTTCATGGCGTAGATTTGTTTAGGCTTTGTTATAAACACGTTTTCATGGAGTATACTGGCTAGACTTTAGTGTAAACATATGTTCTTGGCGTAGACTGGCTAGGCTTTGGTATAAATACGTTTTCATGGCGTAGATTTGTTTAGGCTTTGTTATAAACACGTTTTCATGGAGTAGACTGGCTAGGCTTTGGTGTAAACATATGTTCTTGGCGTAGACTGGCTAGGCTTTGGTATAAATACGTTTTCATGGCGTAGATTTGTTTAGGCTTTGTTATAAACACGTTTTCATGGAGTATACTGGCTAGGCTTTGGTGTAAACATGTGTTCATGGCATAGACTGGCTAGGCTTTGGTGTAAACATGTGTTCATGGCATAGACTGGCTAGGCTTTGGTGTAAACATGTGTTCATGGCATAGACTGGCTAGGCTTTGGTGTAAACATGTGTTCATGGCATAGACTGGCTAGGCTTTGGTGTAAACATGTGTTCATGGCATAGACTGGCTAGGCTTTGGTGTTAACATGTGTTCATGGCATAGAATGACTAGGTTTTCGTGTAAACATGTGTTCATGGCATAGACTGGCTAGGCTTTGGTGTAAACATGTGTTCATGGCATAGACTGGCTAGGCTTTGGTGTAAACATGTGTTCATGGCATAGAATGACTAGGCTTTGGTGTAAACATATGTTCATGGCATAGACTGGCTAGGTTTTCGTGTAAACATGTGTTCATGGCATAGAATGACTAGGTTTTCGTGTAAACATATGTTCATGGCATAGAATGACTAGGTTTTCGTGTAAACATGTGTTCATGGCATAGAATGACTAGGTTTTCGTGTAAACATGTGTTCATGGCATAGAATGACTAGGCTTTGGTGTAAACATGTGTTCATGGCATAGAATGACTAGGCTTTGGTGTTAACATGTGTTCATGGCATAGACTGGCTAGGCTTTGGTGTAAACATGTGTTCATGGCATAGACTGGCTAGGCTTTGGTGTAAACATGTGTTCATGGCATAGAATGACTAGGTTTTCGTGTAAACATGTGTTCATGGCATAGACTGGCTAGGCTTTGGTGTAAACATGTGTTCATGGCATAGACTGGCTAGGCTTTGGTGTAAACATGTGTTCATGGCATAGACTGGCTAGGCTTTGGTGTAAACATGTGTTCATGGCATAGAATGACTAGGCTTTGGTGTAAACATGTGTTCATGGCATAGACTGGCTAGGTTTTCGTGTAAACATGTGTTCATGGCATAGAATGACTAGGTTTTCGTGTAAACATGTGTTCATGGCATAGAATGACTAGGCTTTGGTGTAAACATGTGTTCATGGCATAGAATGACTAGGCTTTGGTGTTAACATGTGTTCATGGCATAGACTGGCTAGGCTTTCGTATAAACAAGTTTTCATGGCATAGAATGACTAGGCTTTGGTGTAAACATGTGTTCATGGCATAGACTGGCTAGGCTTTGGTGTAAACATGTGTTCATGGCATAGAATGACTAGGCTTTGGTGTAAACATGTGTTCATGGCATAGACTGGCTAGGTTTTCGTGTAAACATGTGTTCATGGCATAGAATGACTAGGTTTTCGTGTAAACATATGTTCATGGCATAGAATGACTAGGTTTTCGTGTAAACATGTGTTCATGGCATAGAATGACTAGGTTTTCGTGTAAACATGTGTTCATGGCATAGAATGACTAGGCTTTGGTGTAAACATGTGTTCATGGCATAGAATGACTAGGCTTTGGTGTTAACATGTGTTCATGGCATAGACTGGCTAGGCTTTCGTATAAACAAGTTTTCATGGCATAGAATGACTAGGCTTTGGTGTAAACATGTGTTCATGGCATAGAATGACTAGGTTTTCGTGTAAACATGTGTTCATGGCATAGAATGACTAGGTTTTCGTGTAAACATGTGTTCATGGCATAGAATGACTAGGCTTTGGTGTAAACATGTGTTCATGGCATAGAATGACTAGGTTTTCGTGTAAACATGTGTTCATGGCATAGAATGACTAGGTTTTCGTGTAAACATGTGTTCATGGCATAGAATGACTAGGTTTTCGTGTAAACATGTGTTCATGGCATAGAATGACTAGGTTTTCGTGTAAACATGTGTTCATGGCATAGAATGACTAGGTTTTCGTGTAAACATGTGTTCATGGCATAGAATGACTAGGTTTTCGTGTAAACATGTGTTCATGGCATAGAATGACTAGGTTTTCGTATAAACAAGTTTTCATGGCATAGAATGACTAGGTTTTCGTGTAAACATGTGTTCATGGCATAGAATGACTAGGTTTTCGTGTAAACATGTGTTCATGGCATAGAATGACTAGGTTTTCGTGTAAACATGTGTTCATGGCATAGAATGACTAGGCTTTGGTGTAAACATGTGTTCATGGCATAGAATGACTAGGTTTTGGTGTAAACATGTGTTCATGGCATAGAATGACTAGGTTTTCGTGTAAACATGTGTTCATGGCATAGAATGACTAGGTTTTCGTGTAAACATGTGTTCATGGCATAGAATGACTAGGCTTTGGTGTAAACATGTGTTCATGGCATAGAATGACTAGGCTTTGGTGTAAACATGTGTTCATGGCATAGAATGACTAGGCTTTGGTGTTAACATGTGTTCATGGCATAGACTGGCTAGGCTTTCGTATAAACAAGTTTTCATGATAATACAATGAAATGAAATACAATACACACAATGAAATGATAACACATAAACTAATTTGTGACTTTACTACATAGGAAGTGTATACAAAAAAGTATTTACCGAACATTGCACAACACAATGTGAATGAAATATGAGCATCCGACACATTTTTAATATTTGATTTAAAAAGAAGATAACAATGAAATATTTGTCAACTGTTTTATTATCAATCACTGATATGATAAATTTACCCATTTTCATAATAACAACATAACAAAATCTACATCCAGATAAACATTTGTAACACCAACAGATACTAGTAACTAACATCACAAGAAGAAACAGAACTTAAACTTCCGTTGTATGCAAGTCTGGCGTAAAAAAATTATTTGTTCATTTCTGGTTACAATTGCTCATTAAAACAGACAAGGAAGGGAACTTCTTTCATGTTAATTTTTATTGTTTTTTAAAGCACGTGGAAAGGTAAAAGAGTGAGAAAGTGGGTGAACTTCAAGGGTCCAAGGGAAAATTAGGCTAGGTCAGGTAACCATAAACAAACATTTTTTACGCCTTACAAGTATACATAGGATGAACAAATTAATGCAGATTAATTCATACACACAGAATATAATTAATATCAAGTGGAATGAAGCAGAATATTAATCAGTAAATTTCATTTGATACAAAAAACAATTCAGAAGTAGTGTATCAAGTATTATGTATCAAGAGCTCTGTGTCTACGTCACCCAATCAGATTGTGTTGTTTTCATAATTAAGACAATATTTAACCAATCAGTGAACACAAATAAAACTAATCTGACCAATCAGATTGATTGTTACTGGGAGAGGGTTGTCATTACATCCATGCAGATTATTCAAAATCTAGAAGATACAAAATTACTGTAGTTTTGTTTGCTACTATATAACCATTCTTAGAATTACATTCCCAAGTTGACTACACAACCATGGCAAAGAGTTATTCATATTTCATGAACTATTTATGAAGCATGCAAGAAAAGTTCAAGAAAGATTCATGATCTCATGAATTCCTTTTTAAATGTTATATCATCCATCTTCTCCAAACACTCAACCATATCCAAATATGTACAACTCACACATACAACTACATGTATATACAGTGCAACCTCTCCAAAGCAACATCCTTTGGGAGTAGCAAAATTATGCTGTTGTTGAGATGCTGTTGCTCAAAAGAAGGTTAAATTAATAGTTAAAGTGTACAGTGGGGAAAAATCATGCTGTTGATTAAAGGAGGTTGTTGCTCAAGAGAGGTTCACTCTGGAGAGGTTGCACTGTACTGCTCTAGTAAACAGGAACTATTATACTACATAAACCATCACCATATTTCTAAGCACATGAGTAACTAGATCTTAACTGAACCAGAAATCATGGTCTACCAATCACACAGATAAATCTTCATCAAGAAGTTTTTAAGTTTAAGTATGTCTACAGATTAATACTTTAGAATAATAACAGAATGGTGCAAAAAATGCCTGATGTCTGAAAAGCCACAATTGATAAAAAAGTGGACTTAAATGTGCTAAGATTATTTATGTCCAACAACTGTCTACATTAAATGCTGACCAAAAATGTTTCTTAATAAGAAAATAAAAAAAGTGCTTCACCATGGTAACAAGTTTCCCAAAATGAGATACACTTTCTTGAATCAAGTCAGCATTCCTAAATATAAAAATAGTTCAAAATGTTGGTTGTCTGGTATAACAATATTTTTGGTGACATCATCAATTGCACAAATATTTACTGTCAGAAAGTTTATGAAAATTATATTTCTCACCTACATCAGAGTGTATGTAAAAATATTTACATGGGTAACAGAATGGACAACTATTTATTTTATTCTTTTGGATTGATCTTTGCAACTTTTACTGCAATGGCCATATAGGGCTAGTTTACAAAAAAAAATGGCAACAGCTAAAAAAAGCATTTGCATGTATTATGTATATTAAGTTCATTATGCAGTAATTATGCATACATACATGTATATAAGTAATTGGTTTTCATGTAGTCAAATAAGTTTTTTAATAGCACATTATGAATAGACTTAATAAATACTGATATATGCATTAACCCCTCCCATGAAAGAACTAATATAATAGATAAGAATACTACATTAACTACATGTATTTAAGCTTGAAAGACAGTATTATAACTTGCTGTTAAATAAAAGGCAATAATATATAATAATATACTTCAAGAAAGTAGTTGAGATATACTGTAGTTTGAGTGGTGAAGTAACGCTGACAGATTTATATTTAATTCAGCACTAGAACTACATTCACAATTTAGGGGAGATTACTCTTATATTTCTGACTAGCATCAGTTATATCAGAGTTATTGCCCTTAAATTTGTTTATATTCCCAGAAATGCATGTGAACATCATAAAATATTAATAACAAGATTTTTATTTTCACATTTGAATAAATTTAGTTGTTAAAAGGAAACAAATTGTCAGTTTAATGCGGCAAAACTACTTAAAGTTAAATTTTAAGAACAATTTTGGCACTGGTCCAGATTCACCCATCATAATCACAGATCATCTTCAAAATAAGATAAATGCAAGAAAATGTCCATGAATTCATGGATGAAAGTAAAAAAATTGTGTCTACAAGTCTGAAATCAATGCAAGTTTAATACAAACAGTCAAACATGAGTATAAAACAACTTGTGTATGACTTTTAAGCATAAATCACTTCATTAAATAACAACAAGGTAATACAATATGAGCAAATATCTTTTATAAAAAAAATTGTCTTTAATACATAAAACTGGAAAAAGATCAGCTCATAGAAATCTAAAATCACATGAAAATAACATTATATAAATACAATTGTTATTTAGGTGTATTATATATAACTACAATCAAGTAAAATAATAAGATAATAAGCTGTTGTATCAACCTTCAGGTACTGGTATTTCAATACAAAACTAAAGTGAAAGTAATACTTCATATTTGTGTACTTGATAGAATACATTTGTAATTTTGTGTGCAATTTACCTAGTATGGAATACACACAGCCATATTGGGCAAACGTCAGCTCAGCTCATTTTAGTCAGGAAAGTATAGGACTGTTGATCAAGTAGTCACAATGAGCTTGCTGAAGCACATGTTTGAAGGTCACAGGGAGCTGGCTTAAGTACATGTTTGGAGGTCACACAGGGTTAGGTTAATATTAAAACCAAAGTAACATACCCCCAATCCCTGAATAACAAATTATACAGGGAAGTTGGCAACTGCATATGGAATGATAGAAACATATCACCAGATAGCACAGGGTAAAAAGTAATATAACTTGAGATTAGTCTCACAGATCAAATCTCATTTTGGGTACTTAACTTTTAACTGAATAAACTTTTTGTTACAATTTTTTGTGAAGTACTATGTTGATATAAATAAACTCGCAAACAGAAAACTATATTAAAAATTGTATGATCTTGTACTAACTTGAGATTATAGAAAACACAAAATATGAGATTTAAGCAGGGCCTTTGAAGTCTGGTTCATTTCATTGCTTGTAATATATCATAACAATAGGGCCAAGATGGCCCTATATCGCTCACATGACAATCACTGTTCACTCATTAAAACTTTGGTTTGAACTGGTGACCTAGTTTTTGACCCCAGATGACCCATGTTGGAACTTGTCCCACATATAAATAAGACAAACATTCTGACAAAATTTGGTGAAGATCAAATCAAAACCATGAAAACTACAGCATAGACAAAGTTTTCCTAAGATTTGACCTTGTGACCTAGTTTTTGACCCCAGATGACCTATGTTCGAATTTGTCTTACATATCATTAAGACAAACATTCTGACAAGGTTTGGTGAAGATACAATTAAAATTTGACATCTACAGTATTATTAAGGTTTTCCTATGATTTGACCCTAGATGACCCATATTTAAACTTAACGTTTATCTCATTAAAACAAACAATTTAACAAAGTTTGGTGAAGTTCCAATTAAAACTGTGAAATCTACAGTGTTAACATGGTTTTTCATAAAATTTGACCTAGCAACCATGTTCGAACTCGTCCAAGATATTATGAAGACAAACATTCTGACAAGGTTTCATGATCATCCAATCAAAACCAGTGACTTCTAGAGTGTTCACAAGGTTTTCCAGCAATTTACCCTAGTGACCTGGTTTTTGACCGGAAATGACCCATTATCAAACTAGACCTACATATTATTGAAATAAACATTCTAAAGATCCAATCAAAACAGTGATTTCTAAAGTGTTCACAAGGTTTTCCCTTATTTGGCCCTTGTGACCTAGTTTTTCATCCAAAATCGCCCAATATTGAACTCGGCTGAGATTTTGTCAATATTAACATTCTGACCCAGTTTTGCTAAAATTGAGTTAAAAATGTGGCCCCTAGTGTGTTCACAAGGTTAAGTTTGACGACGCATGACGCACACCGCACGACGCCTGACGGAGACTGATCCTAAAAGCTCAACCTGTCACTTTGTGACATGTAAGCTAAAAACACCATGTACGGTGGAATTGAAATATTGTCATACGCTATCTTCCCACATGAACTTAACGAGAAGTGTGAATTCCATGCCAGGTAAACTGTGTACAGAGTTATTAAAAAATATTCAGTCATACAAAATAACATCAGGTACATCAACAAATGCATCATGTTTGGTGAATGAATAATTCTACAGATTATCACCTGAGGTATATTAAACAACAATGTACACATTAACTAAGTTGTATACAAACAAACCTGGGAACACATGTGGCCTTTATTGACAGTGGCCTTTATTTGTAGAATATTTTATTCTAAATAGTCTATGAACTTTTTCTAAAAATGATCTTCATTCAGGTTGGCCTTTATTTGGAGGTGGCTGCTAACACAGGTGTGACTGAACTACAGTATTGTTGTATTAAGGTATATATATTTATTTGGTCATATTGTACCACAGAACCAACAAATACATTAATAATTGATTTACAATATAACATAGGCAACTTCACTTGATTTAAGTTTAATAAATTAAGTTGGAATATAAAGATAGTACATGACTTGTTTATCAAACTCAATATAACAACAGAGTCATTGTCAGTCCAATAGAACAGAGAACATTCAAAGGGAGATAACAATGTTAATAAATAACAACATATTCATTCAGATTTATCAACATTTAGAAAATATATCTAAAAATAAAATCTTTCATTATCTTTTCACGCCAAAAAATTTCTTACTAACCACTTCAATAAATTGTTGTCTCATTTTGGATTTAAAACTTTCATACCATAGAAGAATATCACGTCTTCTCTTAACTTTATCACCATGTCTGAGAGATTCTCATTTTTAAGAATATTAGTCAATTCTTTCCAGTCTTTTACATAAAAAACTGGCGCATTATTTTCTTTGAGCAGACGTAATGGAACTGAATCAGAAACTTTGGATTTCCCACAATGCCCAGGGGTCATCACATCCTCTATGACTGGAATGGAACCATAAGCTATGGCTTCATAGATTCTATAACACTCGGTATTCTGTCCGACAGGATTTAGCGTGAGATCACTCTGGGATAATGCTTGTATGAAATCTTCTCTCGTATTTGTTGTCTCCAATGGTGACCATCTGGAAGATTAAAATAAAAATAAGGTTTCAGCAAAATGACATATTAGAATAAAAAGAGAAGAAATCAAAGAAAAAGTCAAACAGATCATATTCTACTTAAAGGGACGTAACTTTTCGATTATTAGAGAAAGTATGACAATACAGTTCTTTCCCTTCTTCATTATCATGTCTGATATAACAATACCACATAGTACAAATATTACGCAACAAATGGAATTTAAATATGTAATGGTGTAATTAAAGTAATAATATATCTAACTCTCTTAAGGTTTATGCAAGAAAGTAATTTGTTTCAGGTAATCCTAATTTTTCCTGTGAGCCTTGATTTTTTATTAGGCCCAAGGAAAGTTACATCCACTTTGTTGTTGTTTTACCACTCCAAGAATAACAAAAAAATCCCCTACCAACCCTATTTTTAATGAACATGTAACCAAAATTTTTTAGGCCTAATGC
>OZ026844.1:14874856-15142730 GCA_964023205.1 Lutraria lutraria | reverse complement strand
ACATTGAAAGGACATAAAAATGCAACAGCAAGCTCACAAGCTATTTCAGAATGCACAAAACAAGACAATTAATCATTGTGCATAACATGTGCTTTTATTTTTTTTCCAGAAAAAAGCTGAAGTACTGTGTGGTTTCCAGTTTTAACGGAACAAATTTGATTCTTATTTTTTTTTAACACTAAGAGAACTTGACAAAAATATTGGAGACACTGCAACTAACAAATAATATTTCATCTCTCTCTTAAAATCAGTCCTCCAGCGTTAAAAACACACACAAGAGAGCAAACTGACATCCAAGAATTGATGTTTCACAAACAAATTAACTTTCATTCGAGGCTGGTGAAATTTCATTCCCATTTTATGTGATAAAGAACCAGTTACAATTTCATGATATTGCTAAAATTAGTCGTCAATCATAAAACCTTGGTGCAAATTCCATTGTGAGCATCAAAACAGCACCTTTAATTCAACAATTAATTGTGTCAGTCAGAATTAATTAGAAATTTTACAAGACGTACGTGGCAACTCCTAGAGGCCATTGGAAGAAATGAATATTGTCGATGTCTGGACTGTCATACACAAGGAATACAAACTTCACCAAACCACCATTGTAATGCATAAATGGCTGCAGCCAGGAATTATTGCACTGTTCGTTGCCTAACAACATGAGACCAACATGTGAAGTTGAGACAGATTTTGTAGAGACTTGAGCCACATCTGAGCAAACGAAACTTTCTCTGGTTCCCGGCCATTCAGTATGAGCAATAGATTTTCTGTAGTTTTTGGCACCTGGTCCGGGACAACACCGGGTCCAGTGCGGAATCTGAAAATACAAAGAGAATAAATTGTTTATGTGTTTATAAATTATGATGGTAAGTGTATGTATATTATGTAAGGTAGAGATCAGGTTGTACAATGACCAGGTAGAATCTGAAAACTTATTTTGACTGACACTGTCCTGTGGATCATGGCATATCTAAGAATGTTGAGGAAAAGGGTTAATTTTTCTGCTGGATTCAAGCCACATACATATAAAGCATTGTGTTGTGTAAGTATGTATTCTGGCTATCACTTTAAGTCCATATATCAAAATATTATCAAAATACAGTTGTTTCTCTTGTGTCCTAGGGTAAGGGTTAAGGTTTTCAAATCAATGAAGTGCACTGACACTGTGAGTAAATTTATCTTTAAACATCCAGGATTCGATTAGACTAAGTTAAGGGTTATAGACAAATAGAAGATACATTTGCATATACTTTCCATGTAGACAAATATGTAATGATGTTGTGATGTTGGGCAGTGATACAAAGGCATGTATGTGCAGATTCTATTACAAAGAATTAAACATTGTCCCTTTTTATGTCTGGGGTTATACATAGCACCAACACTCAGAGTCATTTGAAACTTTTTGAGACGTAACAGTGAAGGAGTTCACCTTGATAGAAACAAGAGCATTTCAAGAGCTAGCTTGACATGCAAAACAAGTTTCAAATTAACCAACTACCTAGTTCTTCAAGGAGACATTTCAAAATAGTTCACAAATGTTTGTCCTTACAATCATAGGAAGTGTTTTTGTTCCGTTATAATAATCATATAATTGCAATATTGTTAGCATTTCATCTATCAGCCATGATTATAACACTAACAATGTCTACAGTTTCCACTCAACATATCATTGATGTCTACAGTCTACGAATCGACTCATCCATTCACTGTCCATTCATTATCCATTCATTGTTCCACCGCATTGCCCTAACAGAATAATTTCCACTGGTGTACTCATTTCCTGATGGTTTAACAATTCAGCTAATATAAGCCACAGTCCAGACAGATTTAAGCTTTCTGACCATATTTGGAAAAAAATGTCATTAGTTATAATTGAAAGACAATTAGTAGGAATTAAGAATGAAAGCTTCCTGAATGACAAAATTATACAACGAACAGCCCTTAATATTGTGTACACGGAATAGAAATTTATAAAGCTATTTAAGAGGCAGTTACGTATCATCTAACGTTAATGGAATATGAAGAACTAGCACTAATGTGATTAACAGAGGATGTAGTTAATTACTAGTCTTCTCTTGTGCTTGCTTTTAAACCTTTTATTAACAGTATTTATCTTGGATAAGGTTTTGACTGAATTTGGTTTATACTCAGTAACCATGGTAACATAGCCTGACAACCAAACAATTAATTCTTCACAACTAAACAAATAAATTCCAGTACACAAATTAGTGAGATAAGAGATAAGTGACACAGAAGGTTTATCTTAGATTATACAAGGTAATTCTGCAGTGATACAAGTTCTTATTAAATATACTAGACAGCATTAGATATGGAGGGGCCCGGCCTCCATTGTCAAATGGATATGGTATCGGTCTAGTTACCACTACCCCCTCACTGCTTTTAGTTTGAACCCCACCTAGAAGCAGACATTTTTTCTCAATGAAGAAGCTGACATGCTATAAGCTTATGGGTGTTGATGGTGCCAAGCAGACGTACAGGTGAGGTCTTCCACGGCTGTTAAAGGTAAAAAAATTGACCCTTGCTGTTGGTACATTATGATAATTAAACCCCAAATGAAAAGGAGACCATTAGATTAACAGTTCTGCACTGATCTGATATTCAAGTTGCAGCGACCATTGTGTTTCAGCAGATTCAGTCTGGACTGATAAGATTGGAACAGGAAGACCATCTAAAGTCCATACCAGGATCACACTAAGTATGGCGTGAACATACAACAGATATATGGTACATCAAGAAATACAGTAGTAAGTCAGTCTACACAAAGTGACAGACAAAGCTTAATCCATAAACTTGCAGACTTGACTGTTTTCATTCAATATCAGAACTAAACACACAAATCACACAACACAATGGGCAAACATTCAGTTACAATTAAACACTAAGGATTGGAAGACGAAAATCTTAAAAGTTTCCTAATGGACGGCAAGAAATTAATTCCCTGCAGATCAAATAGTTGTTCTTACTTTATGAACAAATCATGAAGTGTGCAAAAAAAGTTCAAGAAATTTTCCGAGTTTCATGAATTCCTTTTGAAGGCGTACTAAATCCTGATGATGACTCTTTGTCTAAAATTCTTGATTCACATAGAAATAATAAAAAAAGAAAATGAAGTGATAATATTCAGGACTTACTGTATATTTATGTAAATGCTTTCTTTACTTTAACACATATCTTAATCATATTTATGACATTATTTGAATTATATTCATATACTATTGATTGAGTGAGTTCAGTTTAACAATTTTCAAGTATTAATTCACTTTTAGGACATTTTTGTCACTAATTGACCTCCATTCACAAAGTACAACTTATGCTATCTGAACAATACTTTTAAATTGGTTACATATTTCCAAGTAATTGACCTCCATTTGCAAAATACAACTTATGCTATCTAAACAATACTAATTGGATACATATTTCCAACTAACTGACCTACATTCACAAAGTACAACTTATGCTATTTGAACAATAATAATTGCATGGATACATATTTCCAACTAACTGGCCTACATTTACAAAGTACATATGCTATCTAAACAATACTAATTGGATACATACAAATGTATTTCCAACTAACTGGCCTACATTCACAAAGTAAAACACACAAACTAAACAATGTGTCAACTAACTGTGTCAACATTTTTCTCACAACTGGGCTGCACTCTTTAGACTTGACTTTCCATGTATATTTAAACAACTTAATAACACATGTTCATACTTTAAGATCTTTCACACTGGCAGAGAGCATTAAATGTCTAACAATTGTCTCCATTTGAAGTATAATCACAGCAATTATTTGTGACTTGTTTTGTCATAAAAGCGGTTCAGAAATGAAATCTGTGTTAAATATATGTTTGGTAACAATATTGAAATACATGTACTAAACATTGTTGTTACAGTTAGGCCAAAAAAGTTAGCAAGACAACAATACCAAATGTTAAGGTCTTCTACTCACATAAAGGTACATGTCAACATAAAGGTATACCTAAGGCCTGGGGCTTATAACATTGGCATCAGAATTGTGATACACTGTACTCTTATCATTAAAGCATCACAAACAAAAAATTGTTACCAGAATTTTTAAATTTTCAGATTGCCACTTTTAAATATTCATGTCATATGCTGTCCTTATTATTTATATAATGGCAATGACCACAATAACATTCCTTCTGTAATATTCATTTCTTTTAATGTCTTTTAATCCAGTAGTTCTATATCATTCTAATGTCAGTGACATGCCCTATAAATTAAGTACAACAGAAATAAACAAACCTTAGAAGCTACAATAGTCATCGTGAACAAGCATATTTTATGAAGTCTTGTGAACAAACTAAAACATTATGGTCATTTGTCATAATTCTGTAGTCATACGCTACTGTAGTCAAGTGAACAAGCATCTTTTATGTTGTTATAAGAACATGCTCCAATGCTGTAGTCAAGTGAACAAGCATCTTTTATGTTGTCATGAGAACATGCTCCAACACTGTAGTCAAGTGAACAAGCATCTTTTATGTTGTCATGAGAACATGCTCCAACGCTGTAGTCAAGTGAACAAGCATCTTTTATGTTGTCATAAGAACATGCTCCAATGCTGTAGTCAAGTGAACAAGCATCTTTTATGTTGTTATAAGAACATGCTCCAATGCTGTAGTCAAGTGAACAAGCATCTTTTATGTTGTTATAAGAACATGCTACAATGCTGTAGTCAAGTGAACAAGCATCTTTTATGTTGTTATAAGAACATGCTCCAATGCTGTAGTCAAGGGAACAAGCATATTTTATGTTGTTATAAGAACATGCTACAATGCTGTAGTCAAGTGAACAAGCATCTTTTATGTTGTTATAAGAACATGCTCCAATGCTGTAGTCAAGGGAACAAGCATCTTTTATGTTGTTATAAGAACATGCTCCAATGCTGTAGTCAAGTAAACAAGCATCTTTTATGTTGTTATAAGAACATGCTCCAATGCTGTAGTCAAGTGAACAAGCATCTTTTATGTTGTTATAAGAACATGCTCCAACGCTGTAGTCAAGTGAACAAGCATCTTTTATGTTGTCATGAGAACATGCTCCAATGCTGTAGTCAAGTGAACAAGCATCTTTTATGTTGTTATAAGAACATGCTCCAATGCTGTAGTCAAGTGAACAAGCATCTTTTATGTTGTTATAAGAACATGCTACAATGCTGTAGTCAAGTGAACAAGCATATTTTATGTTGTTATAAGAACATGCTCCAACGCTGTAGTCAAGTGAACAAGCATCTTTTATGTTGTTATAAGAACATGCTCCAATGCTGAAGTCAAATGAACAAGCATCTTTTATGTTGTTATAAGAACATGCTCCAATGCTGTAGTCAAGTGAACAAGCATCTTTTATGTTGTTATAAGAACATGCTCCAATGCTGTAGTCAAGTGAACAAGCATATTTTCTATTGTCATGAGAACATGCTACAATGCTGAAGTCAAATGAACAAGCATCTTTTATGTTGTTATAAGAACATGCTCCAATGCTGTAGTCAAGTGAACAAGCATCTTTTATGTTGTCATGAGAACATGCTCCAATGCTGTAGTCAAGTGAACAAGCATCTTTTATGTTGTTATAAGAACATGCTCCAATGCTGTAGTCAAGTGAACAAGCATATTTTATGTTGTTATAAGAACATGCTCCAATGCTGTAGTCAAGTGAACAAGCATCTTTTATGTTGTCATGAGAACATGCTCCAACGCTGTAGTCAAGTGAACAAGCATATTTTATGTTGTTATAAGAACATGCTACAATGCTGTAGTCAAGTGAACAAGCATATTTTATGTTGTCATAAGAACATGCTCCAACGCTGTAGTCAAGTGAACAAGCATATTTTATGTTGTTATAAGAACATGCTCCAACGCTGTAGTCAAGTGAACAAGCATCTTTTATGTTGTTATAAGAACATGCTACAATGCTGTAGTCAAGTGAACAAGCATCTTTTATGTTGTTATAAGAACATGCTCCAATGCTGTAGTCAAGTGAACAAGCATATTTTATGTTGTTATAAGAACATGCTCCAACACTGTAGTCAAGTGAACAAGCATATTTTATGTTGTCATAAGAACATGCTCCAATGCTGTAGTCAAGTGAACAAGCATATTTTATGTTGTTATAAGAACATGCTACAATGCTGTAGTCAAGTGAACGAGTATCTTTTATGTTGTCATGAGAACATGCTCCAACGCTGTAGTCAAGTGAACAAGCATCTTTTATGTTGTTATAAGAACATGATCCAATGCTGTAGTCAAGTGAACAAGCATCTTTTATGTTGTTATAAGACCAGCTCCAATGCTGTAGTCAAGTGAACAAGCATATTTTATGTTGTTATAAGAACATGCTCCAATGCTGAAGTCAAGTGAACAAGCATTTTTATGTTGTTATAAGAACATGCTCCAATGCTGTAGTCAAGTGAACGAGTATCTTTTATGTTGTCATGAGAACATGCTCCAATGCTGTAGTCAAGTGAACAAGCATCTTTTATGTTGTTATAAGAACATGCTCCAATGCTGTAGTCAAGTGAACAAGCATCTTTTATGTTGTTATAAGAACATGCTCCAATGCTGTAGTCAAGTGAACAAGCATCTTTTATGTTGTCATGAGAACATGCTCCAATGCTGTAGTCAAGTGAACAAGCATCTTTTATGTTGTTATAAGAACATGCTCCAATGCTGTAGTCAAGTGAACAAGCATCTTTTATGTTGTTATAAGAACATGCTACAATGCTGTAGTCAAGTGAACAAGCATCTTTTATGTTGTCATGAGAACATGCTCCAACGCTGTAGTCAAGTGAACAAGCATCTTTTATGTTGTTATAAGAACATGCTCCAATGCTGTAGTCAAGGGAACAAGCATCTTTTATGTTGTCATGAGAACATGCTCCAATGCTGTAGTCAAGTGAACAAGCATCTTTTATGTTGTCATGAGAACATGCTCCAACGCTGTAGTCAAGTGAACAAGCATCTTTTATGTTGTTATAAGAACATGCTCCAATGCTGTAGTCAAGTGAACAAGCATATTTTATGTTGTTATAAGAACATGCTCCAATGCTGTAGTCAAGTGAACAAGCATATTTTATGTTGTTATAAGAACATGCTCCAATGCTGTAGTCAAGTGAACAAGCATCTTTTATGTTGTTATAAGAACATGCTCCAATGCTGTAGTCAAGTGAACAAGCATATTTTATGTTGTTATAAGAACATGCTCCAATGCTGTAGTCAAGTGAACAAGCATATTTTCTATTGTCATGAGAACATGCTCCAATGCTGTAGTCAAGTGAACAAGCATCTTTTATGTTGTCATGAGAACATGCTCCAATGCTGTAGTCAAGTGAACAAGCATCTTTTATGTTGTTATAAGAACATGCTCCAATGCTGTAGTCAAGTGAACAAGCATCTTTTATGTTGTTATAAGAACATGCTCCAATGCTGTAGTCAAGTGAACAAGCATCTTTTATGTTGTTATAAGAACATGCTCCAATGCTGTAGTCAAGTGAACAAGCATCTTTTATGTTGTTATAAGAACATGCTCCAATGCTGTAGTCAAGTGAACAAGCATATTTTCTATTGTCATGAGAACATGCTCCAATGCTGTAGTCAAGTGAACAAGCATCTTTTATGTTGTTATAAGAACATGCTCCAATGCTGTAGTCAAGTGAACAAGCATATTTTCTATTGTCATGAGAACATGCTCCAATGCTGAAGTCAAATGAACAAGCATCTTTTATGTTGTTATAAGAACATGCTCCAATGCTGTAGTCAAGTGAACAAGCATATTTTCTATTGTCATGAGAACATGCTCCAATGCTGTAGTCAAGTGAACAAGCATCTTTTATGTTGTTATAAGAACATGCTCCAATGCTGTAGTCAAGTGAACAAGCATCTTTTATGTTGTTATAAGAACATGCTCCAATGCTGTAGTCAAGTGAACAAGCATATTTTCTATTGTCATGAGAACATGCTCCAATGCTGAAGTCAAATGAACAAGCATCTTTTATGTTGTTATAAGAACATGCTCCAATGCTGTAGTCAAGTGAACAAGCATCTTTTATGTTGTCATGAGAACATGCTCCAATGCTGTAGTCAAGTGAACAAGAATCTTTTATGTTGTCATAAGAACATGCTACAATGCTGTAGTTAAGGGAACAAGCATCTTTTATGTTGTCATGAGAACATGCTACAATGCTGTAGTCAAGGGAACAAGCATCTTTTATGTTGTCATAAGAACATGCTACAATGCTGTAGTCAAGGGAACAAGCATCTTTTATGTTGTCATAAGAACATGCTACAATGCTGTAGTCAAGGGAACAAGCATCTTTTATGTTGTCATAAGAACATGCTACAATGCTGTAGTCAAGGGAACAAGCATCTTTTATGTTGTCATAAGAACATGCTACAATGCTGTAGTCAAGGGAACAAGCATCTTTTATGTTGTCATAAGAACATGCTACAATGCTGTAGTCAAGGGAACAAGCATCTTTTATGTTGTCATAAGAACATGCTCCAATGCTGTAGTCAAGGGAACAAGCATCTTTTCTGAAGTCATGTGTCATTGAACTACAACAATATGGCCATGTGACCAAGCTACAAATTTGAAATAATGTGAACATTTAGCACAACATATTTCATAGCCATAATAGTGTGTGAAGTTCTGTTCCTTTAGATGAGATAATGTAACATGATAGAGAAATGAACTCATCTAGTTCCAGGAAAGAAAGGACTTAGTTACTACAAGATTTCAATTCACCAGAATGACTGACTTGAATTGTGAGAACATTGATCACAAATGGATGAAAATTCTCCCCATATGTAACAAATTCAATGAATGTTAATTCTAATAATGTTCCATGAACAGTTTCATCCTTCATTAAATAATCTAATCTTCCTCCTAGAAAGCATGTTAAGTAGCCAGAGGCATTTCAAACACCTAATGTAGCATGACATTCAGTAGAACAGACTAACAATGTAAGCAATTTGTACAGAAATACATTTTCTTTTCGAGTTCTTTACACTTGCGTTATTCAGCTGAAAATCATGTTAACTGCAGCAAGTTAGCCAACTTGAAGAACTTCTGATGTATTATATGTTCTGTTAATCCATTGTGAACATCTTTTATCCTGTTGTTGTAGTCTGAAATTCGACAATAGCCCCTGGTACAGGCAAAATATCCTCATAGGAGGATTATAACACACCATGTGTTCTGAGGAAGTTTGAAGTTTTTTCAAAACATAAAACACAAAAAAGTTGACTGGTTCTAGTGACAAAAAGCCCATCCCAGTTGACAAAGAAAGAGAAAAAAACGCATCCCAGTCAACAAATCAATAAACAAGAGACTAAATTAGGGCAAAATGCCTTTTACCTTCTGTGGTGGCAAGAAACAAAATGTGATGTAATTCAACCAAGCTTAGGTAAATGAGGAGGAATTCCACAGGGACATGTGAGCACTGTAGTGATAGATGAATACTTCACTGATGATGACATAAACAGCCATTCTAACAGAATTATCTCAAATAAGAAGACAAACATCTAGTACAAAGTTATCACTGCCTCAAATAACATAATTCCATTTATTTGTGATGAAGTTTATCAGAGTACCGTAAGATTATGTTATAAACATCAGAAAGTAATCAAACATGGTCCCAATGATTACACTATTTATGCAATATGCATCTTTTTCTAACTTGGAGTTTTTTTCCAAGAAATCTTTATTGGAACTCATTTTTAGGAAACTAAAGTATACATTTTTAGATTAATATAGAAAAGAAGACAGGGCATGACAGTGGTGACGGTCACCGTCGATCATCTTCGGCCAAAATCCAAATCAATGCGTTGAAGCGATCTACCTGTGGCTTAGTGCGATTTTAATTCCGCCGCGATTCACGATTTTCAGACAAATCACCCGAACCGTACTATATGACGCCATTTTCCTTAGTTTAGTTGGCAACATCAGCATTGAATTGAATTTTGAAGTTTACAAAGTAATTAACACTTAATTTTGAAGTACAAGCCTAATGCTTCAGATTAAAAGGTAAAGTTTACCATTGTCACTTTTTACACTTTGCAGCCACATGAGCAATTTGACAGCATACAATTATTGACTCCCCATTGAGGACAATGTTACAGTTCGCTGAGTGATATCTTATGTCCTAGAACCAATATATAATTACTTGGCAGCTTCTATGTATCTCATAAATAATATTGATATTCTGAATGCAAATTAATTCATACTCCCCACTTTGATGTGTACAACACACCTTACTGCCATTAAAAAAACTGGACACAAGCAATCACAGCATGTCAGTATGTGCAAGTTAAGTAAAATTTTAAAACTTAACAAGAACGCCGCAAGCGTTGCCAATGCTCGTCTGTTCACAGCCTCAGTGAGATCTGTCCAACTTTGAAGTTTCATGTTGCTACCTCTTATAGTTTCTGAGTTATGAGCTACATTAAAATTTTTGCACAGATACAGATAATGCAGTGATTACATTAGGCCAGACTTTTTCTTTGAAAACAACTGAGCTAAAAAAAACATTGTACTGTGTCAAGCAACTCTTCACAATGATTTTCTATAAGTTTGACAATTCTGGCAACATTGATACATTGACTGTAATGGTTCTACTAGAAATTAGTATGGTATTAACTTAAAACAAACACAGAAGCATTTATCTCATTGCATTGCTGTCTGAAAAGGCAACACCATTCATTTTCTGTCAACACTTTTCATAACACTTAGTTCTCCGTCAGATGAGGATAAATTGAGTCTATTTGAATAAAGATCTTGTTCTCAGCACATAATTTGTTAATGTTTAGAGAAGAAGCAGATGAATTAAGAGCAGAGGACCAATGGCCTTATAGGCCTTATTGTCCACAACCAAATCATCACATGAATAATGAGCTGTGCCCAGAACCAGGCACCAAAGGACCATAGATCTTAATGCTGAGTCCCAAATTGAGATAAGCTGACAGATTTCTGCATCTTGATCACGAAATGTTTTTCGGCATACTGAATTCAAAGAGATTATTCGGATGTTACTTCCCAAACATATTTTGAAATCAATTTTTCAGTCAACTTAAATCAATAGAATTTTAATGACATAAATGTCACAGCAGACACACAGGAAAGAAGACAATAAGCAGACATTGGATGGAAATTTAATATGTGCCGTCATTAGAAATAACAGACAATAAATGCTAGAATTAAATGTAAGATGAGAAAACAATGGAGATCAGGGTCACATGACATCCTAACAACATGTGAACACACATAGTGCAAACGTAACAATGGAAGTATTTTAAGAACATCATGAAGAATTTAAGATCCATTGAATTTGCATTTTGCATGCTGAGTAGAAATTGTGGAATTTGAGTTGGAAAAAAAACACTTTAATGTAGCATAGAGATATAAAATCACATGAACAGACAATCCCAATGAACACTACCCCTTTTGAAAAGAATTCATGAGATCATGAACTTTTCTTGAACTATTCTTACATACTACATGAACAGTTCATGAATTTTTTAAAGCACTAGCCTGAACTATATGTGGACTATTGAAAATAAACAATTTACCACTAGCCTGAATACATAATTTTTAGAAAGTTCACTCGCCTGTTAAGGGGCCCGTCTGGTTAGCTCAGTGGTTAGAATGTTTGTCTACTGATCGAGAGGTTGTGAGTTTGAACCCGTGCGAGACTTACACTGTCCGTGACAAATTTGACTGAATTAAGTTATTACATCCAATGTTAGATTGTCCCCCACCTCTGAATTATGTGGGGAAGCTTGGCAGAAGCTTACAAATAGAATGTGGTTAGCACTGGTTAATGCCTGAATGAAGTCCAGGAAAGCCGGTTAGGATAACTGCCCGCCACGATATGACTGAAATTATGTTGAAAATGACGTTGAACCTGATGAAACAAACAAACAATAGCCTGTTAAGGAATTTACTAGCCCCAGACAGTGGTTAGTGGCTAGTTGGTTAGCGTAAAGCCTGTATGAATACATATTTGACAGCTACGGGAAAAATGATGCAAAAATAATACTTACATAAATTTAATATTATTGATAGTTTTAGCACCATAACTCCACACCCCACCCATCCTTTCTTCCAGTGGTCCCTCGAGAATATGTTCCCATAAATAATGTCCTGAAAGAAATAAATCCACTTGTCAATTACAAAGAAACAATGAGGTACATATTACATTAACTATAAACCTGGGTGTTCGATCAGTCTGACCACACTTGGTTTGGTCATGTTTCTCATGGAATGTGCATATTGAGCACCCCCAAGAGCTTTCACTTATGACTATGACCAAAACATTAATATGGTTTGTGTGAATAGTTATATACAGTGCAACCTCTCCAAAGCAACACCCTTTGGGAATAACAAAATTAGGTTGTTTTTGTTGAGAGGTTGTTGCTCTGGAGACTTTAATTGACAGTAAAATCATGAAGTCACTGGGAAAAAATCAAGCTGTTGTTTAACAGAGATTGTTACTCAAGAGAGGGCCTGTCTGGAGAGGTTGCACTGTACTTTTTTCAGACTATGTATTCATTCTGGTGCTAAAAAACCTCTGTTAAGTATTTTGGTACATGTAATAAGAAATTCTTAAATTTATATCTATCTACTCTATTTCTGGTGCTCCCCCCCCCCCCCCCCGAAAAACAACAACAGCAATAAAATGGGAACTCAGCAAAATTATGTTTCAGGATATTATAGGTAAAGTTGTGTGAACATACCATCATACTAGTAATTACTGAGTGCTCTAAGCCTTGCAAGTCTACAATAAATGTAGCAGCGAAAAAATTATTTGAACACCATGTTAAATGACCAAATATAGGAACCATGGTTACAGTCTTAGCCAATAAGTCTCTCTGATTATATTCCAAATAATAGATCTGGAACACTGACAATAATACAGCAAGGTTTATATTCTAGAAACATACATAATGTAATGCCTGTTATGTTGATATAAGATCTATTTTGTTAATTTACGATTCAACGAATTACTTCATAAATCATGAAATTTCCACGCTCTGAGATGAATAAATTTCTCCGTACATACAATAACCTATCATTAGTCTTATAAATACATAATTTAACAGAAATATTCACAAAATAACAGCAAATCATGTGCATAGCACCATGGAATAAAGGAACTCGGATAAATGCATGGTAATAGTATGCTGATAAATTGGACTTCAAAATAGCGATACAATAAAATTGCTACAGCCTAGCAAAGGAGCCAAATCTTGCAGCATTGTTCATTAAAAATTGCATGAGGCAACGTCTGAATGGAACATAAACCAATCTATCTAGAATATCTATATTTACATAACAATACAGTTTTTGTATCTATCATCAATGCATCCAATTTGGTATAAGAGCTGTACGCTGACAATTCTGATAGTTCTGAGATAATCAAGCTGTCAGTCAAGCTAACTGTGCGATAATCACAGTTGACTGGTTGTCCACAATAAAACAAATGAATAAACAGCTTGTCTGTAGTTATTTAAGGAGAACCCTTCCAATGGAGACAATTTGAGTAGATAATTAATAGAAAAAATATTTTTTCTTCCATTTAAGGTGCTAAGCCTTCTGGTTCTGTCATAAAAACAAGAGTAAAGTGTGAAGTTCTAGACAAATGTTCACAAAAAAACCCCTAAGAATTGCCTATAACAGTAAAAGAATGATGCATATAAAACTGGCTCAATTCCCCAGTCAAATAGTAATTCATACTTCATGAATAGTTCATGAAGTATGCAAGAATAGTTCAAGAAAAGTTCTTGATTTCATGAACTTCTTTTTAAGTGGATTAGAGAAAATCTGTAAACGTAAGTAATTTCACTATGTACATTGTATGTCATGAGATAAATGACAATATTGTGAACAAGTGGCTTTCAATGTCACAGGAAAAGGTAATATGTAACATGTAAATGAATTTAATACTAGTTTTAGGGATCCAACAGACACAATAATTCAATGGAGAGGAAAACTTGCATGATTAGTTTTTACACCCTAAATCCGTGTTTCTCTCTCACAATGTCCCTGAAATGAGTTATCTATCGGCTGCACTGTGGTACGTTATTTGCATTACACGCATAATGGAAAGAATTCTTCACCTCAAAAACACCAGTCAGTGCATTTGTTTCTGCACTCGAAAAACTCATTTATTTTAAGCTAACATAAATTGAATCCAATGGTACACAAGAGACCGAATTTTGACAACTAAAACTATTATTTTCCACAAATTCAATTCCCAAGGAAGATATAGAATACAACATCCGATCATAAATTGATTGTACACTTTCTTAAATATGTAACAGTATTACACTATAAGGTTACACACACAACATATCAATAAACTTTATTGATTTAATGCTTTTTAAGACAGCTGGTATGATTCCGGCTCCTTAAATGACAATTTTCCATAATCTTAAAGTGTATTTTCAATGCCCTGAATCTCTTTAAATGTACAACTTAGTGAGATACAATGCGGCCCTTTCCACCACTGGCCCCATAAACAGTTTTCAAAACTTCATAACATAAGACAAAAACTCTTAAGGGAGATTAATCTTTATTGTAAGAGAGAAGATACATCTGACCCGAGCATCAGGCTGTATATACTTAGATATCAAATAAAATTCCAATCCAAAATGTCGAGAATATTTTAAGAAATTTCAAGAACAATCCTTGAACTTTCTCTCAAGAACTGATCAGTATAATTCTGGAAACATTCAAAGGCACAAATCACAAATGATTGGCCATAGAACTGCAAATCTTAGTCTTCCACTGTCAAGTATATTAGCAAAGGTTAAGCTTGTGATATTATTTACTGACAAACTCAACTTAACCTGGAATAAATATCCCATATCTACCATTCAGCATCATATATATATAACGTCTCTTCCAGTACTTTGATTTATATACTAGAGGACTGTTTTTACATGCTGAGTGATAAGTTACGCAATAATCATATAAAACTGATCAATTTATAACTTTATTGTAGTTAGGTTAATAAATCAATAGAATGTAATATCAGTACTAGTATGGCTTTTACATGATTATAGAAAACTGATACAATGTGACATTTAAAGCAAGACTGTTTTGTAACTTTAATTTGTATACACCAAAATTTGCCATAAAATGGAAAACAGTTGAATTATGTATTTTCCATGTATGTGTGCCCTTTAATTGACAACATCAAACTTGCACGCAAGTACATGAAAAAAAAAGAATTAGTAGAGGTTATGGAAGTTTATTAAACAACAATAAAGTTAATACTACAGCTAAATGTTCTCCCAATGCATCCATGTTTCTTTCACTGTGGTTTAACGTCACATCTGACACAGGGCATCCACAAATTTTAAAGGTGGAAGAATGGCCCGTATACCTCAGCTAGAACCACCGACCTTCAGTTAAAGGGGCATACCCTACAACTGACAAACATTCTGTGAAAGTGTAAAAATGTGTTAGATGTATATGTAAAACAATATATAATGGATAATTGCAAGAAGAACTTAGGTCATAAAATGACTAGTTTAGGTACCGGTACTAGCCGCAAAAATCATAGCTATGAATAATAAATCACTTCCACCCAAAAACTGTACAACACAATCCAAAGAGTTTCCGATCTTTTATGGAAACTAATATTTTTTTGTGATTTTATTTTTAATTGGTTGAATTTTTGGCTGAAACTTTCTTAGTCAGCTTTTTTCTTTACAAGCTTCTAATTTATCATCATTTTGCCTTGATTTTAGAAGCACCAAGTTGTAGTGTATGCCCCTTTAAAGTAAGCTCAGCAGGACAGTTTCCTCACATGTAAAATTTGCTCTCAGGATGGATTCGAACTTACAGAAGTAAGGTGCTGTAAGTATCAATTATCAAGTCATTTAATCACAGTCCCCATGTCAATAGTTTATTATACAATAATAAAGTATCAAAGATTTGATCTGTGACAACCAAATTCTACTATCAACCATATGCTGTTTGCTTGATTGTTTATTTGAGTTCTATGCCCCTTTTCAACAGACAGAGTCATATGAGGCAGACATTTCACCTAAGTATCGTTCCCGGGAAGAACCAGTACTAAACTCCCATCATCCGTAAACAACTGCCTACTTTCTCACATAAAGAGACATGGTCCGTAGCTGGGTTCGAACTAACGACCCTCAATCATTTAGAGGTTAAAGTGATTTCAAGTCAGCAACTTCAATGGTTAACCACTCAACCACAGAGGTGGCCAAGTTGTTTTTGTAAATGAATCATAACACCTATCATTTTCTAGGCAGATTTTAGATGAAATATGCACGACAAAAACTGATATTCTAAATCTAAAAAAAAACCTTAAAGACAGATGACAAGAAATTCATTAAGTTAACACTGATGTCTTCAAAAGGCAGGCATTTTTTGTTGCGACTTTTATCACAAAACATGAAGTTTTAACAGCCAAGTTAATGTTGAATTCAAGTAAAATCAAGAGGAGGAAATGAGAAATGTGTGTCCCTTAATGAACTGATGTTATAACATGACAGAAAACACAGAATCCTGGTGTTCTGTAGTATTCTTATATATACCCAAGTATTATATTGCTTTATGCAATCATTAAAGACTTTGCTATTTTACAAATATTCCACCCACTGTCTGCAATTCTGACTACGGTAAAATACCAGCACAGTCAGTAGAACAATTTTTAGATTTAATGTCACAATAGTTTTTTTTAATCGGTTAATAAAATGCAATATACAAACATAAAAATGTAATGCATTACACAAAGTTATCAGATTAATAGAAACTGGACCTCTGGAAGTCTTAGTGTCAAGACATTGAATAAGATATGTATAATACACTAGACATAATGTATCCTGATATTGTCTAAGATATGTATATTAATTATACAAGACACTGTATCCTGAAATGGAATAAATCTCCCCATTTCTAGCAATGTATAGCTTCTCCGTAGACAAGTTGTAAGCAGCGCTTCCTAGTGGCAACACATGTCATCAGAGGACTTAGAGGTCAGCACCGGCATGTGGATATGCCCCTGATGGCAATTGGAACAGACCCCCATCTTAGTTTTAATTTATTTAAATAGCCAGTGTCCCCAGGGTAGGTAGGTCCTAGGCCAGGAACTACTGTATATAAGGGTGATCGAGGTAACCCACAGACAGAAAACCTAAAGAGTTGAAATCAGAGGTGCTGTGCTTTAATTGGCACTCTCCTAATAAACCACAACACCACGCAACAAAACAATAATTACACTGTAATATTAAATAAGTAACATTAACTTATTGTTGGTACCAACTTAAAAATATTAGAAACATCATTTCTGAAGTTTGAGATAGGAGAATGTGATCTCTTTGGTTTTAGAACCTTTGACCCAGTCTTCTTGTCTATTCAATCTTGAATTCTGGGTAAAAAGGATTTATCCCGACAGCACAAAAAACTGACTTTTCCTATCAGTAGATTTTGAGAATACATGACTGTAATGTTTTTACTATTTTTTTTATTCATGACAGCTATTTAAACTCTTTCTGATTTATCCTTGTAGACATTTAAAAGAATAACATAAAAGACAGTATGCAAAAAGTTGCTTTTTCTTCAAAATTCTTCAACTTTATCTGATGCTGCATATTTTTTGTGATAAAAGCATAAAATTCAACACAACAATTATTGCAGACGCACCAAAAAAAAAGTTTCTTCCAGAATGTGAAGATGATATTGATATTATGACAACAAACTTCATGAAGACACCATTAAAGTCAATAAACATTTTGCAAAGTAACCAACAATAAATTATGACAGACTATATTAACAGCCAGTGCATAAAACATCACAAAAAATCCCAATGGACAAAATAAATAATTCTATTTTCGCACCAAAAGCTGATTGCATGCCATCTCAAGTAATTAAAACTTAAACAGCGCAACTTTCTAAACTTCAAGAATATTTTCCAAAAAGGAAATTTATAATCAAGATTGATATAGATTTTCACACTTCATATATCAACTGTGATAGATTTTAGTTTCCTGCGTGTGATAAACACTGAAAACATTATCGATAGTGCCATGTTTTTTCTTGTCTTGTCATAGAAGGGAAACTTCAGACATTAAGTTAGTCAACACGGAAACAAAACATTGCGCAACTTTAATTACCAGCCGAATAGATTTCAACTGTGGAAACAATAACATAAGCACATTCTATAAATCGAGGGTTCAGTGCAACACTGTCGTAACTTGTTCTTATTTCAATATGAGTTACGACACTGTTGCGTTGAACCCTCGAAATGAATTCAGAAAAAGATAATAACTATAAATAAGACAGAAATAATTCAATTTTAGTTTCAACAACCACAAACTTCCAAATGGGAACACCTAATTAGTTAGAACCAGCCTATGAAATGGAGACAAAAACTAGCGGGAAATTATGGACCTCAGAGACAATCAGCTTCCTGAAGCAAAAAATTAAAGGTTTCCAATGTCTCAAAGCAGAAAATTCTATGACAGTTAACGCGGTGAGACATGTTGTGAAATCCTTCAATTATCAAGGACTTCATGTAACACTTCTGGTATTATGAATTCAATGAGAAGTTCTTAGTGATGCAGGTGACAGAGTTATTACCTGACCAAGGTTTGAAGTAGAGCAACACCTAAAATTACATTAGGATTTTCTCTGAGGCATTTTGTTAACAAACAACAGAGAAGAACAGAGTCATTCAAAGACTTATTTGGTCACATAACAGTCTGCAAGCTTTCCTTCACTTACAATAATAATCAAGACCTGCCTGGTTAGCTCAGGGGTTAGAGCGTTTCTCTACTGATCAAGAGGTTGTGACTTCGAATCCCAAGCAAGGCTCTGTAACACTATCTGTGACAAATATGACAGAAGATTAATTATTACATCCTATGTTAAATTGTCCTCCACCTCTTACTTAAGTGGGATAGCTTTATCAGGTTACCTTAAAGTAGCTTGCAGATAGACTGTGGTTAAGAACCTTGTTGTTTCGAGTGAGGGCAATTAATCTGTACGAAGCAACAAAGAGCTAAGAAATAACTCAGCAAATTTGCCTGTGACAGCAACAGGATGGTTTGGATATAAGTTCATTAGAGGATATCAAGATCTTCACATATTGGGACAACTAACTTTAATGTAATGAATGTAGAGTACAGGAAATACAGTCTGGAAAAGTAACACTCTAAATGACACAAAAAACTTTCTCGCTGAACTTGTGACGTCTGTGCGACTTCATTCAATTAAATTTTAACAGAAGAGCAGTTAAATGTGGATGGAAGTGACTGAAAATCAAATTGAACGCTGCTTCTGAAACCTTTTTTTTTTGGATCACACCAAAATAGCATTAGGAGTGGAATAAGATATGGCTTCATTTTTTAATTGACTTCTATTACTGCATGTTTTGTGATATATCTAATGTATTATATAACCATACATATTAATGAACACCTCTGATTCTGCAGCAAATGACTTATATTCTACCAGATCATCAGTATATATTTATTAACATCAGAAACTTAATGAACACTACTCAAATAGGACATATTATCTATCACAATATCTGTATAAATTATAATACCCCTTTTTACACCATCATCCAAATGCCTCAGAGACTGCTTTTGGCACAGTGTACCCAAAAACATGGACTTAATGTATAATAGAAGGATGTAAATACAGATAAAACACTGGGATACTTGGTCTCAGGTGCGGAAGGATATATTTAGTTAACATTCACACCAAACAAAATAGTATCAGCAGAAAAAGACAAAAAATATGAGCAAACAGTTAACAAAAAGTTGACCATTTGTCAAATGATAAATACATAGAGCAATCATGGGTAATTCTTTAATTTCCTTATGGAGGGAACCTGCACTCACAAATGGCAATATGTCTCCTGCCAGTAAATCATCGAAGGATAAGTAATTTTGACAAGACACTGCATAAAGTCATCATTCTTCAAATAAACGTAATTACGCAGACAAAGCCTGGACAGGGAATTGTTCCATTTATGGCGATAATAGAACCAATTTTGTCCAAACCTCACTGTAACAAGGGACAATAATTGGCAAATTAGTGGAAGCTAATCGATTACTTGAATATAATGCCTTATGGTCATCTTCAACATAATTGTGGTTTCTGGAAAGTCAAACAATTCATACAGCATCTGATAATCCCTGTTTCTAAACAATTCTGTTACCATATATGATATAAATCATATTTTGGTCATTTAACACTGTGGTAGATTATATGGAGAGCCTGACATTGAATGAGGCATTTATGTCATAACTAGGGAGGTTTGTTATACTCAGATTAAGGTACACCGTGACACTGAATTGTGAGATGTTCAGTATATGAGATACAATTTACTATAATGATTAAAAATAAATCATGAACAAAAACCAATTTTGCAGGCAGACACAATGCATTTGCCACCAGGAAAAAATTGGACAATTTGAACTTTCAGTCAATTGGGAAATTTCACATTTTTGAAAGTATGAATAATATATAGGAAAGAATTAAGACCATATTGTTTGCACTGAGAAATTGACTTGCACTTAAGCTCTTAACATAACAGCTTAATGTCCTAAAGAAATTGGGAAATGGTTAATAGAGCCATCATTCAAAAGTTCAACAAAACCCCTATGAATAAATCTAACACAATGTAATTTTGAATTCAAGGACAAACTGCCAAACTCAAACAGCTTGAAATGTTTGTTTACACATGAATATGAGGGATGATGTTTAACAATTCAAATAATTATATATCATAGAAGAGAAAACCAAATATATATCTAGGGCATTAGAATTAACCCTTAGTTCAAAAGTCAACTGCGAGCAAATAGTAATTATTATGATAAAGCTTCTAACGGGGCAAAAAATAGCAAGCATTTTCATAACCAAATAATAACGTTTTTAGAATGCTGACATAAATGGAACTAACTTTTAAATAGGTCATAAAATGGGGCCATGTGCTTCGGTTTTTGATGAAATTAGCACTGATAATGATCGGACGGAAACCGTCAACTGACACAAGCCAACAGCTCAAGGTTACAAGTCTATCAAGGATGATATAGTACAAACTCTCCAGAGTGGCCCTCTCTTGAGCAACAACCTTCCTTCAACAACAGCATGATTTTTTCCCACTGCACGATTTAACTATTAATTTAACCTCTCTAGTCTGCAATAACCTCTCAACAACAACATAATGTTGCTACTCCCAAAGGGGTGTTGCTTTGGAGAATTGGCATTGTATATGAAACTTTCTTAAGTTAAGATCTTCACTATATTTGTCGAGGTTAATATGGTAATGTACTCATATACTTTTGAACAATTAATTTCTAAAGGAAGACCATTTATCTTTATCCATCAGTAAAAACTGAATAAATTTTATCTATTTATAATAATTTAATATTAACAGGAGAATATGAACATAAAGTTGAAGAAGATATTAAAATTTATTGATTATAACAGCTGTAATAACTATAACTGTTTGATTATCTGGAAGAGGAAATAGTCAGCCATTATAAATATTCTGAATAAAGATCGAATACTTAATGCACTACATTAAACTTCTTGGCTTCCTTTTGGCAACCCTACAACACATGAACCACTGGAGACCTTATGACTACGAGTAACAGACTTTCTGCAGTATGTCTCTTCTGACCTCCTGCAAATTAATACTGCTCTGGAAAAGAACAATTCGAGGGTTAAACGCAACAGTGTCGTAACTCATATTGAAATAAGAACAAGTTACGACAGTATTGCGCTAAGCCCTCGAATTGTTATCCTATTGGTTAATTCGAATAATGTTTTCCTGAACAAAAAAGGTGGATGAATAACCAAAGGGTTCCAAAGAAAGCATTCACAATCCCTTTCAAACAAATCTGTTAACGAAACATCCTTAGTGCCCCTAAAGAATGATTTCAGGTTCCATTTGGGAGTCTTGGTTACTGAGGATGATTGTACGTCTTAAAGAATCGTCCTGAAAACATCAGATACAGGAATAATGTTAGATCCCCAAGAAGCAGCCATAAAAACCTCTTGATTAAAATAAAATCTATTGAAGCAACAATCCAAGTGTGTTCTTCTAAGTCAGCAGAGTTTCTGCTCTAACCAAATTGTGTGTTCTCAGCAACAATTCACAAGTTAATAATGGTAAGGGTCCTGAATAGTCAAGTGGTTATGATCTCTGACTCCCAATAACTAGCCTCTCACTGCTTTTACTTTGAATCCCATCAGAATCTAGAATACACATGCGAGGAAGCTGTCCGACTGTACGTCGATTAAGTTCTACCCAGGTGTATGCCTAAGGTTTTCCCAGAACGAACAAGAAGCTGCGTTCAATAAACCTGGTGGCAGCTTAACTCAACCTCGTATTGACGGACAAGGCACTTACTACAAATGCTCCTACATCATCTGATACCATGGAGCATGGAGGAAGGGCAAGGGGGGGGGGGGGCATGAAAATATTTAGCAGCTGTTTGTAACCCTGTTAAGGTCAAAGCCAAGTCAGTCAGGTGATGGATAAAATTAATACAGACTTGATGTTCAGATTGTGATAATATCAGCATTATTTCAAACATCTCTATTTCTGACAAGCCGTAGAAGGAATGACAAGATTCATGTCAATTGCTTCCCAGATTTTCTCACAATATAAAGAATACATCCAACTTTTATGACATCAATAGATCAATAAGTTATCTGTGAAACCAGTAAATCCAGGGTTACAGAGATTGTCATAAACTATACAAGATACAGATTCATTTAACAGTTGGATAAATGCTTGTAATAAACTAACATATTGATGGCAACAAAACTGTAACAAAATAGCATTGTTATTAGAGCATCCACAAATTGATGTCATACGACTAACAGACCCACAGAGAATCCAGCGATATTTTAGTATAATCATATAACAGCACTAGATAGATTTGGATCAAAACGAACTCTAATTTTCATAAATACTGGATGCAGGTAAATGTACATTCTGTGTAAATATGATTATGAGTAGTGAAGAAATGAAGGTGTTATAGTGTAAACAAGTTTTCTAAGTCAAGGGCCCATTTATAGTCCAATTTCGCCCATATTCAAACTTATCCAAGACCTTTAGATCATTCAATGTAAATATGATAAGAATTGGTGATGAGATGTAGGCGCTAGAGTGTAAACAAGCTAAAATATAGCAAATTTTCTAAATCAAGGGCACATCACTCTAGAAAAATTAATCTGATTTTGCCCATAATCGAACTTGTTCAAGATATTCTGGCCATATACATTGTGACCAAATCTGATAAAGATTGTTTCAATATCTGAGGATGCTAGAGTGTAAAAGGTAAAGGTTTTGTGTTTATTATAGTGTCACCCCTTTTGAAAGGGCCAGCCAAGTTGACTTATGAGACACCTATCTTTTGTTTTCTCAGTACCTCCTGAATTCCTTCTCTTTTTGCTGGGCATCTGACTGAGATGGGCCTACGGTAACCATTATTTAACTAGCTGGCGGCTCACCAACTGACTGCTTCAGTTCTTACCCAGTCTCCACTGGGGTTCAAACCTTCGATCTCCCGCTCCAAAGGCAGACACCCTAACCACTCAGCCACGATTGTAGTTTAATTCAGGTGAGCTAAGAATTATACACTGCATGGTAATGTAATAAAATCATGCTGAAAAAAAAAAACACACAAAGGAAATGGAATTCCGGTGATAAATACTAGACTCTTACAATAGCTAGAATCTTAATCAGAGGCTATCCATTGTTCTACACTTGTATAATGTGTTCATTAATTTCATTTATCAGGTCTGAGTCGGACAGAAGCTTGGAAAAACGTAACAGCTATAAGCCACTAATAGGAGCCAGGAAAAACAATCCACTAAATCATTATATTTCTGATAATGTTCAGATACAATGGCAATAAAACCTATCATTCACACACTGGAACAAGCCAATTATAATAAAGATTTCTGACAGAAAGACGTTACAACAGATTAGAAATTCTCTCCTTCATGTTTACATTATCCTCAACATTTACTTCAACTGTTTTATCGTCTGAGTCTTTAATATCTTAGTGCTGGACCCACTTTCTTATCCAATCAGTGACAAGGATTTTTAAAATGTTCGGCTTTTTTATCTTAATAGAATATAAAACAGGCATTCTTAGTTTCAAAGAACAACTTAATGATACACGCTGCATATGGAGCATTAAATGCATATTTGGGTGTTGAAGTTCACTACTGCTCCTTTTATCTTTCTTATTTACAAAAAAACACCCAAATATGCACTCTAACCTAAACTAAAAACTTATCATTATATTCAGAAACGAATCCATGATGTCAGGCTAGGGGGGCATAATACATTGTCCTTAGGAAAGTAGGCATGGGGGGTGGTGTAAGAATGTTAATTTGAAGAAGTTAAATGGAACATTCTGGTGAATTTTGGGTCCATTTTCTACTCATTTTATTGGTTACGCTTGTGCTAGAAAACCTGACAAAAAGGGAAAGTCCAGAGGGCTTCAGAAATGAATGCTATTTCATTGAATAATATTTCTTTTCTATCTATGGTCGACGACTTTCAGGAGGGCATCAGCTACATGCCCCCTGACTCCCTCTTAAATTCACCATTGATATTACATTATATACTTCAGAAATGAGGCCATTATATTCAACAAGAAAATAAGAATTGACAATCAGACTGCAATAAATGTTGTTTATGAAATTATTGGTAATATATTTCCAACATAAAAATGATTATGAAACACCAAAAGATGTGAAATCAGTTTGATTTAAAGAATTGAAGATTTATTAGACAATACATAGCACCTGTAGACAGCCATATTTTCAATTAAAGTTCTATTTCAAGACAATGATACTTGATTGCCATGCCAGTACAGTAAATAACTCAAAATAACACAACACAATTATCAGTGGTCACATTACGTGAGTTGTAAGGAAATTATTATGTCTTACATCACATAAAAACTGCAACAATTGTTTTTCCGATATGAAGCCCAGGTTATGGAACTTATTGTTTTGACAGGCAGCAACCCTCATAGGAGCGTGAAAATCAACAAGAGAACTGAACAATGATTATAAGACATACACCACAGGGACATAATACATTCATACAAAAATACATAAAACTTACTTGCCGGTAATACATAATGCCAGCCAAATGGGTGATTATTCCAACACTTATTTGGTATGATATGAATAATGAATAGATTCTGTCTGTATAATATATATAATTTCCATAGAAGACTACAAGGATCATATCTATGATGTTATTTCTAAATGGCATATTAACCAAGAAAGTACAACACCAATGCCAACATATTCAATGTTATACTTCAGCTAAACAAGAATAATTTGATGTGACTTTACAAGAACACAAACATGCAGAAACACAGGGATCTGCATCAAAACTGGAAATTTACAGAAACTTAAAACTATTAATAAACAAACATTGTATAAATTAGGCGACTTGTTTTTCATCAAACCCTGTGAGTCTGAACTCATATGCATTTAGATAGATACTTGGCTACATATAGCATCAATGCCTAAGGAAATTTTGTAACAATTTATGTACTGAATCAATTCAAACCCAGAATCACCAGTCCTTAACTAATGTGGATGGTGTGAATCATCAGTGCTGAGACAGAGAAACTAGAACTAGGGTTGAAGGTGATAAATAGATATACAGATCAATGCTGGATCAACATAACAGATGCCAAAGAATATTATAATGTCAATATTATAGACAACATTGTGTGTTATACAAGCATAAGGTGACCAGAACAACTCAATAACTGACAGAAAAACTGTAATAACAACATCAGTAAGATGTAATCATAAAGCTGATCTGATCTGCATTTCTGTACAGGGCCGTAGTAACAGGGGGGCTAGGAAGGGCTTCATAAAGCTGATCTGATCTGCATCTCTGTACAGGGCCGTAGTAACAGGGGGGCTAGGAAGGGCTTCATAAAGCTGATCTGATCTGCATCTCTGTACAGGGCCGTAGTAACAGGGGGGCTAGGAAGGACTTCATAAAACTGATTTGTTCTACATCTCTATACAGGGCCGTAGTAACAGGGGGGCTAGGAAGGGCTTTATAAAGCTGATCTGTTATACATCTCTATACAGGGCCATAGTAACAGGGGGGCTAGGAAGAGCTTCATAAAGCTGATCTGATCTTCATCTCTATACAGGGCCGTAGTAACAGGGGGGCTAGGAAGGGCTTCTTAAAGCTGATCTACATCTCTATACAGGGCAGTAGTAACAGGGGGGCTAGGAAGGGCTTCATAAAGCTTATCTGATCTACACCTCTATACAGGGCCGTAGTAACAGGGGGGCTAGGAAGGGTTTTATAAAGATGATCTGTTATACATCTCTATACAGGGCCATTATAAGTAACAGGGGGGCTAGGAAGGGCTTAATAAAGCTGATCTGATCTACATCTCTATACAGGGCTGTAGTAACAGGGGGGGGGGGGGGTAGGAAGGGCTTCATAAAGCTTATCTGATCTACATCTCTATACAGGGCCGTAGTAACAGGGGGGCTAGGAAGGGCTTCATAAAGCTTATCTGATCTACATCTCTATACAGGGCTGTAGTAACAGGGGGCTAGGAAGGGCTTCATTAAGCTTATCTGATCTACACCTCTATACAGGGCCGTAGTAACAGGGGGGCTAGGAAGGGCTTCATAAAGCTGATCTGATCTACATCTGTACACAGGGCCGTTGTAAGAGGGGGGCTAGGAAAGGCTTCATAAAGCTGATCTGATCTACATCTCTATACAGGGCCGTAGTAAAAGGGGGGCTAGGAAAGGTTTCATAAAGCTTATCTGATCTACACCTCTATACAGGGCCGTAGTAACAGGGGGGCTAGGCAGGGCTTAGCTCCCCAAATAATTTTGACTGTAATGTTTTATAAAATGTGCTATAATCCTCCCTCCATTGTTAGACAAAATCTAAAACCTCATATAGTTCCCCCCACAATAATAAAAGGGGCTTACCCCCATAAATGGTTCAACCCCACTCTTTTAAGGCAAAATCTATAACTGATCACTATATTTCTACGGACATATCTTTAGCATATTGATATTACCATTACTATGTCAATTATAATGCACTATATACAGTATATGGTCAGATGCATAATTAATCTAAGTGCAATAATAAATCTATTTAATTATGATATCAGGTCCATATATACTGTAGTTTCATTTATTTTCGTTGGGCTCAATTTTCGTGGTTTTTACTAAAATAGCTATTTCGTGGGGACATAAATTTGTGGATTTTGATTTTTGAAAAACAATTCCCTTTCTCTGCATTTTAATTTGTGGGGATTTGATTTTGTGGATGAGCCGACCAACGAAATTCACGAAATTAAATCCCCAACGAAATTTAATGATTCCACAGTAAATATAGTTCCCAACCATTAATTCAATATAAACATATTTATTACCCCACATAGAATACTGTCAAACCTGTTTTAGCAGCCATCTCCAGATAAAGGCCTGCACTCTGTGTATTAAGGCTAATATTTCAAAAACTGTCACTGATTATCTAGAACAATATAACTTCTCTATAAAGGCCACCTGTCAATAAAGGTCACATTTTGTCTATTCCTAGGGTGGCCTTTGTTCACAGGTTTGACTGTATGTACAACAATCATTCTATTCAGTTCTTACTAAATGTACATGTACCATATAGATATACAAGGTTCTCAATAAGTTTGTGGCCAACAGGCCCAAAAGCTAGACTAACAGGCCTACTAGAGGGGGTCTGGGCATTTTCTAGCAATATTTTATAAACTTTTGAGATTCCTAACAGGCTCGAACACCTCTCTAAGCAGCTAAATTGGCCTGCAACCTGCTGTTATTGAGAACCCTGGATATATCATAATTATCATTGAATACAATGTACACGATTTCTCACACTTAAAGGAATTCCTCTGCTAGAGAAGTGAAACATCTCTCCATATTTTATGATTGATATGCTGACACCACCTCCTCTCCCCTCCCCAGGTCACTGACACATTATACAACAATAAATTCAGTGAACAAGCAATGATGATGTTTATTTAAACCATCAAGATCAATCGATCTTATACAGAATTATTCAAACAATAGTGCTGGTGTATTATAATAATGAGCCAATTAGATGCACATCTTACACCACCTTCGGTTTAACTGATGCTGCCCCTTCAAAAGGAATTCATGAAATCACGAATCTTTCTAGAACTATTCTTGCATACTTCATGCACTATTCTTGCATACCTCATGAACTATTCTTGCATACTTCATGCACTGTTCTTGCATACCTCATGAACTATTCTTGCATACTTCATGAATAGTTCATGAAGTATGGCTAACAATTTGACAGGGGTGAATAAACAACCCCCCCCCCCTACCCTAAAAATAATTTAACAGTCATGAAGAGGACTCAAACTATTTACCTCCTTGGTAAATTTTGTACCGTAAGCTTGACAAGAACCTGTGGGACAATAGGTTACAGAGTCACACAGGGTCCTGTCATAATGTTTATCAACCATCAATCAAGATACATGTAACTTAAATATATCAATCATGATTGATTTCCTTTATTTGTTCAGTGTATGTTCCTGTGTAAACAGATCTCCATGATTTGTGAACTTTTCACATGTCTGTACATACAGACTAATTATTCACCATAATTCTGAACATCAGAAGATGCATAGGATATTAATTTCATCAAGGATGCTATAGGAGAATAATTTCCCATCCTGATAACAATTTTATATTTCAGGATTAAATCACAATCCAGCCTCTGTGACTTGCCTTTAAATTACAACTCCTTTTATCACAGTAAGGAGTAATCTTAACAAATTATAGACAGTAATAGCATTTTGCATAATTTCATAAATTATAGCCTGTGTGCATTATGAAAGCAGTATAGACTCTTATCAATCATAGCCTGTATGCATTATGAAAGCAACATAGACTCTTATAAATCATAGACTGTGTGCATTATGAAAGCAGTATAGACTCTTATCAATCATAGCCTGTATGCATTATGAAAGCAGCATAGACTCTTATAAATCATAGACTGTATGCATTATGAAAGCAGTATAGACTCTTATCAATCACAGCCTGTATGCATTATGAAAGCAGCATAGACTCTTATAAATCACAGCCTGTATGCATTATGAAAGCAGCATAGACTCTTATAAATCATAGACTGTGTGCATTATTAAAGCAGTATAGACTCTTATCAATCATAGCCTGTATGCATTATGAAAGCAGCATAGGCTCTTATAAATCATAGACTGTGTACATTATGAAAGCAGCATAGACTCTTATAAATCATAGACTGTGTGTATTGTGATAGCAGTATAGACTCTTATAAATCATAGACTGTGTACATTATGAAAGCAGCATAGACTCTTATAAATCATAGAATGTGTGTATTATGATAGCAGTATAGACTCTTATAAATCATAGACTGTATGCATTATGAAAGCAGCATAGACTCTTATAAATCATAGAATGTGTGTATTGTGATAGCAGTATAGACTCTTATAAATCATAGACTGTGTACATTATGAAAGCAGCATAGACTCTTATAAATCATAGAATGTGTGTATTGTGATAGCAGTATAGACTCTTATAAATCATAGAATGTGTGTATTGTGATAGCAGTATAGACTCTTATAAAGCATAGACTGTGTACATTATGAAAGCAGCATAGACTCTTATAAATCATAGAATGTGTGTATTGTGATAGCAGTATAGACTCTTATAAATCATAGACTGTGTACATTATGAAAGCAGCATAGACTCTTATTAATCATAGAATGTGTGTATTGTGATAGCAGTATAGACTCTTATAGATTATAGACTGTGTGTATTGTTATAGCAGTATAGACTTATAAATCATAGAATGTGTACATTATGATAGCAGTATAGACTCTTATAAATCATAGACTGTGTACATTATAATAGCAGTATAGACTCTCATAAATCATAGACTGTGTAAATTATGATAGCAGTATAGACTCTTATAAATCATAGACTGTGTACATTATGATAGCAGTATAGACTCTTATAAATCATAGAATGTGTAAATTATGATAGCAGTATAGACTCTTATAAATCATAGACTGTGTACATTATGATAGCAGTATAGACTCTTATAAATCATAGACTGTGTGTAGTGTGATAGCAGTATAGACTCTAATAAATCATAGCCTGTGTACATTATGAGTATAGTCTAGTATCTCACACATCATTGTGCATTGTGAGTATGGTATAGTATCTCATATATCATAAACTATGTGCATTATGAGTATAGAATAGTATAGTATAGCATCTCATATATCATTGTGCATTGTGAGTATAGTATAGTATCTCATATATCATAGACTGTGTGCATTATGAGTATAGTATAATATCTCATATAGCATACACTTTGTGCATTATGAGTATAGTATAGTATCTCATATATCATAGATTTTGTGCATTATGAGTATAGTATAATATCTCACACATCATTGTGCATTGTGAGTATAGTATAGTATCTCATATATCATAGACTGTGTGCATTATGAGTATAGTATAGTATCTCATATATCATACACTTTGTGCATTATGAGTATAGTATAGTATCTCATATATCATACACTTTGTGCATTATGAGTATAGTATAATATCTCACACATCATTGTGCATTGTGAGTATAGTATAGTATCTCATATATCATAAACTGTGTGCATTATGAGTATAGTATAATATCTCATATATCATAGACTGTGTGCATTATGAGTATAGTATAGTATCTCATATATCATGGACTGTGTGCATTATGAGTATAGTATAGTATCTCATATATCATAAAATGTGTGCATTATGAGTATAGTATAGTATCTCATATATCATAGACTGTGTGCATTATGAGTATTGTATAGTATCTCACATATCATTGTGCATTGTGAGTATAGTATAGTATATCATATATCATAGACTGTGTGCATTATGAGTATAGTATAGTATCTCATATATCATAAACTGTGTGCATTATGAGTATAGTATAGTATCTCATATATCATAGACTGTGTGCATTGTGAGTATAGTATAGTATCTCACATATCATTGTGCATTGTGAGTATAGTATAGTATCTCATATATCATAGACTGTGTGCATTATGAGTATAGTATAGTATCTCACATATCATTGTGCATTGTGAGTATAGTATAGTATCTCATATATCATAGACTGTGTGCATTGTGAGTATAGTATAGTATCTCATATATCATTGTGCATTGTGAGTATAGTATAGTATCTCATATATCATAGACTGTGTGTATTATGAGTATAGTATAGTATCTCATATATCATTGTGCATTGTGAGTATAGTATAGTATCTCATATATCATAGACTGTGTGCATTATGAGTATCTTCAGAGCAGCCTTCTCTTTAGCAACAACCTTCCTTCAACAACAGCATGATTGTTTTTCACTGCACGATGTAACTAGTAATTTAACCTCTCTTGAGCAACATCCTGTCAACAACATAATTTTGCTAATCCCAAAAGGTGTTGCTTTGGAGAGGTTACACTGCAGTATTGTATCTCTTAATTATATTAAAGACTGTCTGCATTATGAGTAAAGTATAATATCTCATAAATCAATTAAAATCATAGACTTTGAGTAAGGTATGGACTCTTTATAAAACAAAGACTGTGCATAATATGAGCATACTATGGAATCTCATTTATCAAAGATAGTGTGCATTATGAGTACAGCATGGAATCTCATATGTCATATATAGGCTCCCTGTACCCAATTAATGAACATATTGTGCACAGTTCACTCATGAACATCATAGAATCTTGAACAAACATTCCTAACGGTTTAGTTTTAATAGTCCTCCAGTCAAGAACAATATTTTATAAGCGTAACTTTCATTCCACTCTGGTGGTACTGAATTACCAACTCAAAGACACATTGTAATTTTCATCAATAACACAGTTGGCCAATTAAAATAATTCACCTCAATGACTGACTTCCCTTGTAAAATGGATTTTTGAAAAACACATTTGTCATAACAGTGTGCACTGCGGAGCTAAAATTAACAATAACAGAAAACAGTTGAAGTTTTGCCATGGCTATCATTGAGACCTTGTACATTACATGACAATTAAATTACTGTATAACATTGATGGACATATTACAGCAAAAGACAATTACACAAACACTAAATTCTTCATGAAAATTATTATCAGTTTATGATAAAAGGACTGAAACTAAAATTGTTTTGAATTCATGTTTGATATAGTAGCTAGATTTTTTCTGCTCTGATGGTGTATATCGAGGGTTCAGCGCAACAGTGTTGTAACTCATATTGAAATAAGAACAAGTTCCGACAGTGTTGCGCTGAGCCCTCGATATACATATCATCACGAGACAGGTATATTTGCAGGTTTGATCAGAATCCGACCATCCTATATTGGTCATTAGGCTTCCAAAACTATTTTTACCATTTATACATTGTCAACCTTAAACACAATCTGCAGCAATTCTGACATTACTTCAAGATCTTTTTTGTTCTGGTGAACATGATGATAAAATTCTAAGATCCAAATCGCAGCTTATGATCACTGTTGATGTTGAAGTTTAGTTATAATGAACAATGAAATTATCATGTCTTTAGTTGGATATTTAACTTCACTGAGCTTTTAAATTACAAGCTGCATGATAACTGATCAGTTTTGTTGGACTAAATACCCTCTTGATATTTGACAACCTTGTTAATTCTCCAAATGCCTCCCCCCCCCCCCCCAAAATGGATGCAATACTGGCTTGTAAGAATTTCATCAGCCAAGAATAATTCAGAGTGTTGCAAATGTTATTATTATTGATGAGGATTTTAATCTGTATATACTGTGGAATCATTAATTTTCGTTGGGGATTTAATTTCGTGGATTCCGTGGGTCGGCTCATCCACGAAATCAAATCCCCATGAATTTAAATGCAGAGATAAGGCATTTTTTCAAAAATCAAAATCCACGAATTTATGTCCCCACGAAATAGCCATTTTGGTAAAAACCATGAAAATTGTGCCAAACGAAAATAAATGAAATTACAGTATTTAAAACTAAAGTAGTTGTAAGTTGTACCTTAGCATGGGAAGCAATCCAAGGCTGATGAGAGCTCTGTGACCAATAAGCATGAGCTAAATATAATCTATCAAACATGAGAATTATTTAAATAAAACTATTAAGGATACTTGCTACATGTTTTCACGTAGACATTATAGGATGATGAAATCTATTCAACAGAACTGTTTAAAACTTTGCATGATCATAGCATATGATAACAGAAACATTTAAAATGTTTTTGAGTTATCTGCCCTTGAATTTGAATTTTTTGCTTATTTCACACCATTACAATGGATATTTTTAATTAAAGACTTAATTCTTAATTCTGTCAAACAAGTTTTCAATAAGTCAGACAGGTCTTCCTTGGCTGTCAGACCAAACGTCAAACTAGTTTGAAAAGTCTTTTGTCATGATGCAGATTTTAACATTGCCAGGGTCGTACAGTGACATTTCCAGCTTTAATAAATAAGGAATACTGATAACATCCTGATAGATCCATAAACCTTCTGTAAGCTGGCAATCTCTACACAGAGTTGTCCTTTGTTATTTCTCCCATACACCTTTGTCAACCAACGTCTCAGAGTTTTAAAAGATTCTTGTAAAACAAGGAATAAAGCGACAAATGGTACAAACTTTACACCTGTGAGAAACAATTTCCATCGTAGAATACGTGGAGTAAAAAACTGTAATGATTTACAAGAAAATCACAAGAAATCTTTCATTTATCAAGCAGAATATTTCTGGATGGAATATGTTTGTTTACTACCAGTAATTACACAGTAATTAGGCCAGTACATTGTAATTCAAATTGCTTAAACGGAAATAAACAAACAAAAAACTATGTAATTGTTTTACATTCTAACAACAAAATACACATAGATAAAAACTAAAGCCTGATTTTGTCTATTAGATGGAAATTTAGGAGACTTGGATACATGTTTTGAACTACTTTTTAGACGTTGATAGAGATTTATGAGAGGCGCGACAAATGAAAACTCTTGGTAGAGATTGGTAAGCTGGTTGGACAGCTTTAAGTCACAGGTAAAATTTGTCTGGTTCCTGTTGTGGGTTAAAAATCACAGCAGTTACAGTGGTACCAGTAATTACTATTTATAAACCATAACCTGGCGACTCAACCACTGAGAGGCCCCAGTATAAGGACCAGCAAAATCTGATTTTGACTTACTTGTCTGTTTTGCCAGAAGCATTTCTCAACTTGTCCGTGTGATATTTATATACCGGTAGTAAATTCTGGAAATTTTCACTTGTCCGTACAGGCTGTGGGACAACCTGGGCAATATGGACAACTTTGCCGCCCTTATATTAATATACATGTACGTATATGTTTATTACAAGAAAAAGGACAACAAACTGGCTCACATAACATGCAAGGTAAGGTACCAATCTCATTAAAATCAGATCAACTTAAGCTTCTATATCTTATATGCTAAGCCCTAGGTGAAGTGAACAGATTGACAAATAGGATTTCAGAGAGATACTCATTGATCTTGTGTTGTAATTAATTCAAACTTGCTGAAAGCAACAATCTATCCTGTATTACTTTTTACTGTATAAACAGTTTAAGTCAATTTGATTCAATGTAACTTTCAACTATAGTCAATAAATTTTATCTCAGTTTAAATAAATTTCTTTCTTCCGATATTATTGTATACATAATCTTAGAGAATCCCGGTCCCAATGATGGTATGCTCGTGTGTAACTTACCAATACTGGTAACTACAGAATTAAGGAAGGGAAGAACTTGATTGGAATCAGGCTTCGAGGTTATATCACTTGAGATCGGTCTCTATGAGCTCAAATCTCATATTTTGTCTTTTATTGTTTCTAAGTTAATAAAGATCGGAAAATAATAATATCATTGATACAATAGTCTGACAGCATAATTAATCTGAACATGTATCTAAATATCAATTAGCTCTACATTTTAAACCATAATACTTTGAGAATGGAATTGAGATTCAAGCTCATTATTAGACTGTTCTCAAGTTTTTAAAGCCCAGAGTCTGGGAAGTCTTGCTCAGGGGTCTGATATGAGATCTTTTTTAAGGCACTTTTATTCCTCTCAAAGAAAGAGTAACCCATCCAAAGGCATAAACAAACAAAGTCTTAATGCAAAATATAAAATCTTCTCTTTAGATTACATCATTCCTACTGTACACTATGAGCCAATATAAACATGTATAAGTAACAAAATTCAATCTCAGACAGATAACCTAGGATTAAAAGCCGGCCAATTATAAAATTGATGGATAAAAATAACAGCAAACAGAGATATAAAGATTGGTGTACTGTATAATTTTTCTGTGGCAAGCATCTATGTGATCTATATTTTGATGCAAAACTTTGATCTGAATCATAAAGATGCGCAGAATAATTACAAAACCATTCAGTTGTATGCCAATTGTAGATTCTAACCAAGATTATAGCTCTATGTTTGAAGATCACTGTCTCAATTCATCCATAGCATACAATTTCCTCAAACCGGGGAAGTATAATCCTTATTCCTCTCAATCGTACACAGCTTTTTTCCCTAATTAACTTAAAACATTTAGCCAAAAAAATTGATACAAAAATAGCACTAAAGCATTTAGATTCACAGACATTTTAAATTTTTAACAATTCATACTGAGTGAATGATAAAAATGTGATTGCTGGATCACAGTTCCTGTTTTTTTTTGTGGCAGATAAAAAAAACGCCCACATGAATATGTCAAATCTAGTCTGTGTATTCTTGTATTAAATGAGCATTTCGGTTTCCTAAAAGGTAAATTTAAACATTCATTACTTGGATTTTAGAATCTAACTTCATGCAGGATTACACAGCAGCGTTCAACAAAATAGATTATCTTGAAGATTTTAATGCTTAGCAACACCATTGATTTAACAGTTTGACAAATACAACATCTGGCTGCTGCAGCTGCAGGGCTAGTATTAAGACTACATAATCCCGAGACCCTGAATGTCAAAATGTTTATCACTGAAATACAACACGAGAGTTCAATGCAACAGTGTAATAACTCATATTGAAATAAGAACAAGTTATGACAGTGTTGCGCTGAGCCCTCGAACAGTATTGGTATCCTGTCAAATTGTTATTCCTACTTCATGATGTATTCATGAAATATTCATGAAGTATGCAAGAATATTTCAAGAAAAATTCATGAACTCCTACATTAAGTAATTGTCATCAAAGACTACAATTAATGTGATATATTGTAACCTTAAACTAATCATTATCAGCAATCTCTCCATTACGTAATCTTTGGTTAATGACCAGTGGACAGAGATTACCAGTCTGTTAAATAGTTATACATACCGGTACTTCAAGAACTAATCATGAACTATACTTGAACTACACAGGAAAAGTTCATGAAAAATTCATGTTTTCATGAATTCCATTTGAAGGGGAACATAGTTCAATACATAAGCAGAAGCAGTAAGCTACATGAAGAATATAAACATTTTCTCACCAATGGCAGCTTTCCCCCAAACTTCTACATTGTATATTCTGTTGGAGTTGTTCCCCTTGAGTGAGATATGCTTACTGTCTGTATGCTGCAGGTTCCACAATATTTTGGGAGGTTCATGATGAGAGATAACAAGTTGTTCATTCTCAAACTCTTCTCCCCAAGGATTCCAGTCCATGTCATCTTCGGCTAATTCTGAAAATACATAAAAGCCTTATTAAAATCAAAGTACTAACAGTACTCATGGAAACTGAACAGTGAGTGAGTGAAGTTACATAGACTTTCACTGCAACATTGAATGGGAACCAGTTTAACAATTGCATGGTCGATGTAGAAAGTCGTACTTTGGCCCGCATAAAAATAGTGTGTGCCGAGTGGTCTAGATTCAGAGTGACAGCTATGGAAAGCTCAGCTTTCAAACATGTAGATACAATAATTAGCAACACTGAATTGGATTGGTTATTATTTCTAATCAAATAAAATTATCATTATGTTTGTTTTATTTTAACACAATTTTATACAACTGAATATGAACGAAAGATGAAGACAAGGTATACAAAAAGAACCGTTGAAACTTTAGAGCGTTAAAATCTTATATGTGAATACATAGTAGGTAAATACATGTACATAAGTGATTATTGCCTCCTGTTACCTGAAACTTGTCAAAGTACATGTGGGCTAACACATTTCTAGACAAAATCATCCCAAAGGACAAGTAATGTTCAGTGAATACCATAGCAACAGGACAAGTAAGTTGGTACGCCATACAGGCAGCATTTGATGCACATATAGTGCACATATAACTTCTACTGTATTGATTCCAACCATTTCCTCACTACAAAACAAACTGTCATTTACCACCAGTAACTTTTTCTCATGTTAATCACTCACTTTCCTTTAAATGACAAATTTTCTCAAGGGTTTTTGGAGCTTTTAAGTTTTCTGTTGAATAATTTACTAAGAATGTTAACATTACATCAAAGACAACTTATTTTAGGTACAGTACATGAAAACGCCAGGAACAGCAATTTAATTAAACCACCATGTTTGTGCAATACTGCATGGTAATAATTTTTGGCAAGGACAACAGTTACTAAGTTCAGTAGAATGGAGTATTCAGCCAAAATATTGTATATTTAACCACACATATACATGCTGTCAAACCTTTTTTGACAATATAATAATTACAGTAAAACACATGGTCAACATTATACAGATTAACCTGTGAACAAAGGCCACCCTTGGGAAAGACAAAATGTGGAATTTATTGACAGGTGGCCTTTATTCAGAGGTCATTTTGATCAAAATGATCAGTGAAAGAATGGCTTTCATTACAGGGTGGCCTTTATATGGAGGGTTCCACTAACACAGGATTCACTGTACAGTACAAGATGTGGACAACATACACAGTAAAACCTGTGAATAACATATACAGAAATATCTGTGGAGAAAAGCCACCACAGGGTAAGAGAAGACTACAATATGACATTTACACACAGCTGTAGATCTTAACTCATATATTAACTTTGCCTATTAAATAAATCAGAGCTAGAATTGGCCTATCTATTCAGGAGGTTGTTACCTCTAGTTTGATGATGATAATGTTAAAATAACTGTGATCTATTATTTGAAGCAACTGGTTTTAAATCATTAATACATGCACTGCTTCTTATAATGCACAGTATTTGTTCGTGTTAAGAGAAGTTGAATGCCATTAAATATCGTGTTAAATTACACTTTTATACAAATGAGTTTTTACATTGAACAGCACTTAAATACTACAGTAAGAACTCCTCCAGCTGAATCTATCAGGAGACGGGAATTCCAAGGCTTTCTATAATAGTGTCAAAGCATTATGGCAAGTTCATTGTCATTTTCCATTTTATAAGTGGTCTTCATTTGATGCTTAAGTGCAAAATCAAAATACAGACAAACCTGTGAGCAAAGGTCACACTTGGAAAAGACAAAAATGGCCTTTATAATATTTGCCAGGTGACTTTTATTCAAAGGTGACCTTTGTTCTAAATAATCAATGGCAGTTTTTAAAACAATGGCCTTTATTCACAGGGTGGCCTTTATCCAGAGATGGCTGCTTACTAAGGTTTGACTGTACTTAGTCTTGTCATTATCTTAGGTTTATCACTAACAATAAACCTTTCCCCCCATCCTTGTAAAACAGCTTATCTAAAGAAAGCAACACAGGGAGCAGTACAAAAACTAATTCAAGCACCAAGTGGTGGATACTGGATAGTCACAGTGTGACAATTATCACATTCTTTTTCCTCTTGTCACCTTTATCACATATCGACATATTCCAATAATGTTCTACAATGGGACAACAGCATGAGAGGAGAAAAATAATTACAGTGGAATAACTAATTCATCCCAGACCCAACAACTATTCCCAGAGGACCAGACTTAATATCAGTACATGCAGATCTAGATGGATAGGTAGGACGTATTAAACATATCTTTATTTACTTCAGGCAAAAGATACGCAAAGTCTAGTCCAGTTATCAAAAATTAGAACATTTTTCATTTCTGCAGTTCAGCAAGATAATGACTCTCTCCTCTCTCCACTTCCCTCCCTCCCTCCCTCTATCTTACTCTTTCCACTACTCCCTCAATTTCTCTTACTCTTTCCACTACCTCCTTACACTTACTCACCCACTCTCCACTGCCCTCCTCCCTCCCTCTCACTCCCAATACTTCCCTCCCTCTTACTGTTCCTCTCTCCACTTCCCTCCCTCCCACTTTCTTCCTCTCACCCCACAAAGTTCCTCCTTCTTACCTCTTTGTTCCTCTCTCCACTTCCCTCCCTCCTACATCCCTCTTTGTTCCTCTCTCCACTTCACTCCCTCCCTCTTTCTTCCTAACTCCACTTCCCTCCCTCCTCCCTCTCTCTTTCTTCCTCTCTCCACAAAGTTTTACCTCCCTCCCTCTTTCTTCCTCTCTCCACTTCACTCCCTCCTCCCTCTCTCTTTCTTCCTCTCTCAAATCTCACCCCCCCCTCTTTCTTCACCTCTCCACTTCCCTCCCTCCTCCCTCCCTCTTTCTCCCTCTCTCCACTTCACTCCCTCCTCCCTCCCTCTTTCTTCCTCTCTCCATAAAGTTTCACCTCCCTCCCTCTTTCTCCCTCTCTCCACTTCCCTCCCTCCTCCCTCCCTCTTTCTCTTCATCTCTCTCATTACCCTCCTCCCTAATTCTGACGTTCTCCACTACCCCCTCCCATCCTCTTACTTCACCTCCCTCTTTCTTTCTCTTCTTCTCTCCCACTACCCCCTCCCATCCTCTTACTTTATCTCCCTCTTTCTTTCTCTTCTTCTCTCCCACTACCCTCATCCCATCCACTTTTACTTTATCTCTCTCTCTCTTTCACTTCCTCCTTCCCCTTTTTTTCTTTGACTCTCACTAAGAGAGGTTTGATAATGTCATGTAATAAGAAAATCTGGGTGTAGCCAGTTTTGTAAACATAAATAAAACAAAAACCAAGATTCAGGAAGGAACCAGACATAAATTCTTCGAGATTTCATAATACATAAAAACTTCTCACAACAAATTGCTAGATTACATGTTGTGCATTATAAACATGCTATCAAGTTAACAAAAGCAAATTATAAAATAATCATTGGTAAGTTTAGACTCCCATGTCAGTTCCTCAGATACTGGCCAAGATACACGCAAGATAAAAGACATTATTTAATTCTTATCACTAACAATCATACATTCTTACAATTGTATTTATTACATAAACCATTTCTCCCATGTTGGTTACAGGCCCCAAATAGGCTCCAACAAGCTATTTCATCCCCAGAAACCCTTCCCTTAAACATAATAACAACTTCTGAATTATAATTCATTTACAGTCAAACTAGTGAACAAAAGGCACCCTGTGAATAAAGGCCACATCATGCTCTTCCCAAGGGTGGCATTTTTTCACAGGTTTGACAGTATATCGAGGGCTCAGCGCAACACAGTCTTACCTTGTTCTTATTTCAATATGAGTTACGACACTGTTGCGTTGAACCCTCGATATGAATCATAATTCAGAAGTTTTCGGACACTAACATGTCAGGTTCAACTTATACTGCAGGAATTGTCACAAAACCAGTTTTCATTCTTCAGAATGCTAAATACCCTATTCCTACCTTCAGTCAGAGGATGAAAACAGTTGTCTTTGACATGCACACATTTGATTTTGATAATTTGTAACTGAAGCCAAAAATAACTGACTGTGGTTAACAATGGTATCATATTTCTACATAACATCAAACCTTAGCAAAAATTATTATTTACTCACTAATTATTCAATAAGAAAACATAAGTACATTATAAGTACCCGGTAAGATTAAGTTGTCATAGGTACATCATGATTCATGAGGTAGTTTATCAAGTTTACTATTAAAGTAAAACTTATTCTACAACTTCACTAACAAAGTACTGAAAGTACCCATGGAAACTAAACTTATTTTTTTATAGACTTGCACTGTAGCACGGAACGGGTACTAATTTAACAATTGTAAGGAGGATGTAGAAAAACGTAGTACTTTGGTCCGAATCAAAACTCATGCGCATCGGGCAAGTGACGGCTAGGAAAGTTTAACAGTTGTTCAGTTATCATTGCAACATATTATTTTCTTTATAAATAATACAGTAATATTTTACCAGAGCTATCCTAATTAATGCACTGATTGCGTAGAAGACAAAATCAAAATACAGTAAACACCCTATTTAACAGCCCCAGTGTAACATTTTGCAAGGGGGGGGGAGATATATTCGAGGCTGTTTTGAAATGAAATCAATCATCATGTAAATGCCAAAGGTTACATCTGAGCAACCCAAAAATGACTTTTTTATTCACATAAATTATAGTTAAAGACAATGGATTTAAAGCTTTGTTTTGGTAAGCTATTTTCTGGTTACAGTATGGGGGTTTTAAGTTCGAGTGGGACATTAAATAGGGCAATTACAGTATATTGATACATGGATTTTTACTAAGCCTTAAACAGTTCACAGCCTTAATTAGGTTCATACAATGGTGACCAGTAGTTGAGCAAACCATAAAGAATATTTCATCAACTAACAGACTGTCTAGACGGCTAACAGAGATTGTCTAGACAAGTTTCCCAGAATAAAAAATATCTAATTAAATCAGTTATACAGGAAGTTTCAAATTATTTTGGGAAGTCACATACTTTTTGTTACAATATCATTTTACTCCATGAAATACTGTGAGTTATTTCCCTTGCATAGTTTGTTTCGTACCATGGTAAATTACTCATGCATTGTTCAACCAAGAGGTGTGAATAACGAAGTAAAGATTAACCATGGGACCTATTATCGGTCAAGCATTAATTTTTATGTGGTTCTAGCCAGGCATAGTCAAACTACATAGAATAAATATAACAGAAACATTTGGGACTGGAGAATGAGTTCTAGTTTTTAGGAGTGTTCGAATTTATTACAGCCAACAAGAGGTCACTGTATAAGTTTTGATTTTACAGTACAACCTCTCCAGAGTGACCCTCTCTTGAGCAACAACCTCCCTTCAACAACAGCAAGATTTTTTTCCATGGCATGATTTAACTATTAATTTAACTTCTCTAGAACAACTACCTCTAAACAACAACATAACTGTTCTACTCTCAAAGAGTGCTGCTTTGAAGAGGATGCACTGTATGTATTATCAGGTACATGTATTATACATTTAAGTATCAGGTACATGTATTATACATTTAAGATTTCAGTTAGGTATTGTCAGCGTTCAGTAGAACAAATATGGTATTAAATGAAAACTTGAAAATTGTCTGATAATCATTCATCATAGCTAGAAGATAAAACAACAATATATTAGACATATATTCAATTAAAGAAGAACACAACCTACATTGATAAAGATCTTACTTCAACAACTTCATTAATGTCATTTTTGTAGGAGTATTCAATCACTTAAATTTACTGTATTTGATAATTTAGTTTTCTTTTATCTATCTAAAAGATGCAGGGTCTAGCTTTTTACTGTGTATAGCGACCACCTCCAAATATTCACAAGGTGGCATTTATTCAGAGGTGACTGTGTAAACCTAGACAGTATTCTAACATCAGAAATCATTGTGCTAGTAATATACTGAAGCATGTATTTTATTAACTTACATAATTATACCAGGAATATATATATAGTAATTATAAGTATTATTATTATACTTTATTATTATATTTAAGGTATGAAAGTAGTATAATACTGGGCCTCTGTGGTTGATCTTTAATACCCTTGTCAAACAGTTACGCAAACTTCATGAATTGTTCACAAACTTTTCATGAATAGTTCTTAAAAGATTCATGTTTTTACGAAATTTCATTCGAAGGGGTGACAGGTCATTATAAGTCTCTGACTTAAGTTAAATCACGAAAGCTCACAGTCCAGGTGTTGGTGTGATGTTTAAACCCCAGCAAAAAAATCACTAAACATATTTAACATCATTTACTCATTTTCATTACTCTATCATAAAGATAATTAATTAACAGCTGTACTGATATTTGTTCTGCAAAATCAACAAAACCATTATAATCAACAAGTGATCAATTATAATCAGAAACAGTATTGTTTTCACTATAATGACTCATAGTGTTTGTATGTAGCAGCTGTGGCTGCTGGTGGAGACACAGTGACTTCAGGAACTGTACTTTCATTTATTTTCGTTGGGCTCAATTTTCATGGTTTTTACTAAAATGGCTTTTTCGTGGGGACATTAATTCGTGGATTTTTTAAAAGAAATGCCTTATGACTCTGCATTCAAATTCATGGGGAGTTAATTTCGTGGATGAGCCGACCCACGAAATTAAATCCCCAACGAAAATTAATGATTCCACAGTATAACATAGAATTTAAAATAAACTAATTATAAATGGAAATCTTGCTTTTATTTTATTTTCATAACCATTGCTTGACTGAGTTAAACACAATGGTCAGTTGTGGATCCTTCTTGTCTTCCATCAAGAACCTGATGCAATGAGTAGCCATTTTAAGTGGTCGAGTGGGTATTGAGAAAGTTGTCTGTGCAGTATTATATAATTAATATATTTAAGACACTTATCTACACATTGGGGACAATTGATTCTAGATATCTTCCCATCAGTGAAACTGGTCTCTTTGTTTTCTCTTGCAGACAACTTAAAACGTAACCAAATAATGGTAAGAAATACCAAAAGTGGCCGTGTGTTAAACCAAGACCATTTCAGAAGTAAAACTAATCAGTAACACCTGTCAGATCCTTCTGCGTTATTGATTAATAATTTACATTTTAAGACACTGCCTTCAACTTGTAATGTTCACCCGTATATGGTTGTCATAGTTACATGAAACCATCAGCATTCCATTGAACCTGGTATTGTTCTGTCAGATTCATCAAAAAGCTGTCACCAGCACAGACAGTCCCCCTAATATGTATATTCTAAATAATTAATGTTAAACAAAAGCTCGCAAGCAGAACAGCCCAACTAAAATGTCTCGCATGTACATAAAATCTGGTATTACAGGAAATGGTGTGCAGACAAAAAGTGACACATGACTATTTGCTTCTGATTGATAAATCACCATACAGAAATCACCTTATTTTCAACCAAAAAGAACATCTAGACCAATTGTCTATATCAGGAAATGTGACAGTATAATGATCTGATTTACATCTTCCTCATGACCTTATAGAGTAATCTGTGTTATGTTGACCGTATAAAGCAAATAATTATTATATCTGTAAGTCATGCAACAGTAATGTAATCTCCAAGCAGTGGCTTATCTTGATTTCTCCAGATTTTAGAGTTGAGACATTTTCGGAACATCCTGTTCTGCTATCAGGCTGATCAATGTTTCAGTAACACAAAACTTGGAATAAAAACTGGCGTTATCTTCACCACAAATTAAACTTGGACAAATCTGATAGATTTTTGTAGTTCCTTACAGATCTAACACTTGCTATGATTCCCAGTATTGTTTCAAAGAGTTCATTTTGCATATTATATATATATATATATATTATCAGAAGCTTGGCTTTCTTTGATTGGTCAATTGAATATTTTGTATTATTTTGATTAGTTGATCATACGAAGTATAAGCACATTCAATTCCCTTCAAAGAGAATTCATGAAATCAAGAATTTTTCTTGAACTATTCCTGAATACTTCATGAACTATTCGTGCATACTTCATGAACTATTCCTGCATACTTCATGAACTATTCTTGCATACTTCATGAACTATGAATAACTTATAATTTGACAGGGGAACCCATAATAACCTTGACACTGTACAGTTAAAAAAAAAAATTGAAACTGCAGGATATGATGTATAATTTGGATACATGATAGGCTGTTAGCACAAACATGGTTATTTAGCACAACTATTTCTTTGGATAACAGCAAGACTTAAGTGTAACTCAGCCAGATATGGGGTTAAATAATACAGAAATGTTAAAAGTGTTCAATTTTATGACAAAGTAGCAGACATCAGCTAAATGACAATAGAGGATAATGAAGCTCAATAATGGACATCACTGTCTGAAATGGTGTTTTTTATAAGTGGCTGCAGAATTTCTTTACCTACAAATTGGTCCCAATTTAAAAAATATACGGACAAAGAATGTAGACACTTGCCCTTATATAAGGTAATTTAGACAATCCAATAGACTTTCACTGTAAGTTTACTGTTGTGGGAATTTTGGTATTTGATCACATTTCAACATTTTATGATGGTATACCGGTAATATCCAGCTCTCATACTTTAGAAACCAAGGGCCATTAGGTAAGTCTGGGGCAAATTCACGTAATACATAATTAATGTACAGTAATTGATTTGGTCTCCAAAGGTTGACAATATTGACCATCAAACAACCATCTACTATTTCTCAAAATTAAACGTTCACTTAGCAGCAGCAGACAAATAAACATTTCACCATGGAACAAAATACCCCCTTAAGGAGACTTTCTGTATTAACATGATGCACTCTGGGTAATAATAATTCATCTCCATATGCAGCTTTAATTTACAATACCAATTTACTGTGTTACATTCCAATAATTGTATGTTTATATATAATTTTCTTCCGCAAACCATCAAGGACAAGTGCTTGCCCAACTTTCTTATCCAATCAGTGATGATTTTTTAATTTTTGGCTTTCTTTAATTTTAATAGAATATAAAAGTTAAAACCAGCTTTCTAACTTCTTACTTTTGAAGAACGATATAGTGCACACATGCAGAGCACTAAGACAAGAGTACATATTTTGATGTACTTTGTAATAATTAAAAAGCTACAGTCACTATCGCTCGTTTTAGCTTCCTTATTTACGAAGAGCATTAAATATGCACTCTAACCAGTATAGTAAATATTACGGTGTCAACAAGAACTAATAGTCCTCTAAAACCCAACAATCATATTCTCATTAATAGGTGTAAAAACAGAAATATACAAATCCTATAAAACAGTTCAAAGTGAGTGTATCAGTGTCTCACAGAGTATTAAAATTTTATACAGTCCCCATGATTACGAGTGCATCAACGATCTATCAGACAGAAGTATTAATAGCATGTTACAGCAGTGTAAATAAATCAAACAAAATTACAGGATAATGTCATGATATAAATCATATGGAGAAACCTCTGCTAAAAGTATAAGCATGTCCCATTATCTAATTACAGTGTTATTTCAATTGACAATATTGATACCAATTAAGGCATTTTTTAAACAATCACTATATTGAAATGTCTAGACATCAGATAGTTGGTTCCTTTAGGTTAAATGTTGAATCCATGGTGATAAGAGAATGTTATGTTCTAGAAGGCAAACCAATGGACGATTGTCATGAATTCATAGGGGCAAAGAAAGGAAATCTGGAGCTGAGTCTACAGCATATATACACCGAATTTTAGCATACAGACAGTCATAAATCAAAGAGAGGGCTATAGAAGTCAGAAAGGCATAAAATAGTACCTGAAGCAGCATTTGGAGAGGCGTCGTCGTCTCAAAATTTAGGTCTTACCTTACCGAATCCTTGAGTTTGGGGACAAATTGGTGATTTGATAAGAAACGTAAAGGAATTGATCGAAAACACCAATAAAGTGCCATCAAAAACAAAGTAGGTTAAAAGTGAAATGAGAAAAATTGAGAAATATAAAGGGTTAGATTTTGGTTCAATGCAATAAAACAAGATTTCTTAAGCTTTGCATACCAACCATCCAGACAGGATCGTATGATTTATAGAGGAAGTACAGTACCCATTTTCGTTCTAGCGAGTCTTTCAAAATGTAACAAATTTCATACATACAACAAATTTAGAGTAAAAAAATAAACAAAATTAATACATGAGGATTTGGCAGAAAATTAACTAATTCCAAATTAACCCCTTCAAAAGGAAGTTATGAACTCATTATTTTTTCTTGAACTTTTCTTCTGAACTTCATGAACAGTTCATATGAAGTATGAATATTAAACTATTCAACAGAGTTAAGTAAGTACAAAAATCGTGTTAGTTTCTGCATGTTACTTTGAGTTTATGAAAGGGCCATCATCATACATTTTTTTAAGGTCCACATAGTGACAACAAGTTTACAAGTTTTGTTTGTTTGGCGTTATACGCCCTTTTTCAACAGTCAAGTGTCATCATGAGGTGGACAGTTCACCTAACCATCGTTCCTGGGAAGAACCAGTACCAGACTTCTATCCTCTGTAAGCGACTACCTACTTTCTCACATAAAGAGACATGGTTGGTAGCTAATGGCTCGAACCCACGACCCTCTATCAGTGAGAGGTTACAGTGCTACCACTCGACCATGGAGGCGGGTCTGCGACTAGACAAACCAGTCGACGAGAAGACAGACCCATCAAATTAGATAGTGTATGCTGCAAAGAATATAAATACATAATTTCCGTACTCAGAGACAGTTTTCAGGCTCTGTAAGCAATATAACATCAAGCAGACAGAAAAGCTGATATTCATGGAATCTTTTCTTGCATGATTAAAATAATCACACAGGAATTTTCATTCAAAACAAGCAGACTCCCAGGAAATGAACTTCCATTCTATTACAAGTCCACATCTGAGCTAGCAAGTTTGTTGTGACAAACGGCACATAGAACATTTGTGCTGGTCCATTAATCTCCATAGTAAGTGTAGATGTTTTAAATGACAAGACATGAACATTATTAAATGGCTTATTAAAAACAACATTCTCCTATCTATTTTGTCAAAATTAAATTGAACTTTCTATTAAAATGAAGATGCATATTGAAATTTGCATTGAAATAAATTTTCTGTCAGCTAGAATTCTGACAAAGCCCATGGGTAATCTAAGAGGTATAAGATATTCGACAAAACTCAGTCCATCTTCAGACGTCTTTCAGCTATAATCAAATATGACAATACAATAGTGTAGAAATTACGTATAAGCGATATTTTCCATATAAATTTCAGTGAAGATTTATACAAACGTCAACACAAAGAGTTATACAGACATTCATAACAAGTTTCATTTCATAACCAACTATAGCGCTAAACTAATGATGATACCTCTACCAGACAAGGAGTTGCATATTTTGAAGCAACATAATAGCACAGTCTAAAAGGGTGTAGTCTGGTCAATCAGACCAGAGGGCATGCAGGAATTTCTTACTGTCACAGTCACAAACAGAAAGATATACATGTAGATGGACTGATATGACTATCAGCAGTTCCATGAATGCTGATGCAAAAACATTTTTTTAACAAGCAATTGAGCAGATGATTTAAAAGCTTAATAATACACCCTTCCCACATCCCCCCAGATTTTCTCAACGATTTTTAAAAATTACCCCATGATTATCCAATCAGAATGTAGCCGCTTTAGAATATTCAACCAGAAAATATGGCATCGATATCAATTTGACCATTTTTGGTTGCAACCATGCATATACAAATAAAGTAAAGAGGACAGTTCAATTCAAACTGAATGAGGCATACAAATAGGCAGCAGTTCTCGGACTATAAATGAAATATTATACTGCATTATATACACAATGTATTTTGAATTCGAAATATAAATAGACAAAACTAATTTCCACAATATATTTATTTTTGGGAGACCAGTTACAGAACTGAAGCGAATGAATGTCTATGATTCGGGCAAATCCAACACTAAACCACCTGCATGACGCTTGCACACCATTATGACACAAACATCCCCTCCCCACACACACAGCAAAAGTGCTGAATATAATGCTTTAAATTCATTGCAACAAAGACATATTTATTAATCCAAATTAACTATAATACTGACTCAGCTTAAGGGTTTTAAGTATGGTTCAAAATTGAGCAAAAAATCAACATGATACAAGGACTTACATTGTACACGCAACTGTACAAAGTGACAAGAACAGAGTGACATTTTAACATAATACATAACAACTGACTTCACAATGTGACAAAAACACTTCAATAATGCCCCATCATTTACTGCACGATAATGGACTCTGGAAAAATGATTTATAGAGCTACAAATGTAAAACACTATAATTTTGTGAACATTATAAAAAGCAAATCTTTCTATATGCAGCAGGAAACCCATATAGAGAAACATGACAGTATGGAGATCCATTACTAGGGGTGGGCCGATGCATCGAAATATCGATGCATTGCGATCCCGAGTGTCCCGATAATATGGATCGATAGTAAAAGTCTCGATCCAATAAATATCGCCAATTGTTAGCTCAACTATCGACAGTTACGATAGTTTCCTTCTTTTAAAGTTTATTATTAATCTAAAACAACTCCCGTTGCATCTCGTTACAAAAATAATTGTAAATAAGCACAGGCATCAAACAAAAGCACTAAATTCAGTATTTGAACTGAATTTTATTAATCTATTTCTTTCCAATTCATTTTAAATCATTTCCACAAACATTTTAGCATATATTTACAGCAAAGTTATATCTTACACTGTGCAAATTAGCATTTACAAGTTAATCTCTGTGGTTGTCAAATCTTGGCACTAACTATTGCAATAGTATCACAATACGAGGGCTCAGCGCAACACTGTCGTAACTTGTTCTTATTTCAATATGAGTTACGACACTGTTGCGTTGAACCCTCGAATAGTTACCAGCAATAGCAATAGTATCGCAATACTACTTTCAGCAATATCAATAGTATTGCAATAGCCAAAACTGGACCCAATCGTCACCCCTACCAATTACTAGTATCCAGTTTCCTCATCTTGATTGAACTGTGCTTAAACTGTTCTAGAATAGATATTACAACAAGTTCTTGAATCAAGAACAGTTTTGAATGGTCAAGTTCAAGAACAGTTCTTAAAAAGTCATGTTCTTGAATACTGCCTCATTTGGAGAGATCTTTCATTTAATGGTCAAGAATTTTACAAGACGAAACTTTTATTGAACATATCATGATCTTTTCTTGAACTTTTGGTGGGATTTTCAAGAACTGTTTTTTGTAGTCATATTCAAGAACAATTCTTAAAATGTCCCATTCTTGAATTGCGCATTTGTGAATTTTCGTGCCGTTTAATGTTCAAGAATTGTACTTGAACATTTCTTGAGCACTTCACAATCGGCTCTTGAGAAAAAGTACAATTAAGAATTGTTCTGGAAATTTCTTGAACTATTCTTGAAGTTTTGGCAGAGGTGAGTATGTTGGCTAATAGTTATTCCCACAGCAAATTGTGCCATGCTTATATTATGTCATCCAGTGTTGTAGCTCACATCTTCAGTAATACATCCTGATATCCGGTAAGAATTAATTCCCTTAGGGAAGTACAGTGTATCATTGAGAAATATCAGCAATGTCAAATGTTGGTCAATCATTAAGTTTATAACACTGTGTGCATTAGAATCAGCTGTAGCTTAAAGATGGTGCACTTATCTTACCATATATGTGGAATCTCTGCCATTTCAAATACTTCTATCTCTGATTGATTAATAGCTTAATTAAAATAGCAGCTACTACAATGCATTGGATGAAGATTAGTCAATAATAAATAAGTCACCAATACGTATGCTGCACTGGTCACAAACACTTGTGTTTGTTGCCAGAAATGCAAACCTCCGTTTGGTTGACTACGGGAGGATATCAATCACAAAAGTGCGTACACAGACTTCTAGTTGCCATTAGTTTTAATTAAGATATTACATTCAATACTACAGTAAAAATACACACACGAACAAGCAACAACTAACACCAAGAAATATACATCTCAAAGAATCAAGCCAAGAAAATTGACACAATAATTATTGTTCATTAAAAAAAATTGGGAGGTCGGGGGGAGGGGGCTCTTGAAAGCACGTGGAAAGGTAAACAAGTGAGAAATTTGATGTACCTTTCCTTGAACCTAATAAAGTCTTAGGATTCAGGGGGGGGGGAGGGAATTAGGATTAGGCGGGTAACCATAAACAATCATTTTTTTTACGCCTCAATTACTTGCTTCATCATGACTCTAAATGAAATCTGTTCCAGTGAACATAGTACAGTGCACTTAGAGATACTGGATGTAATGAAACACATGATCGTAAAATGAGCCGAGATTAGACCAAACTCATCGTACAAGTACTGGTGAGATGCATTATGGGAATAAAACTGAAGCAACTACAGACATTCTCTCTGTATTGTAACCTAGGAATGCATAAATCAGAATTGTATCCCTATTTTGGGGACATTTTTGTTTGGTTCAAATCAATACAAACTTAATGTCAAAGTGCAAAATAAAAAGAACATTTTAAAATGTGATATTACACGTTTAGACTTCAAGCTGTTTCAATGTTGTCTGTTAATGTGTGAATGAAAAATGTTTCCATTTGTGGTATTTCAGGACCAACAGACTTTTATTAGATTTCACAATGTTTTAAGGAAATTTTATCTTAATTCGGGACGAAATTGCTTTTGGCCATTAGATGGTTGTTGTAAATAAACCTTGATCAAGTCCTATAATAAACAGAATTCTTTATCTCGGACACTTCGAATCAGAAATACATTATTCAATGTCTTCCACCAATGCGTTCCATAAAAGGGCATAAGAGTAAATACAGATCCATCTTCAAAACACCTTAGGTGCGACTTTGAAACTAGCTGACAGAGCTATATTATTCCAGAACATTCATACATAGTTCTAATAATCAGGTTGATTACCCATCTCTCCAAGTTTTGTTCAGTAAGGGCACTAATGCACATATGAGATCAAAATAATAATACGATAATGTTTATTTCTAGAAAAATGGGAGGGAGGCAACCCATATGCGACTGTAGATGCATATATAAAGCTTATAGTAAGCCTCACTTTTGAATCTCTAATAAAATCATGATATTTATTGCCATGGGCTCAATGGTGGTATCGCATGTTTATTTCGATAAAATCACAGTATTGTCTGAATTACTTCCCCTTAATTAATTGTTTAATGCCTTGTTTTAACAACAGATACATGTACCGTTCTGATCGCAAGATGGTAATTCCAGACTACATTGACCTCGCTGTGGAATAGCTGTTCATATTTCATTAACTATTCCTGAAGCACAATATATGCAAGAACAGTTCAAGAAAAAATTCATGATTTCGCGAATTCTTTTTGAAGAGGAATTGGGCTGACATCAGGTAACACAACAAGAACTCTGCAGGGAAATAAATGACAAAAGCAATTAACAACCATAGTAAAATAGTTCACAACTTAAGATTGAAAAAGTGTTTAATTACTTTAAAGTATCAACAACAGATCAAATACTGTCTAATTAATTCTATTAAGGTGTTAATTGAAATCAACAAGATTTCATAGATTAATAATTGTTATAAGACCATAAGTGATGGACAATTCCAGAGAGAAACATATTTCTGCAAGGATATTAAACATGCCATTCTTATCTGTTAATTTTCATACAAAAATCTGAAGTATTAATTAACAATACAATGAGTCAAGTTTTAAGTCACAGGTACTTGTCTAATGATCAGTTACTGTACAATCAACAGACATTGCATGACCATATAATTCATTCTCACTTTGATAAGTTATATGGTACTTATACAAATTTTACGTAAAACGTAAAACATTCGATGACAAGTAATCTGTGATGATACGAAATAAAGCCATGTGGATTTTATGATTTTATTATGATATTACAATGCAGTTGTACAAAGTTTAAATTCAAACCTAGCAGGGTGGCATACTTGAATTTAATAAGTATGTTCCTATAATTTAAGTAAAGTCATCAATAGTATTTCATTGAATACTAATTGAAAAGAAAAATGAGACTTTGATTGTAACCATTTCATAAATCACACAGTGCGCAGAATTATCAATGTCCTTGCCCTGAGTAGGTAGCGTTACCCTAAATGAAATATTTTTTAAGGATGACCTAAATGTCTATAATATATCAAACTATACATTACAACCGAAAACGATAACGCTATTAAAATAAGTAAAATTGAAATTAAGGAGAAGAATTTCCCTCGTGTTTTAAGCGAGCTGCGTCGTATAAATGTAAGCTGAAAGAAATTCATGGAGGATCACAGAATTAACAATGTCATATGGTTATAATGACAAGTCTATAAGCATTAAACCATGAGTATCTGACATATATCTTAGAATACTAACAATATAAGAGAAGAAAACTATAGATATTGCTGGTACAATTGAGATCTCCATTTCAAATAAGATATTTCTAACTGAATTGAGATAATTTCATTTGACATTTATGGTTTTATACTTCGCAGTAAGTTTTTGTATGATGTTTGTTATTGTGATTTTTGTTCATGAAATATATCAAGTTTTTGAGCTGCAAAATTATGAATGAATGTCAGTAAACTATTATTCACAGTATATAGTAAACTTCATATCTGGAATAAATAACGTCAAAATAAATTATTTAAAAACTTAATTATATTTTTGAAAAAGTTTTTTTAATATACTGGTATTTATTTGGTTAAGTGGTTCTGGTCTATGCACTAAGTAATCACTATAGTCCCTCACCACCATGAGTTTGAATCTTGTCAAGGGCAATAATTTACATGAGAGGATCGATGCTCAGTCTAGCTAACTTATGGAAGGTTGGCTGTTCTACCCAGGTGTATAAGCCTTGGGTCTTCCTCCAGCGTTAAAACTGGAAAGTCGCCAAAGTTATTATGATAAACCCTTGCTGCTGGTATTTTGTTCAAATTCAGTAAAAAAGTACTTAATTAAGTATCATTTTGCAAGGAGAAAATTAGAATCAGATTATTATAAGAATCAAAGCATTTCTGTTACAGACAACCCATATGCTACTGTACAATTTAGGTGAAAGAAACAATTAATTCATATCCTTCTTGCATTGATTAATTGGGAGAAACATAAGTTTTTCATGTAAACAATAAAACATATTTGTGGATTAATTTAGAATTAATTGTCTTAAAAGATTTATGTGACATTTCTATTTACAAAACGTAACACATTGAATGTTTTGTTCTGAAATTCTCCTAATATTTCATGAAAAAAGAAAACAGAGCATGAACATCAAGAATTAATCGATCAAAATGGCTGACTCCCAGAAATGCATTAATTCAAGCTAAATTAAAAGGAATAAATTTGTTTAAATTGGCCTCAGGTGACCTTTAGATTTTAGTATTAATTCTAGAATCAAAACACAACAATATTATCTGATGTCATTGTGATATCTCATCAGATATGATATCAACACGTGCCGGAAGTAATAATAACGCCATCCATCTGTGTTACAACGAAAGTCAAGTCGAGCTTAGGGAAGGATGTAACAGAATAAACATGGTAGTTCAGACTTTAAATTCTATTACCCAAAAGATTTACATATAACAAAAAGCATCAAGGTAGAATCCAATCTAAGCCTTATTTTATTAAAAGCAATAAAATCTTCACTAAACGAGTTTCATCATAGACTATAAGGCATAACTTTAATACATTTTGTAAGTTAAAGCAAATTCAAGAAAAAGTCTAATTCAAACATAACTCTAGGGTTACTGAAGTAAATAACTACAACATAATAATTGTATTTTATTTCATCCCGAGGTAACTTAGTAACAAATAAATTGAATTAAATGTGAACTATACCTTGATATTGACATTTAAGACTAATTTCATTCGCGCTTTCAAGCATACAAACAAGTATCGTATATTAACGTAATCAAATAGAATTTTATTTTCTAAATACCACCAAACAAGAAGGACACTAATGTTTAATGCAAACGATAGTGATTTCAATAACGATTACAATAACAATGTAGACGATTATTCAGACCCCACTAAGATTTATGACACCTGTAAATTTATTATCATATTATAGTGACATTATGATAATTCAAATGGCATAAAAAAACTCTTCAATAAAATGGAACACACACTATTGCTAGTAATTATCATGGTTTTGAAAGCAAAATTTTAAAATTAGGTCACAGAGTACACTGCCCCTGAGTCTTCGTGAAATATTTTTTAAGAATAAATTTATTAATTGTTACTTACTTGACTATAAATTAACATTTAGTTGACCAAAGTTTTAAAAAAATTCAACAGATATTTTCACCGAAATAAAGAAAAAAAAACACTATTTGAGAGAGATAAAAATGTTTTATTTTTTCTCTGAAATATGATATAATTATTGCTAAAAATAACTAGACTGTCCACTCAGACTATTTCCAGTTTACAGTACCGACAGTCTGACACCCATTATGGTGGACTCGGTCAGAGCTTAGAATTCGAAAACTGACTTCACAGTCTTATGATAATTGATATACAGAACAGTAGATGCACATCGTGAGTACAATGTACTTGATAATATATAAACAGTTTTTTAAGTCAGAATCATACTATACTATATATCGAGGGCTCAGTGCAACACTGTCATAACTTGTTCTTATTTCAATATGAGTTACGACACTGTTGCGTTGAACCCTCGATATATGTAATCCATCTGAGGACCATACTACAAATATCATACAAACTGGGAATATTACATGGTAAACTTGAAAACATGTTCCCCTTACTCTTCAGATTCTCTGACAACATGACTTACAATTAGCACGCTGTAAATCAACATAAATTACAACAACAAACATGAATATTTGATGATTTCCTCTCTGTATATCACAATATAAGATGACACTTGTATCCACTTACTTCAGTAAAAACTTTACAACGTACAAAACAGCCCAGTATTAGCTACTCAATAAAAGCTTGTAATTACATGAAAATCTCCATGATAAAAATTCTTGTATTTGAAGAAGAGGAATTTATTGAATTTAATGGCAACTTTCACAATGTACGTATTAATCCATTAACTGCGAGTCTTTCTTTAGTTACCAATCAATTTCATCATTCAGATCCTTTTGAGTGGTTCCATAATGAACTATTCACACAGATATCTAAAATTAATCTAAAAGATATTAAACTTCTACTGAGCAGAACTAAATCATTCTTGATTGGTTATTTCACTTAAAATGGAAAGTCGCGAGGTCTAATTAATAAAGGTAAGAGTATAAAAAACCATGTCAAGAATGGAGCATTTGAGAAAAAAATTATATACAGTCAAACTTGTGTTAGTGGCCACCTCCTAACAAAGGCCAACCTGTGAATAAGGGCCATTCTTCAAAATACCATTATTGATTATTTAGAACAAAATGACCCCCTAATTAAGGTCACCTGTCAATAAAGGCCACATTGTGCATTTCCCAGTGGTAGCCTTTGTTCACAGGTATGACTGTATATTTCATGCAAAGCTAAAGAGGGCAAAACCTGAGGTAATTTCAATGAAAATCTAATAAATATAACTTGTGAAAATAATACACCACATCGTATTTCATTCTAAACATGTTTGTACCGAACTACCCACTATTTCATGTTCTATATTAGTAGTTCATTTTATACAATCTAACAAAATGCTGATGTAAAGAAATCATTGAGAACTGATAGGAACTCATTTAAATGAGTAATGAACACTTGAAAAAAGGCGGAGTGAATTATAAATATCCTCGTTTTAAACATTTTTTGTTTGACGAATAAACGAAGCTTTAAACGGGATAAGATCAATATTTGCACTACTATCTTTCGTCCTCATTTACAAGACTTTTTCAAACGGCAAAGAAAGTGTTTCATGACAAAATCTTGCATGTTTGTTGAAGATATTATATGTTAGCAGGGGGTATAATGATTACCTCATATCATGATGCATACAGTAAGTCTTTTGTCAGCCAGTAGACCGATATAGCGACCCTTATGCTGATAAAACATGTCTTTGTGTTTTTTTTCCCTCACAAAATTTAATTTGCTGTATACGCCAGACAAGCACAGACTGGTCGTAAAATGTTATCAGCTATAGCTATAGTATAATTGAATTAATTCATCTATATGTACCAATTATTAAATTATGAATCAGAGTTTTCAAAAGAAAGTCCACGGTTGGATTTTACACTTTCAGCAATTTTAACTCAATCAGTGTGAAACTTCAGAGTAAAGGTTCTGTAAGACTTATATCTAGATCATTTGAGATCCACCAAGCTATACTCAGTATGTATGAGATCTACCGAGCTACACTCAATATGTATGAGATCTAACAAGCTATACTCAGTATGTATGAGATCTACCAAGCTACACTCAGTATGTATGAGATCTACCAAGCTACACTCAATATGTATGATATCTATCAAGCTACACTCAATATGTATGAGATCTACCAAGCTACACTCAGTATGTATGAGATCTACCAAGCTACACTCAGTATGTATGAGATCTATCAAACTACACTCAATATGTATGAGATCTACCAAGCTACACTCAGTATGTATGAGATCTACCAAGCTACACCCAGCTTGTATGAGATCTACCAAGCTACATCCAGTATGTATGAGATCTACCAAGCTACATCCAGAATGTATGAGATCTACCAAGCTACACTCAGAATGTATGAGATCTACCAAGCTACATCCAGTATGTATGAGATCTACCAAGCTACACCCAGCTTGTATGAGATCTACCAAGCTACACCCAGAATGTATGAGATCTACCAAGCTACACTCAATATGCATGAGATCTACCAAGCTATATCCAGTATGTATGAGATCTACCAAGCTACACCAAGAATGTATGAGATCTACCAAGCTACACCCAGAATGTATGAGATCTACCAAGCTACACTCAATATGCATGAGATCTACCAAGCTACACCCGGAATGTATGAGATCTACCAAGCTACACCCAGCATGTATGAGATCTACCAAGCTACACCCAGCATGTATGAGATCTACCAAGCTACACTCAATATGCATGAGATCTACCAAGCTACACTCAATATGCATGAGATCTACCAAGCTACATCCACTATGTATGAGATCTACCAAAACTGGATACTGGAATCACCACTCTTGTAAATTATTTGTGAATCATAATAAACATGTCTGTACTTAACAATAGCCACATTTTAATATTTCATGGAGGAAGAAATTTGAAATAAAGTACCCCTGTAAACTACATTATGTGAGTGGGCTGATAAAGAAATAAAAATAGACTCAAGACATGATCCTCATTAACTTCCAATAAAACAACTTCCTAAAATCTTAGTCATTAATTTTAACAGGCATCCTACACAAAAAACAACAGCAACAACAACAGAAATGTTGAATGACAAATGAAGGTAAAATAGACAAGCTTATCCGACAGGCCATGTAATAAAACAATAATGTATACACTAGTGTTATTGTTCATACATTACCTTTACTGGAAATCTAATCTTACCACTTAAAACATTCTTGCCTGTTAGATGTTAGATTATATCAATCTCTATTTCATTAGAAGATTAAAGAATTTACACTTTTCAATTAAGAAACACCTGTCAGGTATTAAACAATACACCAATTATTGTGGAAACAAAAGCAACAGCTAACATCACCCCTAGAGATTTCACACACATGTTTAGTCACACTTCATTCATCACTATTGAAATGTCATTGTACAAATTGTAGACAAAATAGTTTTCTGCAGCCAGATATTTTTACAAACCAGTATAGTTCAGAATGTATTTTTCTGCAGTACTGCCACGATCCAGCAATTAATAAACTGCATATTCATAACAATACGGTTAATCGCCAATCTAGTCTAATAAGCTCCACGAGACTGAGAGAGGTACTTCAATTGCTTCGAATACTACAAGGTATATTGCGTCGAATACTGACATAAATAAATATTTTTTGTTTTTAATTTAAAAACAACTAAATTAGACCTACAAGGTACTACTTTCATAAATGATATCTTAAATAGTATTCATACATAAAAAATATGTGCTTCTAAATACTGCATTAGTCTGGTTCTCATCAAACTTAGAAAATGGCGCTAAACTTGAACACGAAAGCCAGACTAAAAACATTAGCCAATCGGATACTGATGCAAGGTCATGTGCCCCAGGGCCGCAGGTAATCAGGTAGGCCAGTAGGAAGGGATTTCTGGGGGCTAATTCAAGTTCTTGCCCGGGCGGGAGAATCATATATAGCCTCTTTTAATAACCATTACAGCCGATACCATTGGTGGGCATTAAACATCCCCCCCCACTAGCCCCACCACCTCCTGTGGCCATGAATGATGATATCTCAACAAAACTGAGAAGAAATCAGTAAAATGCTCACAGGGACAATTAATTGGGACATGATTGGTAAGTGACCAGCATGAATTGACTGCAGTGAAGTCTTGTTAAACAGTAAGGTGCATGATGTCAACAATTACTGTCAAATTGGCTTTAATCTCATGGATTTATCCAGACACTCCGAAAAAAGCAATTGCGTAACCAAGGTTTTCTTTTTGCTAAAGTTTCCCACAATCAACCACAACCTTGCAAATTTCTTTTCAATTCCTAATTGACCTGCATTGAATGTGTAGATTTTTAAACTATCCCTTGTTGTTGTTGTTTGTTTTACAAGTACAGTAAAACCTGTGCAAATGGACACTTGTAAACAAAGGACACATGCGTACGAAGGACAATGAAATTTGCCATTGATGAAAAACTCTCTTGAATGGCCATGTATAGTAAATACCTGTCGACCTCAGAAAATAGACATCAAAACAATTCCTAGATCAGTAATTAGACTACGAACAACAGACACCCAACCTGACAAGTTTGACTATGGACAACGGACACCCAACCTGACAAGTTTGACTAAGAACAACGGACACCCAACCTGACAAGTTTGACTACGGACAACGGACACCCAACCTGACAAGTTTGACTATGGACAACGGACACCCAATCTGACAAGCTTGACTAAGAACAACGGACACCCAACCTGACAAGTTTGACTACGGACAACGGACACCCAACCTGACAAGTTTGACTATGGACAACGGACACCCAACCTGACAAGTTTGACTACGGACAACGGACACCCAACCTGACAAGTTTGACTACGGACAACGGACACCCAACCTGACAAGTTTGACTACGGACAACGGACACCCAACCTGACAAGTTTGACTATGGACAACGGAAACCCAATCTGACAAGCTTGACTAAGAACAACGGACACCCAACCTGACAAGTTTGACTACGGACAACGGACACCCAACCTGACAAGTTTGACTATGGACAACGGACACCCAACCTGACAAGTTTGACTACGGACAACGGACACCCAACCTGACAAGTTTGACTATGGACAACGGACACCCAACCTGACAAGTTTGACTACGGACAACGGACACCCAACCTGACAAGTTTGACTATGGACAACGGACACCCAATCTGACAAGCTTGACTAAGAACAACGGACACCCAACCTGACAAGTTTGACTACGGACAACGGACACCCAACCTGACAAGTTTGACTATGGACAACGGACACCCAACCTGACAAGTTTGACTATGGACAACGGACACCCAACCTGACAAGTTTGACTACGGACAACGGACACCCAACCTGACAAGTTTGACTACGGACAACGGACACCCAACCTGACAAGTTTGACTACGGACAACGGACACCCAACCTGACAAGTTTGACTACGGACAACGGACACCCAATCTGACAAGCTTGACTAAGAACAACGGACACCCAACCTGACAAGTGGACTGCATGATATTGATCCTTGCAGGAGATCATGATACTTTTAAACATGGCATCCCATGCTTAATTGATTGTACTGTATTTAAGTGTATTTTGAAACAAAAAATATATATATAGTATAGTATACATGCAGACATACTAGTTTCAGCAACTTGTAAGAACCGAGAATCAAACCAACAACCTTTTGTTCAGTAGTCCTGTGTGTTTAACCACTAGACCATCGAACACCCCAGAAATGAAAAACAAAATGTTTTCACAAAATTTGGCCTTGATTTCTATCCATTTTGTTCACATGAACTAAATTGTAACCATCCAAGCAGTTTACAAAACAAAGCTACTAATTTGCTGTTACCTTATAATTAATCGACCCACTTCCATCGCTGACTTCAAATCACTGAAACCTCTCACTGATAGAGGGTCTTGGGTTCGAACCCAGCTACCGACCAATAATATGTGAGAAAGTAGGCAATCGCTTATGGAGGATGGGGTCTAGTAATTGTTCTTTCCAGGAACAATAGTTAGGTGAACAGTCCACCTAATATGACTCTTGAATGTTGACAATGAGCATAAAACCCGATGAAACAAACAAAAGAACCTTATAATTAGTTTGAATCAAATAATAACCTGCTTCAGACATGATAATCTCCCCTGTGTGGTCAATGCTCTTTAAAGAATTTTAATAATCACTTGATTTCTCTCAAGTATCAATTTGATTCAATTAATACAGGATTTAAATGGTAAATTAATGGTCACATGGGGAGGTGTTCTGATAAAACTTTAATGTTTAAATAACTACTGTACAATTGTCCGTGATGGTCATAAACTGGTGGACCCAGTACCACTAATAACAACCATTTATCTTCTGTAAATATCCCCTCGTTAAATTTATGCATTTTGAATATGAAGCTTTAAGTATGTAGTTGACAACATTGTATAAACCATTCATTAACAATATGGTAAACATAGTGGATCCATTATAAAAAGGCATTTTTTTCAACAACCAATTAAACCTAATTGCGTCCATCTGTTACTAATGGTTTTCAAAGTGTCATCCTACAGCAAAAACAAACATCAGACAAGTTCAGAGACTATAAATACAGTCTGACCTATTTACTGGCCACCTCTAAATAAAAGCCACTCTGTCAATTTAAAGGCCATTCTTTTTAAAAAACATCAATTATTATTTAGAGCAAATTAATATCTGAATTTGAAGACCACCTGTCAATAAAGGCCATATCATGTTTTTTTCAAACAGGTGGCCTCTGTTCACAGGTTTTACTGTATCATTTACAGAGCTAACTAAGGATAGAGTGAATATTACAGATCATTAAATTTTGTGATACTACATGGGTATGTTACACAGACTTTTACATTACATTATACATATGTAGTTATACCAATAAATTCATTTTTATTGGCTCTCATTGACCGAAAAATTCCTTTGAATTTAAGAATAGATTTAATATATTAATATCATTAAATTATATCATTTGGAGCACACCTTGAAATCAGAAAACACCACTTAAGTGATAATTTTTTTTAATTGCTTATATCATTTCAGATTTTGTAGAATTTTCAGTGCTCATACATGTACATGTATTTTGGATCCAATATTTTCTTTTCATATCAGGGCCATAGAATCAGGGGGTCTAGGGGGGGGAACTACCCCCCCCCCCGAAATCTCAGCTATAATGGTATTTAAAAATGACTGTATCTGAGACAAAATCTAAAATTACCCCCCCCCATCTGAAGTTGCTTCCGATCAAACATTCTGCTTTCCATTGGTTACCTTGAGTAGTGACTATATTGTTAAATATTTCAACCATTTAAAGATAAAAAAATATAATTAAATGATTTAATGTATGACAGGCTACAAGTTTGAAGCAACAATTAAGTAAATAAATCATCTACTTATCTTTTAACTTACAACATGCTGCATAAACAAAATTATCCCTTTGTCATGATCTACATGAAAAACTTAAACAGTTGAGACAAATTGAGACATTACATGATACTACAAATGTAGAATTATTAGATTTATGTAATATTTCTTGTAGCATGAATTAAACTGTCAACATCACCATGGTAACACTGAAGTTTAAGTAATAATTAGAGATCCATCAACAAAGGCGAGGAAAATTGTATTTTAATTGTTTTTGCGATTCAACCATAAATCCCTCTATTTACGCCAGTATTCTATGAAATGTTGCGCAACCAATCAAGTAATAAAGAAGAATCTATAGAGAGATGTATTACATTGATGTAAGACCTCGGAGACATATAAAGATATAACACTCATCATATCACACATTTAATACCACTTTCATTCGCCACGTTTATGATGAATATCACACGTAATGATCCAGCAGTAAATGAAAATGCTTCTAAAAATGAGACCTAATTAAAATTAATATTCTGACAGATTAATTAAACAGACAATGAAATATCCTAATACCGGTACTTCATTAGTCAGCTACTCTCAGATAATGTCTCTATAAGACAATTATACTAATATAGCAATATGGTGTGACTGGTCGGTCAAAGTCAAAGTACCCTCAAACCTGTTTTATCGGCCACCTCCGTAAAGCGACCATCCTATGAATGAAGACCATTCTTTTAAAATTTTAAAAACAGTCAATGGTTATTTAGAACAAAATGACGTCCAAATAAATGGCCATCTGTCCTTAAATGCCACAGTGTGTCTTTTCCATGGATAACCTTTGTTCACAGGTTTGAGTGCATAGTAAAACCTTTCCATCATGCCACCCTTATTTTTTTTAGTTTTGCCATTTAATATGTGTCTGAAGCATTAAAAACAATACCAAAACTCATGAATTTTTGTTTTTAGTTTTTTTTTATTCTTTCTTCCAGATTTTTGGTCTATTACTATTTAGTCAAGTATTTTATGTTAGCAAAACATTCCCATCAATCTACACATTGTTAAAAGTTTGGCTTGTGTATCTTAAACCAAACATTTTTTAAGGATGACCTCATGATGCTAATTTCTATTGTGGAAGTATTCAGTGATTTTTTTCCAAAATTTTGTCACTACCCAATTGCCCATCTAAAGGGGAAATTTAGTGCAACAAATTTCAAAATGGGAATTCATAATAACATTTATTTCTATGGACTATGTGATTATTTAGTTGTTTAAATCATAAAAATGAATATTACTACACCGTAATTGGTGACAGTGGTGTGAAAACTGTTTGTATTTTTCTTCTTTTTATATCATCATGTGGAAAACACATCATGTAAGGGGAAAATTCTGGCCATTTTAGGCGAAAAATGAAGAAAATTTTGTTAAGGGAAACTGCCCATATACGGCAGTAAATATAGCAAAAAAAACACACAAATATATTGTTTATATATCACAGGCTCAGCGCAACACTGTCGTAACTTGTTCTCATTTCCATATGAGTTATGACACTGTTGCATTGAACCTTCGATATATAGTATTGGTATAAATAAAATGGCTGAGATATTCATTCATCCGATTTAAGCTCAGTTGGTAGAACATGTGACTTGCAAGCAGGTGGTCGCAGGTTCAAGCACTGCATCAGATACTTTGTTTTCCTTATCCATAGTAATTACACCATCGATGTATGTACAAAAAAGGTCTTCATCAATCAATCTTGGTATTATTACTGTCATATGATTATGTCTGATAGTTTGTGAAAAGTTGTATGTATGCTTCGGTGATCTCACAAAAATAATGAACATCGTGGCTCATAAAATGTTTCATCTATGTAAATAATACCAATATAGTCACTTATAAGGTAAACTAATCACTATAATATGGTAATTTATGTACAAATCACCCAGGAAACATTTTAATAAAAAATGTAAAATTATGTATAAGGAATAGATATTAAATCTTAGAAGAGAAAAAAATCTACTCAGCCTGGAGAGCGGATATAATGAAGAAATAAATTCTCCCTATTATATAGAATACTGTCCAAATTTTGACATTATTTTGGTACAGATATAGAACTTTTAGTAGTTAAGTTAAATCCTAAACATCTCATCACTTACAACACAATGTGTGATAAAAGCAGGAGTTTATGGTAAAATTAATTTAAAACTCTTCGAATGAAGAATCATAAAAATGTAATAAAAGTACAGAGATTCAAGATTTATCATACACTAGGTATATACAGTCAAACCTGTGTCGGCGACCACCTCCGAATAAAGGCAACCCTGTGAATAAAGGTCATTCTTTTAAAAAACATATTTGATCATTCAGACCAAAAGGACCCCCCAGTAAAGGCAACCTGTTGATAAAGGCCAGACAGACATAAAAGTCATTCTTAAAAAAAACGTATTTGATCATTCAGACCAAAAGGACCCCCCAGTAAAGGCAACCTGTTGATAAAGGCCAGACAGACATAAAAGTCATTCTTAAAAAAAAACGTATTTGATCATTCAGACCAAAAGGACCCCCCAGTAAAGGCAACCTGTTGATAAAGGCCAGACAGACATAAAAGTCATTCTTAAAAAAAATGTATTTGATCATTCAGACCAAAAGGACCCCCCAGTAAAGGCAACCTGTTGATAAAGGCCAGACAGACATAAAAGTCATTCTTAAAAAAAACGTATTTGATCATTCAGACCAAAAGGACCCCCCAGTAAAGGCAACCTGTTGATAAAGGCCAGACAGACATAAAAGTCATTCTTAAAAAAAATGTATTTGATCATTCAGACCAAAAGGACCCCCCCAGTAAAGGCAACTTGTTGATAAAGGCCAGACTATGTCTTTCCTAAGGGTGGTCTTTGTTCACAGGTTTCACTGTATGAAAACAGCGAGAAGGAATGTTTTATTTATATCTTATCATCTTGTTGTATAATGTAGCTGCATACTGCATTTATATAAGAAAGGGTAATAGGAACACTTTGTTATTTATATACATAATGGGATCATAAATTAAGCAATAACACAGTAAAATCTACATGTTAGACACTCTGATAGCAGTAAAAACTACCCTAAAAATGTATACATACACTGCACAACTTTTCTTATCTGTCACCTATATTTTAGTATATCTTAAAAATGTACATGACACCATGAAGAAATTTAAAGCAATCTAGGACTTATTTTGTATAAAATGTAAAATGTTGTAATATTTCAGAATAAGTATCTTACAATATAATAAAGTGACATAATAAATTATGATGCTGAATGTACCATGTTGAGCAGTGTACATGTGATGTATATGAACCTACATGCCAATATAACAATTAATATCAAAATTATCCATTCAAAAGGAATTCCTGAAATCATGAATTTTTCAAGAACTATTCTTGCATATTTCAATAACTATTCTTGCATACTTCAAGAAATATTATCGCATATTTCATTAACTATTCTTGCATACTCCAAGAACTATTCTTGCATACTCCAAGAACTATTCTTGCATACTACAAGAACTATTCTTGCATACTCCAAGAACTATTCTTGCATACTACAAGAACTATTCTTGCATACTACAAGAACTATTCTTGCATACTCCAAGAACTATTCTTGCATACTCCTAAGAACTATTCTTGCATACTCCAAGAACTATTCTTGCATACTCCAAGAACTATTCTTGCATACTCCAAGAACTATTCTTGCATACTACAAGAACTATTCTTGCATACTCCAAGAACTATTCTTGCATACTACAAGAACTATTCTTGCATACTCCAAGAACTATTCTTGCATACTCCAAGAACTATTCTTGCATACTCCTAAGAACTATTCTTGCATACTCCAAGAACTATTCTTGCATACTCCAAGAACTATTCTTGCATACTACAAGAACTATTCTTGAAGTATGAATAACTATTTGACAGGAGAGCAGAGATTTAATGTACCAAGTTTTCCATATATAAGATTAATATGCAAGCATGATCTATACTGGTATAACATGTGGTAACACTTGGTGTAAATACAGGGGCTGTAGAGAGTTATGGACATTTTATGTTGACATTAATCTTATTGGCAGACAGCTAGTGTTACTGGGTGAAAAAATTTGTTTGTTTCTGACCTACCCTATTTTCCCCATGACCCTAGACATTTTAATAGTCTAAGGAATAAAAAAATCGACTTTCTCACTTAGTTTACCTTTCCGCACGTTTTCAAGAGCCAAACGAAGCTTGGCACTACCTACCCTGTTTTTAATGAGCATGTAACAAGAAAAACAATTATTTTTTAAGGCTTATAAAGTGGCAACATTGGGGGGTCAATAAATGAATGTGCAATATAATGATCCATGTCATATTTACTTAAATAATAATCACTAGATGAAAGGCAAGACAATTTTACTCAGTGCACCTGTGATCTTCTTATCAAAATGAATATTGCTGTGGAAACCTGCGTCCCGATGCAACATGTTTTAGTAAACAACTCAGCATGTTTGCACAACAAAATTATAATGTCATAATTTCAAGGAGTCATAACAAGAAAGAAGCCATCAAACTATATACATATATATAAATTGTCTGGGTAAGCAGTGACACTGATTATGTGTACTGTATTGTTGGAACAGCTGACCGGCACTCAGTGAGTTTTTTTACTGATTTGGGGGCCAAAATTCGGCCCCATTCCCCTGTCTGAAAAGTATGTTTTTTCCCTAAATTCATAAAAAATTCCCCTTCAACAGAATTTTGTTTTTCATGAAAAACGATCATTAAATTGACCTATAGGACTGCTCTATGTAGCCATCAAGGCTATAATCTATTGGTAATCATATGCAAGGAACATAATGTATTCTTTGTTATTGTTCCCCTACCCCCCCCCCCCCATTCAAGACGCTATTTTTCTCCCTTCCAAAAAACCCTGCCCCCTTCACTTAAATGTGAAAAAACACTGGCATTGTACAAACAATATCATTTATAGCTTGAGGTACAGCCAAGACTATACATTGATTGGAAAGAAGACTGACAGTTCTAGTACACAGTAGAACTACTGTATCAATAGCTAGACCAACTTACGAAACAATATATTTATATCTATAGTGGAATTAAAGTCCAAACCCTAAGACAAGTATAACACTTCACCAGACCACTAGTCTAATATTGACTATTTTGATAACTGACCACAGGGACATCTGGCTAATTTCATCAAACAGGAGAAATGTCATTCAGAACCATCATAGAACAACAATGAACATGAGGTTAGTTCTAGGAGTGGAGCAGTATACCTACAGGACATAATCAATTAACTAACCAAGTTTTTTACATTCCTCAACTGATGACAATTGGTTGCTCATGATAGCTATCTTATGACATACTGCTAATGATAGGACAAAGACGACAGAATGATGGTTGATAATGGGATGCTGATAACTAACTATTGACAATGGGTTACTGATGACAGACTATTGACAATGGGTTACTGATGACAGACTATTGACAATGGGTTGCTGATGACATACTATTGACAATGGGTTGCTGATAACAGACTATTGACAATGGGTTACTGATGACAGACTATTGACAATGGGTTACTAATGACAGACTATTGACAATGGGTTGCTGATGACAGACTATTGACAATGGGTTACTGATGACAGACTATTGACAATGGGTTGCTGATGACATACTATTGACAATGGGTTGCTGATAACAGACTATTGACAATGGGTTACTGATAACAGACTATTGACAATGGGTTACTGATAACAGACTATTGACAATGGGTTGCTGATGACATACTATTGACAATGGGTTGCTGATAACAGACTATTGACAATGGGTTACTGATAACAGACTATTGACAATGGGTTACTGATGACAGACTATTGACAATGGGTTACTGATGACAGACTATTGACAATGGGTTGCTGATGACATACTATTGACAATGGGTTGCTGATAACAGACTATTGACAATGGGTTACTGATGACAGACTATTGACAATGGGTTACTAATGACAGACTATTGACAATGGGTTACTGATGACAGACTACAGACAATGGGTTACTGATGACAGACTATTGACAATGGGTTGCTGATAACAGACTATTGACAATGGGTTACTGATGACAGACTACTGACAATGGGTTACTGATGACAGACTATTGACAATGGGTTGCTGATAACAGACTATTACTGATGACAGACTATTGACAATGGGTTGCTGATAACAGACTATTGACAATGGGTTGCTGATAACAGACTCTTGACAATGGGTTGCTGATAACAGACTCTTGTTAATGGGTTACTGATGACAGACTATTGACAATGGGTTACTGATGACAGACTATTGACATTGGGTTACTGATGACAGACTATTGGTAATGGGTTACTGATAACAGACTATTGACAATGGGTTGCTGATGACAGACTGTTGACAATATTATGCCAATGACAGACCGTTGACAATATCATGATGATGACTGACTGTTGACAATGGGTTGCTGATGACACTGTTGACAATATTATGATGATGACAGACTGTTGATAATGTACTGCTGATGACAGACTGTTGACAATATTATGTTGATGACAGACTGTTGACAATATTATGCTGATGACAGACTGTTGACATTATTATGCTGATGACAGACTGTTGACAATATCATGCTGATGACAGACTGTTGATAATGGATTTCTGATGACAGACTGTTGACAATATTATGCTGATGACAGACTGTTGACAATATCATGCTGATGACAGACTGTTGATAATGGATTTCTGATGACAGACTGTTGACAATATTATGCTGATGACAGACTGTTGACAATATCATGCTGATGACAGACTGTTGAAAATGGATTTCTGATGACAGACTGTTGACAATATTATGCTGATGACAGACTGTTGACAATATCATGCTGATGACAGACTGTTGACAATGGATTTCTGATGACAGACTGTTGACACTGGAATGCTGATGACAGACCATAGACAATAGGTTGCTGATGACAGACAGACTGTTGACAATGGATTATTGATGACATACTGTTGACCTGGTCACTGATGACTTTATTCACCGACACATGCAGAAGGTAGCATTGTTTTATTTGAATGAATGAATATGTCATTCGACCCAAATACCACTTAATTTGATAAGTACAAATCAATTCACCATTTTCCAATAATTTAGGTATTTCAGAATTTGAGAGATATTCCATGATTGAATAAAATCTCAAAATAGTAGCATGAATTTATATTTTATGCTATGCATCAAACCTCTGGCATATAAATAAAAGTCTTAAATACTTCATTAATTCTAGATTTACATGCAAATAACTTAAAACAAGTTTTAAAATGCACAGAAAGATAATAATTTGAGAAATTTACAATATTTGGTTTAAATAATATATATAATTCTACATATAAAGTGTGGCAGACAGACAGAAGTAAATGGTAATGTTATATATCATACATTGATTAAATCCAAAGAAATATTTGTCACAGTTGCTGAACATTACCTATCATATCTCTATTGAAAGTAAACTTGACGCTACAAACTTGCTTATACTATTAAATGAAGGTTTTACCTCCAGGCAAATTATTAAAAGTTAAATATCTAAATGATGTATGTAAGTCAAAAAGTGTGTACCGGTATTACAATGTAACTAAATTCAACTTTTGCAGTGTTTTGTCCATTAGGCTTACAGAAGTTTCAGGTTTCTACATACTGGGCCAGACCCGCACTATCACTTTCAATAATCCCAAATATTTTTTCTGTTACTGTAAAAAATTGTTTTACATATTTTTGTAATAAAGATCTGTACCACTAAAATTCTGCTGATCTACCATCTTCATGTTTTCAGGGGACGTACTTGGAAACCAGGCTTTATTTCTTTCAGCCTTGTATAAAGGAGAGACAAATAATGAACTGACTCTGTACCGGATAGTGACTGACATTTTAATAGGTTCATGTTTAACAAGTTTTGAATACAATATAAGTAAGTGTGACATTAACAATACATTGAAATTATCCCATAAATATATCAGTCAAATCATACTTGTACAATAGCTATCACATGTATACAGTGTCAGTCTATAAAACCAATGAAATATAATGGTTATGTCATTCTCAAAAAAATATTTACTTCAAATTATCCTAAGAGACAGTTTTGTGCCAACAAAAATATAATGTCAATGTTTATTATTGGATATCAGTGTTCAGACATTTTCTAACACCATACAGCAGACGGAACATTTCATGGTGAGTATTGTAAAACCATAAAATGTACACAACAGTAAAATCAATGGTAAAACAGTCATTGTAAGTTGAAATAGTGTCTAGTTTGTGCCCCAAGGACATAAGGATAGTGCCCAGAACAAACACTTATGTCTGGAATTTATAGCAAAACTATAAAATGTTCCGTCAATTCATTATCGTCCTAACACCATCATGTTACCAAAGAATAGAAAGTAAAAACTAAAAATGAAAACCAATGAACCTGCAGAAACCTTGAGGATGGAATTATTTGATGTTCTACAGCATGGAAATAATATTTACAATAAACCCACAATACAAGCCCATACATGATTGTAGGAAGCAATTTCAGATTGGGGGAGGGGCTATTTCAGATTTTGGCTGTTTTGATAGCCCCCTACCATTACAGTTCAACAATACCTCTATGCCCATGGCAGACATTGCCTGCACAGCATCTAGTGTAAGCTGACTTTCACCAGAATTAAGTTGTCATTCGTGCACAAACAGTAATTTGTTAAGATAATGATGACAGTCAGCAAAACATAGTAAAGCAGTACATGATGATTGGACATACTAACGCATACACTCAGACACCGAAATCTCTCTTAAAACAAAGAGCAAAAAATGACCTTCAGCAATCAATTTCCAATTAAATTTCAATATCAAAACAGACTAGTGTTATAAAAACTTAGATGAAAAAAATCCTTCCACAGATTTTGAGAAAATATTTTTGTTCTAGAGTTAAAAACCAATTAACGATTTCATCAAGAAACTGACATTTAGAACAAATACAGAAGTTTGATCATGTCTAGGCTGAAAAAATAGTTATGTTCACAACAACTTGACCAAAACAAAATGATCAAATAGGTCACAAGATTTGTTTTTTTTTCATAAAAAAAACTGTTACACTTTGGATGTATGATTTGTCCGGGAATATTTGTAAACTTTGGATCATGTTATTTGAACCTTTAAAGTTTAGGGTCGGCCCCAAAAAATAACAAGGTTAATCGGGTAACAGTAAAGAAACATGTTTTTCTCGTCTTTCGTACCAAGTAAGACCCCCCACCATACAGAGTAAAGACATTATAAAAGAGTATTGACTGGTTTCATGAACTGCAGTTTGAATGTTTACTAAACAGAATTGATGCATTCAAATCTAAAGATTTTTTTCAGGAAGCGCCGCGGTACTTTCATAAATTAAGTACCGGGGTACCTATAATTGCACAAGACATGAAAGGTAACTAGTTTAACAATTGCATGGCGAATGAAGAAAAATGTACATAGTTCTTTGGTCTGCATAAAAATTCAAATGCGCCGAGCGTGTAACCGGCTATCATATGGAAAGCAGAAATATCATTCAGTTTCCAAACATGAATAATCTGTGAATAAAACTCACTACAATTTAAATCACGCCTGCTAAGTCTGAATCTTCTGAAGAACACTGCTGTTGGTCAGCTTGCAGCCAACCAATGATTTTTTAAGGATAACCAAAAGGTCATGTTGGTTCTAGGGTTAAACCTAGTTCTCAAACCTGTCATACTTCATCAACAGTTTTGTGTACTCAATGACACCAACAAAGCTTATAATTTTGATGAACTTTTGTTTTAAGGATTTAGGGAATGTCCATTTCTCAAGCCAACATTTAGCTGTAGTAATGAGCATGATACGGTACTTCATACAACAGGGCTGAAAATAAAAATTAGTTTGTTTGGAGTGCTATGATCCAGAATTTTAGTACTGGGAAGGTTGGTAGGGATTTTTTTTTATTATGTAACAATAGTAAAATAAATCCCCTAAACACATTTAATTTCATTTATTTGCTAAGATTTTCGTGAGTATAGGTAGGAGCACTCCAAACAAACTTATTTTTATTTTCAGCCCAAGGAACATGAGACTGCTATCATTGTGATAAAAGGAAAGATATTGATCCCTTAAAGCTTTAAATATGGAGACTGTCAAATACTGGCAGAGGGACAATTAGGATAAATATGGTAGATATAGAACTATTGAATGGATTATAGAACACATTAAGATAGCTGCAGTCAAGAACTATCAGGATAAATTGATTAATTGAAATTATCTGGGGTGTATCTTAAGTCAGTTTATAAGGGGTAGACAAGAAATGGGGGTTCGCAAGACCTATGCTGGGATAATAATGAATGTAATTAATCGAGCTAACTATACCGTAAAATCGGGGCTTGATCTTGGATTGTTTATTCTACTTTTACCATGGAAACATCAGTATTTATTTCATATCAGATTTTTGTAGTCATTAACATAGCTGTCACAGGTTATGGTTGTGTGATGTTTAAAGTTGGGAACTGGGCTGCATTACCCCTAGACTAGTAGTGGGTCCGGACGAAGTCCTAACGTAGAGTCCGGGGAAACAGATGCTCACAGAAGCTTCTAAAATATTGGTACATGTATTTTAAGAATCAGAGAGATTCCTAGTTGCTGGTGACAGACCTAACAATATCCCCAAGTTAAACAAACATTCATACTAATGTACAATGTACATGTAATATAAATTTATAGCAAATTTGACCCATTGGTAAAAATTCTCAAAGAGTCAGATCTAAAGCCTTATTTTACTATTTAAAATACTATTTTAAGGGTCAAATGAAAGCCGTGTCTATGTTAATCATTTATAAATGAAAAAATGTAAAATGTAAAAATATCATTTTGAGCCAATTTTTAAAATTGCGTGAGTCAGAGATATTTAAGCATGTGCGACAGACACACAATGTGTGAGACTGGACAGAAATGCATCAAATCTGTTACATGGACAGGACAGTAAAATGCTTTAATCCTGAAGTTCAGTATTTCATGTACTTAAAACCATAAAATAAGTTTGTCTTAGAGGACAAGGTGTGTAACACTCACAGACTATCAGTGTAAAATTTAGCATAAAAACAGACCGATATGCCAATGAATACTAGTATAATGCTAAACTCCCTATATATCAGAAATGCAGACAGCTATGCCCCTGAATACAATGTGATAAACTCCCTATCTGTTGCATGAATCATATCAAACCATTATACAATGTATACACACACTGAGTGTAGGCACTGCAACATGGGTAAAATTTACAAATTATTCGAATTAATAAAGTTGAAGATGTTAATATGGTGTTATAAAACACATTTTTCCGTTTTTTATTTTATTGAAACTTTCCGTGAAACAAAATGCAGAATACATTCGTGAGGTACTTAATTTGATTGTTATAATGTACAGCAGGTCAATCATAATTTTGTAAACGCGAGGCATAAACAACGACCCCTTCGAAAGGAATTCATGAAATTTTCTTGAACTATTCTTGTATACTTTATTAACTTTTCTTGCATACATGTACTTCATGAACTATTCTTGCATACTTCATGAATAGTTCATGAATTTTTCTTGAACTATTCTTGCAAACAGTACAACCTCTCCAAAGCGGCCCTCTGTAGAGCAACAACCTCTCTACAACAACAACTTCAAAATATCCCTAATCTGATATTTAATATAAGTTTAACCTCTGTAGAGCTATCAACCTCTAAACAACGGCCAATATTTGCAGCTCCCAAAAGGTGTTGCTCTACAGAGGTTGTACTGTAATTCATGAACATTTCATGGTTTCATGCACTATGACTTTTAACTATTTGTCAAGGGAAGACAAACTTTCTAAGTAAACACAGTTTTACACAGGTTTATTCAAATATAATCATATTGATCTTTTAAGAAGTTTGGTTATTTAAGAAGTAAAGAAGTTCATCAAATCAAAAAATTAATACTATCCATTTTTCATACTATTAAATGTAAATTAGTCTCAATGATTTAGTTTTAACATAAAATCGAGAGAAAAAAGTAACAACCGCCATTAATAAACTAAAATACAGTAATTTGTCATAACTACAACAAAATAAGGTTATAACCTTTACGTTTATCTTTGATTTATAGTCTGAGGTATGAATGAATGACCAAAGTAATATTTAACGTTTTTTGCGTAGTAAAACGGTTAAGCTACTTAAATACAGGGCAAGATCTTTAACTGATAGTTTTAATGAAACAAGGTTTACCTTAAAAGTATTGAACAACTTTTTTTGGACTGTAACAATATTTTTGTTGAGTATTAACTTAAGTAGCCTAATTTTAGAGCAAAAATTGGACAAGGAAAGTATAAAATTAATTTGACAACGGGCCAAATTAATATTATCAATTATCTAGCATACTTAATTAGATTTTAAAAGTTTTCTAAATTCTCACACACTTCGATGTACACAATAAATTTAAATAAAACATATTAAACTGTAAAGCTGCATTAAATTTAAGTGATTAATACAGATATGTTGATTATAAATTGTATGTGTTATTGAATGATAAGTTCAGTAATTAATTAATTGTGATATTAATTTGTACAATTATCATGTATAAAAATAACATAATGTTCTGCAATAGAATAGCGGAGTTCCATATGTATACAGGAATATAGCGATGATCATAGCAAAAATAGAGGACCCAAATACATGCACTGAACATTCCTTCAATTTATAAGCTTAAAAAAGGTTTGTTTCAGGTTACCGGTACTTGCTTAGGCCTTTACTGACCCTGGATTTTAGAAGAGGGTCGGTAGGTAGGAAAAATGTTTTATTTTATTTCTGAATTTGACCTTTACCTAGCATGAAATTACACTTCTATCTTGATGCATTCTATATTCATTTTATGTATTTTGCTACCATACAACCATTTATTGTGTGCTTTAATCAACCATAACATGTACTCAGTGCCTTAATTAACACACATTATTGTTTCCCTTTATTACTTCAATTTTCAAATGATACCTACTTTAAATGGCTATTGAAAGCACCGAGTACATGTATACTTTTCCAAGTATAAAAATAAAGTTCTCCCAGATTTTGCAATAAATTTTTTTGAGTCAGCATGATTTTTTTGGGTCGGTCGGTAAAGGGCAAACAAACTTAATTTTAATTTAAGCCTTAAATTAAAGATAGGTATAATGATACGTAGGTTAATTTTTTTGCGCTCTTGAAGTATAAGTGAGAAAGTTAATGTGTGCCATTCCTAAGGCTTAATAAAAAAAGTCTAGGGTCCGGTCGGTCTGCGAACCAGAAACAAACATTATTTTAATGCCTTAATGGTCATTATGTATTACAATGTAGGTCTGTTACAATGTACTGTACATGATCCATTGTGCAAAACTTTTAAGAAAGTTTATATAAATTGAAATGCAGATAAAAATGTATTTTAGTAATAATTACCAACCTGACATCTGACGAAACTTTTCTTCTTGTATTTTCATGTTCCATACTTTATTCCTGACAAGAATATAACCAGTATATAAAGACACAACCAAATATGATACTAATATCGTGTAAGCTATTTTATTAAAAGTCACTCTCATTTTTCTTTTAAAAGCTCCCCACGTACATAATTCTCTCCATACATTCCTCGTATACCAAGGATTATAAACTTCACGCAATCACTCGTTGTAACCAACTATAATATTATCTCTAAGTTTTATCAGTTGCAAAACAAAGACTCAGCCAGACCACTCACCGTCATGACTGATCTAAACTGAAAGTGAAATACATACAGGCGTTTACACACACCTCCATCGTCACGTGACACACAAAACAAAATGGCAGCGCCCATGGACGACGTGGAAGCGATATCTGAGAAAGCAGGTAGAGAATTCTGCACTGTTGAGGCAACTGTGGTCACTGGATTTGAGCAAGTGGCTAGCGAAGAGGCAGAGGAATTGTTTGGCACCAGGCCAAAGGTTGTTAGAGGAAGAATTAGTGTACAATGTCCTATTGATATGGTGGATCAGGTAAACGGTTTAAACCATTTGTCAAAACGGTGTTATATTCGTTTTTAGTTTGCAATGATTATCCTATCTTTGTTTAGATTATGTCCTAATTCAACTTAAGACGATTTTAAAGCATCAGACAGTATATAATTTGTGAAATGAACAATAATTTTCGAAAGATGTATGATGTGTTTTGCCTGACATGTTGCTATAACTTACTATAAGCATTATCTTAGGCTGCTGACTTCAGATCACTCTAACCTCTCACTGAAAGAGAGTCGTGGGTTCGAGCCCAGCTACAGGCCATGTCTGTTTATGTGAGAAGGTAGGCAGTTGCTAACTTGCATACGGAAGATGGGAGTCCAGTACTGGTTCTTCCCAGGAGTGATGATTAGGCAAACTGCCCGCTTCTTACGACTCTATCTGTTGAAAAGGGTTATAAAACTCAAATAAACAAATTATTTTTATTTGTATCAAAATCATTCAATTTTGTATTAGCATGCCAGCATTTTACTGTTTTCTCATTGAGTCATAAAGTTTATACAATAATAATACATACAATATACTTTCATGTATCTGTCTATAATACTGTAACTTTGTGAACTGTTATCACATACGTACTTCTAGATGACTTTAATAATTTCATTGCATTCACGCTTTTCTTAATTTGTGTGAAAATTGCTATCCTATTTTGGACTTCAAAGATACCAGTTCTATAAGAACCCATCACTATGTATAATTTAATAATGTAAGGAGGTAGAACTGGGTTTGAATAATGTCATATTATTCCCATCATGATAATATGATGACTACTGTGGTTTTAAAGTTAATCGTTTTAATAAATCATTTTTCATGTATCTGGTGCTTGAAAATTGTTTTCTATAAATCAGCAAATTTCCACATGTTTTTTTGTAGATAAGACTAGTATTTGTTATCTATGTTTGTCTCTTGCCTTGTACATGTAGTTGTATATCGTTGGCAGATTATTTAGGAAATGTCATTTGAAGCATAGATCTACAAGGTACATGTTTACTGAGAATACAATACTTGTCACAATGTGTCTGTCAAATCTAATAAATTTGAAACATTTGATTAGATTTATCTATCTATAAAGGGGATTTTTTTAAAACAAAACTTAAGGTTACATTTATCTTTATCAGACGTTTTCATAAATCTTTATCTTGAGATGTATTAAAGAGAGAGAAATATGATAACATGATTTATTTGTGTGCTACAGGTTACAGACCTTGGAACTGTTGACAATTGTAGAGTGGTGATGACTCACATACCTGACTTTAAGTTCACCGATGATAAGGTAATTATACAATCACTTTGTCTCAACATGTGCTCTGCTCATATCATAATTATATCAGAATGTCTGTGAAAACATTAATATTAACGTACAAGTAATACAGTGAGAATTAGATATTACATCAGTCATTAATAGAATAACTAATGCATTAAATCCATATTTCATTCATTTCATTTCTATATAATAATATGTCAAATCAATTCTTCTATGAAGTTCCATCTATTTTATGTTATTATTCAGTCTTAGATTTCTAGAGAAAGTTAATTATGATTGACATGTAATTGATTTGTTATCATTTTCTTAACACATGAATTGTCTCCCTTATGATTATCTGCTTAGTTATTTTGTAAAATTCAAATTTTATTGTTGAAAAAATATTTATTGGAATTTGTAGTCTTTCATTTGAGTTATGTGAAGTTGAATGAATAAGCATTGACTGACAACTTGATTATGATTTAAAGTATTGTAGTTTTGTCTGACACTAAACAGTGCTCTCCAATTCTAGTTAGCGTAGTTGCTGTAAAAAAGATATTACTGTCGTGGTTTGACTTTGATAACTACAATCTCAAACTAAAAGGGATATTTGTGAAGTTTAATTCGGCCACTTTAATCTTTTGATAGACAATATTATACTTCTGCATATTTTAATCATTGTATAAAACTTTTCAGAAATATTTCTCTAGTTTGACAATACATAATAATGTCTTCAAACATAAGTGGCCAATTGGTGAAGTTTACCCCCAATAAATGCTCATTTATTTGAATATTTTACAGTTTTAAACAGGATAAATATGTCAGATTTACTGTGCATATATTCAGATATGTTCAAGAGGTACATGTATATTCAATATTATGTTTGCAACTAAACTCATAAGTATTTCTTTGAAAATTTCCCTTTCTTCTGTTACATAGACGGAAAATCTTCAACGATTGCGTAAATTTGTTGGAGATGTTGATTGGCCTGCAGGTTTAAGAATATGGAGAAAGTTTTTCTCATTTGAGCACCCTGTAATGAACCAGCCTCCCGAACCTGTGGCTGACTTCGGTGAGATTACATTTCCTCCACCGAGACAAAAGACAGAAGGAGTGAAAAAGAGAAAGAGGGGAAGAAAGAACAAAGGAAAAAGTTGGAAGGATAAAGCTACTAGTAAAGGTGATTCAATGGACACTGATAAAACCAATGTATCTGGTTCAAATACTGTGTCTGAAGTTGTTGAACTCAATACTGATAAAGACATAAAGGAAGGAGACAAAAGTGCTGAGAATGAGAAAGATGCAAATCTTAATAAATCTGATACTACTGTTGAAACAATGGGAGTAAACGAACTAGGGGACAAAGCTGTAGATTGTCAAAATGTTGCTAAGAAACCACGTGTAAGAGAGAACCCTTGGAACCCACTAATGCCTTCGTTCAGAGTAACATGTAATAGATCTGGTGAAAATCATACGTTTGATTCCATGACAGCTGCGTCCAACTTTGGTGGTGCTATATATAGATATTTTGGATGGAATGTGAAAATGACTGAATTTGACATTGAAGTGATTTTAGGCATAGAAGGACAAGAAGTCACTGTTAGTATTGGACTGACAAAAGAAAGTTTACACCGTAGAAATATATCCCACTTTGGCCCTACAACTCTCAGACCAACTATCGCCCACGGTATGCTCAGGTAAGATGTTATCTTAATATATTGTGTAATGTGTAATGTCAATGGGTAACTTTTATTTTTGGATTCAGAAATTTTAACTTCCTGATATTTGATCATGTTCATCTTCTTCAATTATTGTACAGTGTTGCTCTCTGGGGCATCATTGTACTGTTTTGACAGTGGTATGGGGATGCTATACACTGAAGGCAATAAAACCACACCATCCTATACACAGTCATACATGTTTGGTGTATTAACCTGAGTGTGATCTTGACTTCTTCGTGTATAAAATTTACTAAATTCATACTGTATGAATTGCATTAACTATTAACTTTACATACATGTACATAATGTACTATGCTACAATGCATGTTTTATGTTCACAGATTATGTGATATCAAGCCTGGGGATATTGTATGTGATCCAATGTGTGGCTCTGGTAGCATCCCTATACAAGTAAGTGGTTTATCTACATGACAAATATATTTATTCATATGATATGATTATCATATTAGATATACAGTGAAACCTCCATGAATGGACGCCTCTGAACAGCAACCATCTCCCTATTACAGCCCATATACTAGCAACCTAAATTGATGTTTTTATTCTATTTTCACTCTCTCAACAACAGTCACCTCCTTACAACAGCCATTTCCCCCTTCCCATTGATGGATGTTGTAGGAAGGTTGCACTGTATGTATCAGTTCTAAATAAAATCAATCAGTTATCTGATCAAACACAATGAAATATTTGAGAAATACAATGATACATGTATATAGTTAATGAATTTACTGAATCTACAGCAGTTTTATCTAGCTTCTAGAGAGTTATTGACATCATCAGCTTGTTGTATCTATATTTAATTATGAATATCAAACCCTGGTGGATTTGATGTTCAATTATGTGATCATAAAGTTAAGACATTCTCATATTTGTATGGATTTAAAACTGTACTTTAATTTTCTCTTCTAAGGTCACTTAGGTTTGAATCAAATTTTATGATTTTATTGAAAACTTGCATGAAATCTGTCTAGGACAGTAGACATTTATTGACTGATATATAATTGAGTTCCGGCGGATGAATGATCTGTTTCAGCAAACCAATGGCTGTAAAAAAATGTTCATTTTCTTTCATCTATGCTTGGGTTATATACTTGAAAGATTCGGAGGTTAATCTGTTCCGGCAATTAATATATTGGGTTATTTAAGTTAAATGGTGATTGAAGAATTATAAATATAAATCTGAGTCCAATTCCTGTAATTTTGTATTTTGAAGATATTACCATGACAACAGTTGTGTTAAAATTTAATGTCACTCCACTGCTTGTATTTTATCTACCAGAATCATGTTTCGGTTATATAACCATTATCACTTACAGTGTTGTTGTTTTTGTACAATATTATAGCCAAAATTGTACGATATGCCTAATTGAAAAAAGTATCTTTTTTCTCAATTTTAATCTAAAAATTCCCAATCGAAAGTTTTTTTAAACAATATTTCTTTAAAATAAGTTGATAAAATTCCCAATTCCAACGCCATCGGCTATGCTTCCAAAATAGTAAGAAAAATCAACTGAGCTATTGGTTCCTTTTGTCATGATTTCATTGATTCACTTTTGTTTACTTTTCACATTTACATCATATATACACACATGTATTATATTTATGTCTATCATTTCTAAGAAAATCCCTAATCTTAAAGTGTTTCAGATGTATATTTGTGTAGATTAATTGTTTATCTTGTCAGATAAATCCTGTTTTGGAGACATTATAATGATACAGAGTTGTGTAAATAAATGATACAATATCTAAATGTGCTTAAAACCTTCCAATGTTTACATTCTATGTGATAGAGGAAGTTTTCTCCTGACATTATTCTTCCTGTAATTCAACAATAAGGATTACATAGAAGGCTTCTGAACAAGACTTCATGACTGCTGTCAATTAATTTTAATGTGCAGTAAAGCCCTTGAACAAAGTCCACCCATTAGAAAGACAACATGTGGCCTTTATTGACAGGTTGCCTTTATTCAGAGGTCATTTTGTTCTAATTAACCACTAACAGTCTTTAAAAGAATGGCTTTTATTCACAGGGTGACCTTTATTCAGAGGTCTAATTAATCAATAACAGTTTTTTAAAGAATGGCCTTTATTCACTGGGTAGCCTTTATTCAGAGGTCTAATTAATTAATAACAGTTTTTAAAAGAATCACCTTTATTTACAAGGTGGCCTTTATTCAGAGGTCTAATTAATTAGTAACACTTTTTAAAAGAATCACCTTTATTCTGTGTCACTAGCTCAGGTTTGTAGGATAATACCCAAATATTGTTTAACTGATGAGAAATCAGGTAACTTTATACAGTAAAACCTGTGTAAGCAGCCACCTCCGAATAAAGGCCACCCTGGGAATAAAGACCATTGTTTTAAAAACTGTGTAATTGATTATAGAGCAAAAAGACCTCTGAGTAAAGGCCACCAGTTAGTAAATGCCACATTTTGTATTTCCCAAAGATGGCCTTTTATCACAGGCTTGACTGTACACTAACCATTCAGCCATTGTCCCACACTTGTATTTAATCCATCTGTTGCTGACTACATGTTTCTTTGTACAAATGGAAGATTATACTGTAGTAATGGCTATCAGTCAGTATTCAGTATATTACTACCAGTCAGAATGATGAGATTTTATGATTTTGTATCGGTAATGATAATAATTATATGCTCAAGGACAAAAATCTTGTCTGGTCTACAAAAAATGCAATATATTGTTTTTATATAAACGTGCATTGATAAAAATGGTACCATTGGAAAGAAGACGCTACGAGTCATTTATTGATATAACTTACCAATAGGTTTCAAAGAAAAACAATATAATGTAAGATAAATTACAGAGACGAAGCTTTACTGGTTTTTAAAAAATTCACGAACCCGCCAACCCGGAGAAGACTTTGGTCCTTAAGTATAGTTTGTTAATTATGATTTAATTCACTTCACAGAGTATTGTTGCTTGGCCGTATTCACCCCATATATGTGGAGATTTATCAAAGAAAGCTGTACGTACCTGTTCTGATAACATCTCTGCTATAGAAGAACAACTTAAGAGTAAAAACAAGTAAGTATCATACAATCATATAGCTTTATTGTTATCTGTGATGGTTAGGGGTCTGTGGTGTAGGGGTTAGCTGATTGAAAATAAGTGTGTTTTTTTAACACATTCAAACTATCATATTGTTATACCGTTAGTTATCTATGATGGGTGGTTAGGGGGTCTGTAGTGTAATGGTCAGCTGATTAAGCCAAAAAGTGGGTTTTTAACACTTTTAACTATCTGGAAAGTAATACTTGTCTTATCATCTAAGTAAGGTCTATGAGGCATCCTGATCTCTACATGGAAGAGGAAGAATGCTTAGTAACCATGGTGATCTCAGAGATGTATGGTAACTTCAATTGGCACGGATGAATGCAGTGACTCACAGCTGTGATGGGCTAGTGATTGCTAGTCAGAGACCATGAACATACAACCACTAACTTAAAGGTCCCTTGTAGACAGCTATACTGATATGAAAGGCCCGTCTGGCTAGCTCAGTGGTTAGAACGTTTGTATACGGATCGTGTAGTTGTGAGTTTGAACCCCGGGCGAGGCTCACACTGTCTGTGACAAATTTGACTGAAGATAGATATATTACATCCTATGTTAAATTGTCCTCACCTCTGACTTATGTGGGGTAGCTTGGCAGAAGCTTACGGATAGAATGTGGTTAGTACTGGTTAAGGCCTAAATGAAGTCCAGGAAAGCTGGTTAGGATAACTGCCCACCACGATATGACTGAAATAATGTTGAAAATGGCGTTAAACCCGATGAAACAAACAAACAAGCTGACATGAACATATTATACTACTAGGTTGTTGATGAAATGAGTTTTGTTTATGTAATAAATTTTCTTTGAACAGAATTTTAAACCAGTTATATTTCATCCAGTCTGCTGGGAATCACTTCACGATGTAACTTGATTTTCTTTAATTTTCAAATACAACAAGAATGCTGATTGTATGTCACAAAACAAGAATTGTGATGTTATAAATACGAAATCGATATGACGCAAGTACGATAATCATGTAGCTAAGATTCCATATAATCACTATCTAGCGTTATAATCAAGTAACACAGCATTCATCTGTTTACATTGTCAAATAAAAGAGATTTAAATTCAAAGTAAGACAAAATGAGAGTATGTTTTCGATCATTGAGAAACACAATGATGGCATGAAACACTCCACTAATGAAAAACGCTACCATAAATCTACCTAGCAATCATCTAGTTGATTATCACTGTGCCAATTGAAGCTACATCCCTGAGATAATATTTTTTGCAATAAATTTAAATCAAATGAAAGTTGTGAACATTTTCTTCTCATGTTGCAGCAGTTTCTAATGAGACATGTGTCAGAATTTTAATCAACAGATCAATGATTGATTGTATGAATAAAGAAAACTAAATTACAATTAAAAGATATTTTAATTGAATAACGAAGAATCTGATAAGAATTTATTGTGAGAGCACACAATGTATAGTTGTATATTATTATTATAATATTCATGTTAGGGCTAACCTTGAAAAAATGACCCCAAACTTTTATCCTAGCATAGGTACAAATTTTTTTTAAAGTAATTATTACAAAAAGCTGAAATGAAGATAAAAATTGGTGAAAATTGCTAATAAAATTTTGGGGATTTACGAATGAGTTTATCAAATAACTGCTAACTAGCAATTTTCTAAGGACGGTCCATTTGGATTAAATTAAACATAAAACAAACTTTCTGTGAATGTATCTGACTCAGGCTTAATCATTTTGTTTTGATTAGTTTAAATAAATATGATATGTTTATAAATTGATGGGAACCAGTATTAATTTGCCTTCACACAGAGAACCAGCAACTTCTTCACATTATAAGGAGGAAAATCAACATTTTTGTCAAATTATCATAGAAGTGTATAACCTGCCACCACCGAGATTCGAACCTTGGTCGCCGCCAGATTACAAGTCCTGTGCACTAACCACTTGACCAGGGCTGTAACTTTATAACTGTTTTGTCTGTTTGTAGGAGTTGGCAGTCTATAGATGCATTTAAATGGAATGTTTGTAACCTACCTCTCAGAGATAGTTGTGTAGACGTCTTTCTCACTGATCTGGTATGTATTTAATCTTCAGTAAAACCTAGTTATAGTGAACCAGTCTGCGAAATTAGCGGTTGTTCTGTTGTCTGGAACAACCAGTTTTTCAATCGGACAACCAAAATTTTGGTTCAGACAACCAACTTTTCATTAACAAATCAAACAAAAAACAGTTAAAGTTTCAGTTTTGGGCAACCACATTTCAAACCTTAATTTCACAGACTGGTTAATGGGGGTTATAGTGAAGTTCCAGTTGTTTCCTGACCAAACCCTTCTTTATGTAATGGATATAGCAAAGTTTAGATATAGCAAGAAGAGGGTCCCTCATGACCTTTGATGGACTGACCTCAAAATAAATAATGGTCATCTACATGTGATGACCAACAGCCCAACCAATCTTAACAGCTTAGGCTAAATCTTTCTCTAGTTATTGGTCGGGCAAGGTTTGGTTACGGACTGACCAACCGACATGTGCAAAGCAATATACTCCCTTTTCTTCAAAGGGGGCCACAATGAAGTATGAAGTGTTTGGTTTCCTTGGAAATGACTATAACTGTACTCTAAAGTATATAAATAAACTACAATGTACTTGTATCTTGTAGTGCATTAGTTATTATAGTTAAATTTATTGAAATTATTTCTAATTTGTATTATAATTTGAAAATAGCATTTCAATGTATTTATAAGCTTTGCAAATATTGATGAATTTCACATATGAGTAAGCTGTCGATGGTCGTTGGGTCTACCCAATGTGTACACTTGAGGTCTTTCTTAACCGTTAAGCTGAAATGTCTTCAAATTACCCTGGTTAATTGTTTGATGCAATGTTTAACCCTAGTGATAAAACAAAACACTAGAACCTTTCTGATCCAAACCTGTGTTATTTTAAATATCACTGATCCTACAGCACCATTTTGTCATGATTTATTTGTGTGCATAGCTAATTAAGTTAAAATAATTCAAGATTTGCGTGGTATCCTACAGAAGACCTCTATAATTGGAAAGCCTCTTTATATTCAACAAATCATGTTGTCAGAATATGTTCTGCTTTTTTTATTAAGTATTACTGTATACGTTTGTTTCTATGGGACAGACTTTCTTTGAAGAGCTGTAATACTAGTATACATTTCACTGCATTATATCGTATGACTTGGCCTTCAGACAAAATAGTCACACTTTTAGATTTTGCGTTATCTTGAAAATAGACACTTGATGGGATAAATAAATCATTAGTGACTAAGATAAGATGATTAGAACTGTTATCTGTTCATAAATATTTATGTTTGTTATGTTGTTTTCGATGTTTTCTCTTATTGCCTTGAGGCCTGATATAATACAGTGCATTATACACTAATGGACAAAATTCTTGTCTGGTCTACAAAAAATGCAATGTCTTTTATGTTTATAATTGTACATTAATAAAAATGGTACCATTTTATAGAAGACCCTATGAGTCATTCATTGGTACAACTTGCTGTACGGGTTTTGCTGAAAGACAAAATTAAGTAAGCTAAATTACAGAGACGTAGCTTTACTGGTTTTAAAAGATGATGGAAAACCCAACCAGACTAGAGTTTTGTCCTTAAGTACCCTTCCCGGACCAGACAAAAAGTCCGGTTTTCTGAGAATTCCGGTTTTCAGAGACCTTTAGATTAATTCCAGAAGAAAAGAAGAATTTGAAATTCGTCCGATGTTCTGAGAATTCCGGGAGTCCAGTTTTCAGGGAGACCGTTTTCAGGGAGTCCGGTTTTCAGGGAGTCTGGTTTTCAGGGAGTCTGGTTTTCAGGGAGACTGTTTTCAGGGAGTCCGGTTTTCAGGGAGTCTGGTTTTCAGGGAGTCTGGTTTTCAGGGAGACCGTTTTCAGGGAGTCCGGTTTTCAGGGAGTCTGGTTTTCAGGGAGTCTGGTTTTCAGGGAGTCCGGTTTTCCAGGGTTTTACTGTATATAATTATCATTCATGAAAATTTGTTGAGCTTGCTAAAATAAAACTCTTTTTATTTTGTTACACATTGACCATATACAAGCTTGTATTAGATGTTACTTTCTACATTTTAGCCATTTGGTGTGAGAGTTGGCAACAAGGTAGACAACTGGAGGTTATATCCTGGTGTATTGTTTGAAATGGCCAGAGTTAGCAAACCTTCCACTGGAAGATGTTGTCTTCTTACCGAGGATAAAAAGTGTATGATTAAAGTGAGTAACTTTTATATCAATTTAAAATTATATGAGGAAGTAGGTTTTAAGGATGAACTGTTCATTGTCAAATTTTGATAATTATGGTAATGTGCGATCAGAGTTTATTAATGGGTTGAAAACTGTTTTTCAACAAAATTTCAGTTACATGTATATACAGAGGCCAGTTCACCTAACCAGTTTTCCTGGCCTGTATTCTAACCAGTGCTAATTTATGCTTCCACAAGGAACCTATGGCTTCTTCACATAAAAATGAAAATCAACCTCTTTTCAAAGAGGGGTATTATTTGTCGCAACCTCTTTTTGTCAGTATATAGCACTGCTGACCTGAGATATTTTCCATATATGCACCTGTTGATAAGGTGTTATCAAAGATCATAAGTCGAGGGTAATTTCTGACCCTTAAACATGTGATTGTATGGTTCCTGGTTGACATATTCATAAGAAATATACAATGTTTTATGTCATAATCAGGCATTTTACTGTAACTCATTGTTTATATATACATGTATAATACACAGTGATTATTGTGAATTGTTGGTTCTTCATCAGTTATAACTTATATATTAATTTCAGACATTACAACACCTTGGTAAATACTGGACAAGAACGAAGACATTGGGTATAAATATCGGTGGGCTAGCGGCTGGTGTATATGTTCTCACCAGAACTGATAGATTGTTTAACTCCAATGATAATAGGGAAATATTCGCACCTAGAGGGAAATCAGATAAGCAACTAACTGGGGATAAGGACTATCAACAACCCAATGAATAGAAAACTGATGTCTGTCAGGTTTCATGTGTTGTATGATACATTTCCCTAGAAAAAATTACAGTTACATCTTTACAGTCATCTGATGAATGCTATTTTTTGGCGCCAACGCCACAGCTTCTAAGAGCAAAAGTGAAAGCTTGAAAATATTTTGGGGACTGATCATATATCCCAAGTACAACAAGTCTGATTTGAGACAAAAATTTTAAATGTTTTACAACCTACCTTTCTTAATATTTTGGTCAAGTACCGGGTAACTACTTTTTTCTAGCTTTAATATGGATGCCAGGTCAATGTATTCAATATTATATGAAGTTATATACTATGAACAATTACAAGTTCATCTGAAATAAGCATGACATCCTGGTATTGTTATATAGATATTGTTGGGACAACACTTATAAGTACAGAATTTTGTACCATTGGTATACCTGAGGGGTGACAGTATTATGGATATATATCTGGAATTCCGGAACAAAATAAAAGTTGTTTGATGAAAATATCTTAAAAATGGCAAAGTTATGGTCAATTTATTCTGCTCTTAAGGATTTTCTTTAATACAAACTGAGTTAAATATGGAAACTGTATGGTTGAAGGCCTCTTGTTCGGCTGTGCATGATTTTCAGGATTTTTCATTTAACTGGCTGTATTGACACTCCAGAAACCAACATTTTACACTTTTCCATTTTAGTTCACCTTTATAGCGGTGTATAAGATTCACACTTGCTGTGTCTTTACAAAGACTGGATGATACAATATTTGTGTTTATGTTTATGTTTCCTATGTTCTGTCATAAAACAATGCATGTTGTATACGTGTTCATTATAAAATAAAGTTTTAGTTGTAGCGAGATAACTCATTACTTCTCCTGGTTATATCTATGAAACTGATATAAAATCAATAGAACAAAATGCAGGCTTGATATTTTATGTTGTTATGAGACCAGCTACAATTCTTAGCATACCATTACATAAATATCACATTTCTGAATAGGCGTCAGGAAGAGTAAATAATGTTAACTGTGGCAGTGACATGGAGGTGAGGTATAATAACATAATTTTATTGGAGGAGATGAGGGGTCTTCATGTGACATGACCCTTCTGTTTGTTTATTTGAGGCTTACACCCTTTACAGCAGTCTGAGTCATATAAGGCGGGCAGTTTATCTAACCATCGTTCCTGGGTAGAACCAGAACTAGACTCCCATTCCATGTAAGCAACTGCCTACTTTCTCACATAAGGGACATGGTCAGTAGCTGGACTTGAATGCACGACCCTCTATCAGTAACAGGTTACAGTGATTTGAAGTCAGTGACCTTAACTACTCAACCATGAAGGCAGGTCTTTGTGGCCATATGAACAGGGAAAACAAAAGGCTTGTTCATTTATCATCTTTATTTAGTTCATAATTAAGAAGATACAAGAGACTATTTGATAAGGCATAGAGATGTTGATAAAACAAACAGATATTGTATAGATCTCTACGATGTTACGTGTAAAATGACTAAAACAGTTCTTAGTTCACTATGACAGAGAGGTAGACATCACAACATTTGTGACATTGAAATTAGAAATTTCTAATATGATACCTCAGAGGCTCAGACCCTGAGGTTATAAAAGTAGGGAGTTTCTGAGCTCAAATCTCAAATTCAACCTCAAATTATTCTGATTGAAACAATATTACATTTACAAATCGAGGGCTCAGCGCAACACAGTCGTAACTTGTTCTTATTTCAATATGAGTTACGACACTGTTGCGTTGAACCCTCGAAATGTAAACATTTAAAACATTCAGATTTCAATTTACCACTATGCTCACAGGTTCATGAATGATTCATTTCATCATTATTTAAGCATAAAAAAGCTTAAACTCATCATAAAAGGAAATTAGCCTTGAGTCTGACCTCAAACTTTATAACCATAGAAACAAGTGTTTTTCTACATCCTAGTACTGGAAATTGTTTTGAGGTACAAAATATACAACAAGATATAGTCAAACCTTCGTCAGTGGCCACCCTGTGAATAAATGCCATTCTTTTAAAAATGGTCATTGATTATTTAGAACAAAATGACCTGAATAAAGGCCACCTGTCAATAATGTCCAAATTATGTCTTTCCCTAGGGTGGCCTTTGTTCACAGGTTAAGCTGTATATGTATGTATGATTTAATACATATACATTGTATGAAGATTTTTTTGTATGTATACTTTGAGTCATTTACATAACATCTTGCCTACATTGTGTCTTTGTTCTCACTTCTCTATCATAAATAACAAATACAAATATTACAGTAATCTCACATCATATGTGAAAAAAGTAATTTGTAAATTACAATACATTATCTTAGTTGAGTACATGCAAAATATTCTTTTCTCTAAAAATGTACTACATAGTTTTAACAGTAATTTGATCGATATAATGTCTTCTCACTATTCTGTTAACAAATATATTACTAACATGAATACCTGTTCAGGAGGAATATGTAAAGTATCTAAATCATGAGAAGAGTAGAAACCCCGGGGCTTCACAAATCTGCTTGTTTGCTCATAATTACAAGTAGAAAACAACTCCGGACATGTTGGAATTACTGACGGACAGACTGACAAACATGACTGTGCAAAGCAATATACCCCCTTTTCTTTGAAAGGAGACATAATAATGGCATAGTCAAATAACCAGTCAATCATAAGTAAAGCACACATGTATATAATAGTAATATTTGTTTGTACTAGAAAGCCAGTCAAAATTGGGATATGAAAAATGATAAAATTTACGTCTATTAAAAAATTTATTTCATAGCCCAGGTCCACTTTCGCACCAGTCATTCAGTTAATTCTGCCACTTGTTCAATTAATTTCACATTACATCCTAAATCATGTATGGGATTATAGCATGCTTCATTCAATACATAAACCTGCTTGAAATCCTTTAATGAATAAATAGCTAAAAAGCAACATCTTGATCAAATGTAAGACAAACTTGTTGATCCTTTTATTATACAAAGGTGTTCATGTGGAACTCTGATGTATAAATCATACTATACTCACAATTTCTATCTATCAACGTAATCACAGGCAGTAGTAACGGACCTGTGATAACAAAATTGTAACAAATTTTTATATAAAACACAATAACTTAACTCAGAATACATGTACCGGTATCTAAAATGTATGCATATCAGTTGAACGGAGTCAAATTCTGTAACAATTCTTTTCATTTAAGGTAATTCTGAGTTAAACTAAGGTTTTTTATATTGAATTTGTTACCCGTTACTACTGCCTATGCAATTTTATTCGATTGAAATATACATTAAAACATAAATGTTGATTCATGTTGTATACACATCCTTTCAGTATGATGTAGATAAAAATATTGTTTTTGTGTTTTTGCAACATTAAAACGTGTTTATAAATCAGTCTATACGGTGAGAAAGTTTCACCAAATTGTACAAGAAATATCAAAAGGGTTAAATTTACAACAAGATGTAATAAACATTTAATAAAATGTTTAATAAATGCACAATGTACAGTATTTGTTTATCTGTTGTTTAACGGTCCATTCAACAGCTATGGTCTTTTTAGAGCCACCCCAGAGAGGAGATACGGGAGAACTTGTAACAGTAATCAAAGAGACTTGTAATCACTGTGACAGGTAATCACTGAGGCTGGTAATCACAGAGACTGGTAATCACTGTGACAGGTAATCACTGAGGCTGGTAATCACCGAGACTGGTAATCACTGTGACAGGTAATCACTGAGGCTGGTAATCACTCTGACAGGTAATCACTGAGGCTGGTAATCACAGAGACTGGTAATCACTGTGACAGGTAATCACTGAGGCTGGTAATCACAGAGACTGGTAGTCACTGTGACAGGTAATCACTGAGGCTGGTAATCACAGAGACTGGTAATCACTGAGGCTGGTAATCACTCTGACAGGTAATCACTGAGGCTGGTAATCACTCTGACAGGTAATCACATAGACTGGTAATCACATAGACTGGTAATCACTCTGACAGGTAATCACTGAGGCTGGTAATCACAGAGACTGGTAATCACTCTGACAGGTAATCACTGAGGCTGGTAATCACAGAGACTGGTAATCACTCTGACAGGTAATCACAGAGACTGGTAATCACTGAGGCTGGTAATCACAGAGACTGGTAATCACTCTGACAGGTAATCACAGAGACTGGTAATCACCGAGGCTGGTAATCACTGAGGCTGGTAATCACAGAGACTGGTAATCACAGAGACTGGTAATCACAGACAGGTAATCATTGAACTGATACATTTCGGATGATAAGAGGGTATAAACTCCAAAACTGGACAGAATGTGGAATATTTAACATTGAACACTAGTGTGTGTATTGGCAGACTCAGTGTGTATGGGCAGAGTAAGAATTACTTAATAAACAGAACAAGATAAGCAAAAATCAAAAACACTGCTTTATCTTTAGATTAGAATAAATTAAATTATTCGAAAATATTTGTACAATATGAAATGTATAGAATGGTTCAGTCTAGCACTTAACTGGGGAAACATGTACACATAGTTTACACCTTTGAATTCTCATACACAAGTAGGGGTAACACAATTCTTTCATCCACACCACAAACATGCATTCATTTAAATACAAGAACATTAACAAAGAGTATTTAATGACTGAAAGTAGAATGATGGAGATAATGATATGACATGTCTGATATATTACAAATGGGATATTAAGAAATTACATAAGTTCACATACACTTTTTTCAAGTTCTTCTTTTATTAAAGACAAAATGGAATGTTAATATCATACACCTTGATGTATAATGGTACATGTTGTATAATGAAAGGAATGTACTATGATCTGAATCACATCACACTGCTATTTTCTTATCCCTATACACAACATATTTTGTAAAATCATTTTATACTCTACAAAAAAAGTATTATTCCACAGACAATTTATTTACAAAATGTTTATGTTCCAGTAAACACAATAAAGAACAAATAACAATACTAAACAAAAATTCTTTCGGTATCAACAAAAAACAAGGAATTTACCTACAAGAACTAATTTAAGATACAAGTGTGGCAATACTACATGAATGTTCATCCTCTATGGATGAGAGATTATGGTCTCTAGGGTTAAGATCCCTAACCTTTGAATCCTAATAAATCTAACATGTGTGGAACATACAGGCGGATGGACCTACCACAGGTTCCTGATATTGAAAAAAATATGTGCCTCAAAAAATGTATTTTTTTTTTTTTTTATCAGGTTCCTGTGGTTCTACCCAAGTGTATGCCCCAGGTCTTCCTTCATCATTAAAGGCAGCAAAGTTGCCAAACAATCCTAGTCACTGTTTAATGTAGCTACCTCTTATAGTTCCTGAGTTATGAGCTACATAGAAGTTTTTCCACAGACGCAGACGATACAGTGATCACAATAGCTGGACTTTTTCTTCAAAAACAGTCAAGCTAAAAATCATGCTCGGAGTTGCTATGAGTACAGAATATAGTTTTAAATCATTATATACTGGTATTTGTTTCATTAAAACAATTGAGATTCAACATTCCTCTATTGTATATAGATTTAAGCAGGCTCCAAGAAAAGAACATCCCACTCATTTTATGGGGAGGGGAATTTTAACTCATAATAAATGATTCAGTGGTCATTAACAATTATATCAAAAGCATTTAAAAATTCATTCAATTATTAACTCAACAATTATAAAAATCTGTAAAATACAACAATACAGGTGGGTATTAGGAAGTACATATATACCAATTTGTTAATTGTAAGTAGACATTGTAGTCCTGATAGACTTGTTACTACAATTAAATGTATTTTTTGTAATATAAAAAATAACTGTAGACAAAAATGAGTTGGATGAAAAGTGTGATTATAATGATTCATTGTTTCATCAATGTTCAAAACACGTTACAGACAGAATACAAAATGGCAGTAGGCATTTTATGCAACATACAATAAATAGAATGATAATTACATCAAAGGAATGAATAGTGAGTATTATCATAAACTAGTTTAATACTATTGTACAAAACTGCAGAAATATTCTGAAGCTGCTATGACATTAATGTCACCATGATAACATTTTCAATAGGGCTGTGGATCGTTGGGTAAGTGCCGATCCAATCCAATCCACGATTCAACATTTACAATCCACAAATCGAATCACGTATCTTTTGTTATTAAGTAACCAATCTAAAACTTCAAAATTGCAGTCCTGAAGACAGCTACATTTAATTTTCTTTTAGGGCTAATGATGTAAATCAATATAAATTGTTCTATGGCTTAAATTTATATGTACTCCCTTCAGTTAATTGATTTACCAGCATCATTATTTAAAGAAACAATTGAACATCTTGGTAAACAAAGTAGTCCATGATAAGACAATATATATTCAGAGAAAAGGGAATTTTAAGAACAAAGAATACACTTTTAATTTGTTAAAACACAAGATCGCGAACCACGAATCTTAGTAACGACGATTATTCATACTTCGATTCGTGATAACCCGAGTACTCGGATACTCGCCAGTCGCCACAGCCCTAATTTTCAATGTGGATGTATAGAAGAAATGTATGTCCTTGTTTTTGTACATCACTATGATAGCCATATTTGTTTTAACATGTGCTAAATCAGTTCATCTTTTTTATCTTAAAAATAATCATATTTTTCGATGTGCATTAATATATCGTACGAAGCATTTAGCGACAACATTATTGATGTACATGATGTACACATGTACTTGGAACACTTTTTATCATCGTGTCTAGCTGATGGAAACATTCTATTTGAGTTGGTCAAGATGGTCACTTAACAATCTTCGAAGAAGAAATTTGTTGACTTAGTCACAAGTTGACATATCTCAATTCAAATGTGAAGTTCTGATGCGTTGTCATGGCAATGCACAATGTAAGACGTCCTTTTTAAAATCCACATCAATGATACAGATATCGCTAATTAAACTGAAAAAATGAAAAAAAAAAACCCTGTAATAACTTACTTATAAGCATACATTGAGGAATTAAGAATACACAAATATGCACAATTATAATACATGTAGTAACATGAAAATATTATTGCATATAAATTCAGATAACTGTTTGACTCATTATAAATATAATGTACTAGGTCACATCATTTGTTTGAATCTTTCTGATTATTTCAGGGCTCGCCAAATCCACTCATCCGCCCTTAGATACAGTAACAAGAGGGCCATGATGGCCCTATAAATGCTCACCAGGAGAAAAGGTCATTTGGAGATTAACATTGTTGAAGTTTTCTATACAAGACTAAGTAAGATCAAGTGACCGATCTGGGCCGTTTTTTATCCCATGGCCATTATATGAACAGATTTAAAAGAGGTCCATTAGACAAAGCTACATACCAAATATCTTAGCTCTAGGCCTTGCGGTTTCGGAGAAGAAGATTTTTTAAATTTTCCTATATAAAATAGAATAAACCCCTGGGCAGAGCCAATTTTGACCCTAGGGCAAAATTTTTAACAAATTTGGTAGAGGTCCACTAGATAATGCTACATACCAAATATCTTAGCTCTAGGCCTTGTGGTTTCGGAGAAGAAGATTTTTTAAATTTTCCTATATAAGTCTATATAAATCAAGTGACCCCCGGGGCGGGGCCAATTTTGACCCTAGAGCAATAATTTGAACAAACTTGGTAGAGGTCCACTAGACAATGCTACATACCAAATATCTTAGCTCTAGGCCTTGTGGTTTCGGAGAAGAAGATTTTTTAAATTTTCCTATATAAGTCTATATAAATCAAGTGACCCCCGGGGCGGGGCCAATTTTGACCCTAGGGCAATAATTTGAACAAACTTGGTAGAGGTCCACTAGACAATGCTACATACCAAATATCCTAGCTCTAGGCCTTGTGGTTTCGGAGAAGAAGATTTTTTAAATTTTCCTATATAAAAAAGAATAAACCCCAGGGCAGAGCCAATTTTGACCCTAGGGCAATAATTTGAACAAACTTGGTAGAGGTCCACTAGATAATGCTACATACCAAATATCTTAGCTCTAGGCCCTGTGGTTTCGGAGAAGAAGATTTTTTAAATTTTCCTATATAAGTCTATATAAATCAAGTGACCCCCGGGGCGGGGCCAATTTTGACCCTAGGGCAATAATTTGAACAAACTTGGTAGAGGTCCACTAGACTATGCTACACACCTAATACCAAAGCTCTAGGCATTGTAGTTTTTGACAAGAAGATTTTTTAAATTTCCTAAATAAGTCTATGTAAAATCAAGTTACCCCCGGGGCGGAGCCAAATTTGACCCCAGGGTAATAATTTGAACAAACTTTGTAGAGTTCCATTAGACAATGCTACATACCAAATATCTCAGCTCTAGGCCCTGTGGTTTCAGACAAGAAGATTTTTTAAGTTTTCTCTATTTGTTGCCATAGCAACCAGAATTTTTAATGAAATTTAATTTTTTGAACAACTTTGAAAGGGGACCGACCACCCAAGGATCATTCCAGCAAAGTTTGGTTGCAATCGGCATAGCGGTGTAGGAGGAGATGTTGTTTTAAGTAAACATGGACGCCACGAAATCGTAACGACGCACGACGCACGATGGACGCAGGGCGATCACAAAAGCTCACCCTGAGCACATTCGTGCTCTGGTGAGCTAAAAATCAACCCAGAACAAGCTGCAATTGCTGTAGAACTACAGTCATTCCTGTGAACAAAGGCCACCCTTGGGAAAGACAACATATGGACTCTACTAACAGATGGCCTTTATTCAGAGGTCATTTTGTTCTAAATAATCAATGAAAATTTTAACAGAGTGGCCTTTTTCACAGGTTGGCCTTTATTCGGACGTGGTCGCTAACACAGATTTGACTGTAGTTAAAATTCTAAGCTGGTTGTTCTGCTCAACGCCTTAAATAATTTGTTGAACCTTGTATGTGTTGACATGATTTCAAATTTGGACACAAATATGGTAAAAATGCCGTATAATAAGTGAACTTCATATCAAAGTAAACATTTCCTAACAAATGCACACGTATTAGTCATTCACCTCTTTCATAATCACAACCTAACTTAGGGTATCGTCTTTCAAAATCAAATTAAATCCACATCACCTGTGGCAAGATATAACTTTACACTAAGTTCAAAGTTGTCGCGGAAATATATACAGGTATTATAATAAGCTCAGAGGACAAGTATTATATATTCGTTGTTGAATGATTTCAGGATATGACATCAAAAGTATTACATCTTAAATTTTTAACGTAATATTTGCCTTCATTTAATATGGCAACAGACAGATAAGGTAATTTATAGAATAAGCAAACATAACAGGAATGGCTGCACGTTCTTCAACTAAGGCTGAAACAATTGTTAGCTTCTGGTACCCCTACCTACTCTTATTTTTCCCCGGGACCTAGACGTTTTATAAGCCTGAGGAACAGTACATCCACTATCTAACTTTTCTTACCTTTCACCTTTTCCACACATTTCTAACAGCCATGAAAAAAGCCCCTACCCTATTTTTATAAATTTACAGCATGTAACCAGAAACAAACGTACTATTTTACACCTATGTTCTAAATAATGACATTATTATAACTAATATAAGACCTGTGAAAATAGTACACAAACAAAGAGACTCTAAAATATATCATAAAATTCATACATCGACGACTTTAAAATTCATACATCGACAACTTTAAAATTCATACATCGATGACTACAGTTTCTATACTAAGGGGCATCCATGGTTTAGTTTGACTGATAATCACAAATCCCTTGTCAGTATGAGTCTGAGTCCCATCTGGTACCAGATAAAACTAACATGTGAGAAAGTTGTCCATTTAGCTTACGGTTGTTGGTTCTACCTTGGTATATGCAAGAAAATCATGAAATGACCCTTAGCTATTTATGTAACTTATTTATTTATTATATGATGTGTAACTTATCTATTTATTTATTATATGTTGTTTAATGGCCAGGTAGACAGCTAGCATCATTTCAGAGCTGCCCCCTGGGAGAGGGGAGAGAAGATATAGGATACCCAGGCATTTATATCCCTATTTTTTGTTTGTTTTTCCTGTTTTTTAATCATGCCCGGAGTAAAGCACCTATACACACCTCGCCCCTTTTCCAGTGATTTTCTAGACACAGAACTTGGCTCGGTAGTTGGGATGGGGACACTGAAAATGCGTCCCTGAGAAATTTTTAAAAAAAGCCGAGCAGATCTTCTTCTTCTTCCTAGTAAAGTGCAGGGCCCACTCTGGGGCATTGACGCACTTGGTGTACTATTTACAAGGTGACTGTGAGGCACAGAACAAAACTCTGTACAGATAAAATCGGTTAAAAAAAAAAAAAAAAAAAAAAAAAAAAAAGTGAGGTGCGTCTAATGCAGAGAGCCCAGTCCCGCCTTGAAGCTGTCCAAGGTCTGGGATGCGACGAGTGTTTCCGGTAACTGGTTCCACTGTCGAATTGCAGATGGGAAGAAGGAGTATCTGTAAGTATCAGTGCGGCAGAAAGGAAGTAAGTATCTGTAGGGATGGCCCCTTGTAGTGAGAGCTGCAGGGTGGAAGTAAATTGATGCAGGGATGTCAACGAGACAATGTGTGATTCTGTACACAAGTACCAATTTGGTGTCAGATCTGCGTTGCTGCAGAGTAGGCCATTTTAAGTTGGCAATCATCTGGCTGGTACTGCTACTGCGGCGGTAATCTCCAGTGACAAACCGTGCTGCGCGTCTCTGAACTGCTTCCAGCTGGCTGATGTTTTTAGAAGTGTACGGGTCCCAGGCTGGCGAAGCATACTCCATGATTGGTCTTACCAGCGTCTTGTAACATTGTGCCTTGATGTCGGGTGGGCAACTGGTGATGTTTCTCCTGAGGAATGCCAGACTGTTGTTAGCTTTCTTTGTTACAGAGTTGACATGGTCATTCCAAAGGAGCTTCTCATGTAGTATAGCGCCAAGGTATTTGCCGCTGGGCACTGTTGCGAGTCGATGTCCATGGATGTTATAGTCTGTGATGATTGGAGAGCGCTTTCGTGTTATCCTGATTGTCTCGCACTTGGATGGATTGAATTGCATCTGCCAGTCAGTCTCCCACTGTTCAAGCTTTTTCAGATCCTCTTGGAGTGTGACAGCGTCTTGTTGGCTCTTTATCTTCCTGTATAGGAGGCTGTCATCGGCGAAGAGTCTGGTTGTCGATGCTACTTTTCCAGGCATGTCGTTTATGTACAGGAGAAAGAGCAAGGGGCCAAGGACTGAGCCTTGGGGAACCCCAGATGTGACAGGTGCTGATGGGGATGAGTGACCTTCGACAAGGACTTGTTGACTCCTATTGGATAGGAAGCTCTCTATCCATTTCAGTAGGCTGCCCCGGATGCCATAATGGTATAGCTTCTGAGCTAAACGGGTGTGGGGAACTTTGTCAAATGCCTTGCTGAAGTCCAACAGGACTGCGTCTATCTGGTCTCCATCTTCAACAGCTTTTGCGAGGTCTTGGATGGTTAGCACAAGCTGGCTTTCACACGATCGTTTCTTCCGGAATCCATGTTGTGCATCGGAGAGAATATTGTGTGTCTCTAGGTGCCTCATAACCTGGCTATGGATGATGTGCTCTAGTAATTTGCTGCAGATTGAGGTAAGTGATATCGGACGATAGTTTTCTGGTACTGTACGGTCGCCTTTCTTGAACACAGGTGTAACGAATGCCGTCTTCCAGTCGTCCGGTACAGTGCCCTGATGTAGTGATGCCTCAAATACTAGAGTTAGTGATGGTGCTATCTCTGCAGCAACCTCTCTAAGTAGAGTTGTTGGGATGTTGTCTGGTCCTTGGGCTTTATGAGGGTCCAGGGCAAACAGGAGTTTCTGTACCCCATTTACGTCTATGTTGAATGCACTCATAGGGGGAGAAGAGTCGGTGTCAATGGTAGGGGTATGGGACATATCTTCATGAGTGAAGACGCCACTAAACTGTTCGTTCAGTAGTCTGGCCTTGGTTTTTGGGTCGCTGTACCCTATCCCATTCTTCTTCAGAAGTGGGACACCGCTACTCTCACAACGTTTACTGTTGATGAAGGTGTACAATTTCTTCGGATTTCGGTCAGAAGTCACGATATCATTGACATATGTGTTATAAGCCTTCTTGCTTTCTCTCTGTGTGTCTTTCTGTAGTTGTTTGAAGGTTTCCTTGGTTGACTCTGTTGTGCTCTTCTTCATCCTCTTGTAGGCTCGCTTCTTCCTACGTGTTAATCGCTTGACTTTGCGGTTGATCCATGGTTGGTTGAGGCGGCTGGAGGTTAGTTTGGTGGGTACATTTTCTGCCATAATAGAAGCACAGCGGTTCTTGAATGTATTCCAGAGTAAGTTTATGTTTGAGGTTTTGTCGTTGGTTGCTGTGAAATCTGTGGAGAATTTAAGGAATTCTTGTTTCATATTCTCGGTTTTTGCATTTCTCCATAATTGGATTTTCCTTCTTGGGAGCTTTTTCCTGGCAGCCTGTGCGCCAGCTTCAATAAAGACTATGTCATGATCGCTTACCCCGGGCATTGGTTTACATTTCATCACTAGGGATGGTCTGTTGGTGAGGAACACATCTAGTGTGTTTGGCCCTCTTGTCGGGAACTTGACAACTTGTTCTGAACCTGCGTCGTATATAGTATCTAGAAAGAGCCGGTTGATTTCATTACTGTAGTTGTTTGAGATGATGGTATTGGAGTCCCAGTCAATGTCTGGAAGGTTCATATCTCCAGCAACCCATATCGTAGCCTTTGGAAACTGTAGGTGAACCTCATGTAGTTTCTCCTTGATCTCGTGCATGTATGTCGCATCACTGCTAGGAGGGCGATATACAGAAACAATGATAAGTTCATGTTTACCAGTGCACTGAATGACTGCTGCAGTGATTTCTGCGTTGGTCTGCAGGTGAAGGTTTCTGCCGGTTATGTTTTCTTTTGCAGCTATGATAACGCCACCATGGGGGTTGCTGTCTCTGTCACGTCTGGCTAGGATATGGTAGCCACTTGGAATCACCTCGCGCTCGTGTATGCCACTGTGAAGCCAGGTCTCACTGCCGATGATGAAATCAGGGTTGGCTTCTGATAGTAGTAACCAGAATGGCTGGCGTTTAGCACGTATGCTTTGAAAGTTCATAACCATAATCCTGAATGATTGCTGAAAAGGTTTGGTCATGCGATGTTGTTGAACTTTCGTTGGTGATGACGAGTGTCGTGGGGATCCAATGGAAGTGTCAATAGAATGGATACTGCTCAAGGTGGTGTCTACCAAGGATGGGGTTGACGGAGAATAGTGAGATTGTTCTAGCACACTATATGAGTTCTCTGTTGCAACGGAGGTTGCGATGGAGTCTGCCATAGTGGTCTCAAATAATGTACTTGAGAAGTTGGGCAAGCCACATGTACAACATATCCAACTGGTATTTGCTGTGATGCGTTCATATGCAGCAAGGGGGAGGCTGATACATTTTATGTGGAACCAGGTGTCGCAGCTGTCGCATGCAACAGCTGGCTGGTTTGATTTACATGGTTTACCACAATCTCCACATGGAAACTTGTAGATCGGACCTGGGTTTGGATGACAGTCACCAGATCATGTTACATTAAAGCCTTATAGAAATGTTTCTCATTATTATACATAAACTTACCTCTCAATATTCCTGACAATTAAAACTACAATATTGTACATTTAGATTTATTTCTAGAGCATTTACACCGTTCCTCATCCGGTATCCCTCGTAGCACGAGATCTATGTGGTTTCCACAACCTGTCAAATAAATCAATATTGGTCCTTAATTATTAACCTTTATTTCAATGTGTATGCAACCAGAAATAAACAATTTTTTATTTGTTGATAATCTCAGTATTGCCATTGCTTTATTTCCGATTGGAATAAAAGGTTAATACAGGTCTTAACAAATGAGAGGCAGACACACCTCTGCACGAATTCTCATGCATACAGTCTTTACAATAATAATTAAGGCATAATAAACTGTTTGATTCTGGTTACATGCACATTAAGGATAGGATAGGTACATTTTGTAGGTAGAAAATTTCTTTTTATGCTTAAAAGCTGGTGGAAAGGTTAAAACATGGATTTACTGTTCATCTAACCTTATAAAAAGTCCAGGGTCGTAGGGCACATTTGGGCAAGTCTGGCAACCGGAAAGAAACAATTTTCTTTTGTGCCTTATAAATAAATGTCAAATCTTTTATAGAAACTTGTATTTCAAGTCACAATTAAGGGTCTTATAATAGCTATATGTTTTGTATATGTACATTCTTTATCACATATGTACATTTATCACAAAGTTTTGTAAAAAAAACCCATCACTGATGACAGTTCATTGGCACTGTATGTCACACAGTATCATTTATAAAATGTGAGTTGATTACTGTTGCTATATTACCATGGTAACCAGGGCTGTTGACTCATCAGTAACGATCGAGTCAGGTATTGTCATTTATTTATAAATACTGTATACCTTAACCTTCTTCACTACATCATGATAGAAAATTTGTACAAATAATTAAAATCCAGCCAAACACACTAGTACAGTTCATGGACAGAAAATGAAAGTCACTCAGTCAATTTAATACCGTATGTATTAACATATGGATCGAGTCAAATAAAAGTTCATATGCCTATATATATGTATACATACAATAGACTTTTTACTTTTACAGGACAACATTCAGTACACGAACTTTGATACATGTGAAAATGTTAACAGGAAAAAAACAGTACATACGGTACATTAAATTAGGCTAAATGTCAGTAACACGGATTGTCAATTAATAATAATTAATTAATCCGTAAAATGCAAATTAGACACGACCGAGTTTTGTCAGACGATACATCAAGTAAAAATTTGTAATCGTAAATACTTTTTCTGACAAAGGGGAAAAATTAGAACAACGAATACAGTATCATAAGTAAATTCTAATCACCTGTAATTAACGCTGGTAAAAGATGAACAACTTACCTGCCCAGGTAGGCTTTCCACATTTTTTACATTGAACTTTTTGACACATGTTTTTAGAATTCACAGATATTAGTTGCTCGTTATCAGGTCCTACACATCATCAATGTCTGCACCAACTTTGTAACTCAGTACAACATGTGTATTTACCTTAATATGCTTCGCGGAGCCACGATAATCACTGTACTGTAGGTGTGCCGCGTGGTATGCGTAATCTACACGGGGAGTTTATAGAATTTTCAGTAGTTAAATCAATGAATAACTTATTCAAGTGTGAAATTATATCCTCACTTTATTAGTATGGTGTCTTATTTTTCAGCTTGTGCTGACAGTTTGTATTCAATGTTAAAACCGAGGTTATCAGTTTAGACAGACTTGGTTGTAAACTGTCATCATCTCATTAACAAATCTATATATAACTTCCTCAAAGGACCTTTCTATCAAAGTACTGAAAGTACTCATGGAAACTGAACTTATATAGACTTGTACTGCAACATGAAACGGGAACTATATATAGTTTAACTATTAGTTTAATTAAATTTAATTTATACTGTAGAGCAAGTTCTTACAATTTATATACTCTATAACTATACTCTCGATGATTAATTGCTTCCTGGATTCTGACAAGTACTCGCACCAAAGAAGGGATAGTGAAGGCTGCGGTCAAATTCCACTACTGACGGGAATTGAACCCGCGACCTCCAGGTTAGGAGTCCAACGCTGTACCCCTACACCACTGCTCCTCAAGTAATTTAACAATTGCATGGCAGTTGTAGAACATAGCACTATAAGTGGAACATAAAAATTCATGCCTGCCAAGTCATAATTGTCAGACAACTACAAGGAAACCGGTACTACTTTTTAAAAAAATTTATTGCACAAAAAGTACATTTAAGAATTGCATGTATCTGCTATTTAAGGGGATGGACCCCGACAATTCGATTGTGTAAATTAATACTTGTTTTAGCTTCATATGTCACCTTGAAATTATAATATAATGTTTTCACGATCGAATGTTTTTTTTTTTTTTGTTACTCAGAGTGAAATCTCATTCCTTGATGACAGGTGGCCACATACACAATCAAAGTACCGAAAGTACTCATGGAAACTGAAATTACATAGACTTGCACTGCAACATGGAATATAGGAACTAGTTAAACAGTTACAAGGCGGATGTAGAAAAGTCATTGTACTTAAATTTGGTCCGCATCAAAATTAAAGCACGCCAAGTTAGTGACAGCTTTGGAAAGCTGAACTATCATACAGTTTCCAATATTAAGGTAAAATAATTATATTTATATGTTTCGTGAAACTAGATAATGGAATTTATTATTAATCACCTCCATTAGTCATATATGATATAAAATTATGTCTTTCATGTTTTAATTTATTTTACCTAACATCAGCATCTTACAAGAAACAACCATTTTTATATGTCTTTGTCTGGCTGCAGCAAGTCAAATGCTCTACCAAGTTACCATCGGCTATAAAGGGCCGGATAATATCAAAGCCAATTTATAAATACCATACTACTATACATGTATGCGCATTGTATGTTGACCATCAACATGATCATTTTCTGTATGTATTGTATAAGGGACATGTACATGGCTGTACTATATTCTGTACAATGTGTAATATGGTGTCTCTGATTGCATGAATCGTGTCTCTGGTATATTTACATGCATGTTTCCTTGCTGCTCAGTTCGATGCATGTGTTTCATTCACCCGCTGATTGTTGGTCCTAATCCCAATATTAACCCAACAAAAACCAATATAAATCCAAAATAAACCCAAAAATAATCCCAAATAAACCCATATAAAACCAACATTAACTGATATAAAACCCTGATCTAAAACCCAAAATAAACCAATATAAACCCAACATTCACCAATATTAACACAACATTCACCAATATTAACACACCATTAACCAATATTAACACAACATTAACCAATATTAAGACAACATTAACTAATATTAACACAACATTAACTCATATAAAACCCTGATCTAAAACCCAAAATAAACCAATATAAACCCAACATTCACCAATATTAACACAACATTAACCAATATTAACACACCATTAACCAATATTAACCCAACATTCACCAATATTAACACAACATTAACCAATATATACCCAACATTAACCAATATAAACCCAACATTAACCAATATTAACACAACATTAACCAATATTAACACAACATTAACCAATATTAACACAACATTAACCAATATTAACACAACATTAACCAATATTAACACAACATTAACCAATATTAACACAACATTAACCAATATTAACACAACATTAACCAATATTAACACAACATTAACCAATATAAACACAACATTAACCAATATTAACACAACATTAACGCATATAAAACCCTGATCTAAAACCCAAAATAAACCAATATAAACCAAAAAAAAAAACCAATATAAACCCAACATTAACCAATATTAACACAACATTAACTCATATAAAACCCTGATCTAAAACCCAAAATAAACCAATATAAACCCCAAAAATAAACCAATATAAACCCAACATTAACCAATATTAACACAACATTAACTCATATAAAACCCTGATCTAAAACCCAAAATAAACCAATATAAACCCCAAAAATAAACCAATACAAACCCAACATTAACCAATATTAACACAACATTAACTCATATAAAACCCTGATCTAAAATCAAAATAAACCAATATAAACCCCAAAAATAAACCAATATAAGCCCAACATTAACCAATATTAACCCAACATTAACTCATTTAAAACCCTGATATAAAACCCAAAATAAACCAATATAAACCCAAAATAATCCAATATAAACCCAATATTAACCCAACATACACCAATAAAACTCAATCTTATGTTGTCTCATAGTATGATATATCTATGGATTCACATGTTCATGATGCTAGAATGCTCCAGACAAAAAGATAATGTTTTAAGTGAAGAAATATTGGCGACAGTGATTTATATATTAGGGTGAGATAGTCAACAAAGCACTCAACAAACACAGTTTTTATGTTTTATTTTTAAGAAACTCAGAACCCACACTGTGTAAAGCAATAATAATGATAAGCTGGGTCAATGAACATCACTTGTTCTTGTAGAACACATAGTTTAATTATATATAAATATAACAAGTATTGCACATTTAAATACATGTATCTAACATTTATAATAGCGTTTTCAAACAATTATTATTGCACATAATTATAACAAATCTAGTATCAGGAATTATTATCATAGTTCATCATACTGTATCTTAAATGACTAAACCATGAATGATTTGTGTTAATTAAAAAAACACTTATTTTTATCACCTTGTGAATTAAAAACCTGCTGGTGTACTGATTAAATTTCAGCCAGAACATCTAATGGGACTCGCAACAGAGCTTTATAATGACAAATAAAACATGATTGTGATCATCAGGAAATTTACTACGAAAAGCAACTACATCAAAATACATAGCAACTAGAGAGATAATTTATCTTATTAAATTAATTGTAAATGTAATGCACGTTAAACAAATGAAAAATGATGATTTGCGCATAGCTTAATTAGTAATTAGTCCTATAAGAAATTGTGCCAACAGAGACTCTACAGTACTGTAGTTTCCCTCCAATGCGAATTAGTTACAAATGATGAGATAATTTATTTCTTAAATATAATATTATACACAAAGTCATGTATGATCATTATTTCTTGATTTTGTAAAAATAAATTCAATATTTGTCTGTTGATGTGAGAGATAGAATTAACATACCTGTACTTTCAATACTTAACAACCAAACTAAACAAAAGATATTTGCCTTATTCTCACAAAAAATGGGAAAATTATCTATTACTGTGATACAATTACATGAATGCACATTATTAATTAATAACCAAATAAAGAAAAAAATATAATGACGTGCATATATCAGAAAAGCTGAAGCACATGTAGCGATTTTGAGGCAATTTCTACATTAACATAGATCAGTGATAATTTCACAGCATATACGTGATGGTATTTTTTTGCAGGAATGGACAATTCATGTTTATATCATAATATACACTGTACATATTATATTGTTTTTGATATGATTTAACAGTCACAATACGCATGCACAACATCGTTTACTTATCCACATTTACCTTGTTTAAAACAATGCAAGAACATTTCGAGGGTTCAACGCAACAGTGTTGTAACTCATATTGAAATAAGAACAAGTTACGACAGTGTTGCACTGAACCCTCGATTTGTAAAAGTTATCAACATAATTATGTAACATGATAAATAAGTTACTATATATCTAGAGACGTTATCACTAAATGTAATGGGATTGTGTAATCACCGCAACTTTCAACAATAACAATATTTTACAACATACAAAAACCATGTTCACTTGTATTTTTATAAATAATAAATAAATAAACAAACAAACACACACACAAACACAGTCCATTCAAAGTTCAACAGATAGACCTGGGTAAATGCAAACTGTTTGTCTGTCTGAACATGTGGTGAACTTGTTCTTCCATTATACACGTACACACAAACAAGAACATGTTTCACTGAGCATACTATGAATCATATTTGAACTCAGAAATCAAATAATAATTCATTCTTTTTTTAGTTTTTAACTAGCAGAAAACTTTTAAAAAATGTCCAAATGTGGAAGTGTGTCTAGCACATGAACTATGTAATATTTATGATAAAATCGGAAGTGGTAAATTGTGAATTGGCTTAAAATGTTCATAACGAAAACCAAACTTTTGTCAAATTCCTAGAAGACAAATGGAAACATAATGATAAATGAGAAACAGGGTTAAATTCGAAAATCAATCAACCTACGTACTAATGTTCCACCCAATCAAACTTTGATTTTCGTCCCTTCATTCAAGCGAAAAGTGGTATGTATACATGTGTTTGCACATACGTTGAAGCATAATAATGGAAACACTTCGAATAAAACTAAAACAATGTGTTGAGCATATGGATATCAGCATTAGATAATTGTGTACCTCAATTTTACTTGTACGTTATTGAACAACAAATTGACGCCATGTTTTACAATTTCATTACTAATATTTCAGTGTGTTTCAATAGCAACTGGATTTACTAATACATTATATATTTAAGCATGAAAATGTTATCCGAACAACATGACCATGTTATCCGGACTGCATGACCGCTTTATCCAGACTGCATGCATGAACGTTTTATCTGCACAACATGACCATGTTATCCGGACTGCATGACCGCTTTATCCAGACTGCATGCATGAACGTGTTAATCCGGACAACATGACCATGTTATCCGGACTGCATGACCGCTTTATCCAGACTGCATGCATGAACGTGTTAATCCGGACAACATGACCATGTTATCCGGACTGCATGACCGCTTTATCCAGACTGCATGCATGAACGTGTTAATCCGGACAACATGACCATGTTATCCGGACTGCATGACCGCTTTATCCAGACTGCATGCATGAACGTTTTATCTGCACTACATGACCTTGTTATCCGGGCTACATGAACGTGTTATCCGGAGAACATGAACGTGTTATCTGGACTACACGAGGGTGTTATCTGGGCTACATGAGAGCATTATCCAGACTAAAATGATGAACTTCTGCTCATTTATGTTGACATCGATGCATTTTAATGGGAAGATGCTGGAATCAAACTATCCGTCAATTCTCCCTAATAATCGGATATACTGGAGTACAAGATAAGTTCTCTGCTGAGGAATCGAAACCATGTTATTTTGATATATTTTTCTCTCTTAATGTTTAAAAAAAATACTAAATTACTATCGATTTACTATTTTCCAGTATTCCTATTTTTTGTTGCTTGTTTAGATTCATTTTCCTTATCGTCTTTACCAAATATAGAAGATTTAACTAAATCTATTAAATCAATTTCTTCTTCATGATCGTGAGCGTTATTGGATTTACTTTGAACTTTTTGTTTTATTTTAGCATTCTTTTGATTTATATTTTCATTTTTTTTATTTGATGGAGTTTTTGGAATGTTTTTTATTACTTTTTTCTTACTCTTATCTTCATCGTCAGATAAAAACATATCTCTCAAACTACCAATAATTCTGCCAAACAAACTTATTTTCCCTTTTGTATCATCATCCTTTTGATCATCATCATCGTCATCATTTTCTGAAGTTGGTGAATTGTCATCATCGTCCATGATATCTGGAATACCGTCTCCATCAGAATCAGGTAATTTATCTGGAATTCCATCACCGTCAGCGTCAGTGTCAAGATAGTCAGGAATGCCATCCCCGTCTCTGTCCTCCATGATGTCAGGAATTCCATCTCCATCATCGTCATCATCAAGGTCATCAGGAATACCGTCATTATCATCATCGTCATCTAAATAATCAGGAATACCATCACCATCTGTATCTTTTTCTAAAAAATCTGGAATGCCATTACCGTTTGCATCTGAATCTTGGTCGTCTGGAATGCCATCATTATCATCATCATCGTCAAGATAATCAGGTATTCCATCACCATCTGTGTCAATTTCTTGATAATCAGGAATACCATTACCATCAGCATCCTCGTCTAAATGATCTGGAATACCATCATTGTCATCGTCGTCGTCTAAATAATCTGGTATTCCATCTCCATCAGTGTCTTTTTCATCTTCATCAGAAATACCATCCCCATCATCGTCATCATCTTGGTCATTTGGAATACCATCACCATCAATATCATCATCTAGGTAATCAGGAATTCCGTCACCATCTGTGTCTTTCTCAAGGTAATCTGGTATACCATCGCCATCGTCATCATCATCTTGATCATTTGGAATGCCATCTCCATCAATGTCATCATCCTCATCATTTGGAATACCATCACCATCTATGTCATCATCAAGATAATCAGGAATTCCGTCACCATCTGTATCTTTCTGTAAATAGTCTGCGATGCCGTCTCCGTCTTTGTCAAGATTATCAGGGATGCCATCTCCGTCATCATCATCATCTTGGTCGTTTGGAATACCATCACCATCGATATCATCATCAAGGTAATCTGGTATACCGTCACCATCAGTATCTTTTTCTTTGTCGTCTGGAATACCATCCCCATCATCGTCATCATCTTGATCGTTGGGAATACCATCACCATCAATATCATCATCAAGGTAATCTGGTATACCGTCACCATCTGTATCCCTTTCTTTGTCATCTGGAATACCATCTCCATCATCATCATCATCTTGGTCATTTGGAATACCATCTCCATCGATGTCATCATCTAAGTAATCAGGAATTCCGTCACCGTCTGTGTCTTTCTCAAGATAATCAGGAATACCATCACCATCATCATCATCATCTTGATCATTTGGTATGCCATCTCCATCAATGTCATCATCTTCATCATTTGGAATACCATCACCATCTATGTCATCATCAAGGTAATCAGGAATTCCATCACCATCAGTATCTTTCTGTAAAAAGTCTGCAATGCCGTCTCCGTCTTTGTCAAGATTATCAGGAATGCCATCACCATCATCATCATCATCTTGTTCGTTCGGAATACCATCACCATCTATGTCATCATCAAGGTAATCTGGAATACCATCGCCATCTGTATCTTTCTCAAGGTAATCTGGAATACCATCCCCATCATCATCATCATCTTGGTCATTTGGAATACCATCACCATCGATGTCATCATCAAGATAATCTGGGATTCCATCGCCATCGGTGTCTTTTTCTTTATCGTCTGGTATGCCATCACCATCATCATCATCATCTTGGTCATTTGGAATACCATCACCATCAATATCGTCATCCTGATCGTTAGGAATACCATCTCCGTCGATATCATCATCCAAATAATCCGGAATACCATCGCCATCAGTATCTAACTCCTGATAGTCGGGGACACCGTCACCATCATCATCATCATCTTCATCATTTGGAATACCATCACCATCAATGTCATCGTCTAGATAATCAGGAATTCCATCACCGTCTGTATCTTTCTCAAGGTTATCTGGAATACCGTCACCATCATCGTCATCATCTTGATCGTTTGGTATACCATCTCCATCAATATCATCATCTTCAGCATTAGGAATGCCATCTCCATCAATGTCATCATCAAGATAATCAGGAATTCCATCTCCGTCTGTATCTTTCTCTTTGTCATCGGGGATGCCATCACCATCATCATCGTCATCTTGATCATTTGGGATACCATCCCCATCGATGTCATCATCTTGATCATTTGGTATACCATCTCCATCAATATCATCATCTAAGTAATCAGGAATACCATCGCCGTCTGTGTCTTTCTCAAGGTTATCAGGAATACCATCACCGTCATCATCGTCATCTTGGTCATTTGGGATACCATCACCATCTATGTCATCATCAAGATAATCAGGTATTCCATCACCATCTGTGTCTTTTTCTTTGTCATCTGGTATACCATCACCATCATCGTCGTTGTCTTTATCATTTGGAATGCCATCACCATCTATGTCATCATCTAAATAATCAGGAATTCCATCACCATCAGTATCTTTTTCTTTGTCATCTGGAATGCCATCACCATCATCATCATCATCTTGTTCATTTGGTACACCATCTCCATCAATATCATCGTCTAAGTAATCTGGAATACCGTCACCATCTGTGTCTTTTTCCAAATAATCAGGAATTCCATCACCATCGTCATCATCATCTTGGTCATTTGGTATACCATCACCATCAATGTCATCATCTTGATCATTAGGAATTCCATCACCATCAATATCATCATCGAGGTAGTCAGGAATACCATCTCCATCTGTGTCTTTTTCTTTGTAATCAGGAATACCATTTCCATCGTCATCGTCATCCTGATCGTTTGGTATACCATCGCCATCGATATCATCATCTTCATCATTAGGAATACCATCACCATCAATATCGTCGTCGAGGTAATCTGGAATTCCATCACCGTCAGTATCTTTTTCTAGATGATCTGGAATACCATCACCATCATCATCGTTATCCTCATCGTTAGGAATACCATCGCCGTCAATATCATCATCGAGGTAATCAGGTATACCATCACCATCCGTATCCTGTTCCTGAAAATCTGGTATTCCATCTCCGTCATCATCATCATCCAATTCATTTGGAATTCCATCACCATCAATATCATCGTCCAAATAGTCAGGGATACCATCACCATCAGTGTCTATCTCTTTATAATCAGGAATTCCATCATTATCGTCATCATCGTCCACGGCATCAGGTAGGCCATCGCCGTCTTCATCTTCGAGGTTATCAGGAATTCCATCACCATCATCATCTTCATCCTCCTCATTTGGAATGCCATCTCCATCGATGTCATCATCCAAATAATCAGGAATACCATCACCATCGGTATCCTTCTCAAGATAGTCTGGAATCCCATTGCCATCTGCATCATTATCTTTATCATTCGGAACACCGTCACCATCTATATCATCGTCAAGGTAATCTGGAATGCCATCGCCGTCAGTATCTTTTTGCTTGTAATCTGGAATCCCATCACCATCGTCATCAACATCCAGATAATCAGGAATGCCATCACCATCAGAATCTTCTTGATCATCCGGGATACCATCACCATCATCGTCATCATCGAGATAGTCAGGTATACCGTCACCATCTGTGTCTTTCTCCAAATGGTCTGGAATTCCATCGCCATCATCGTCACTGTCTTGATCATTTGGAATACCATCTCCATCAATGTCATCATCTAAATAATCAGGAATACCATCACCATCAGTATCTTTTTCTTTGTCATCTGGAATTCCATCACCATCATCATCATCATCTTGGTCATTAGGAATACCATCTCCATCAATGTCATCATCTAAATAATCAGGAATACCATCACCGTCAGTATCCTTTTCTTGGTCATCTGGAATTCCATCACCATCATCATCATCATCTTGGTCATTAGGAATACCATCTCCATCAATGTCATCATCTAAATAATCAGGAATACCATCACCGTCAGTATCCTTTTCTTTGTCATCTGGAATTCCATCACCATCATCATCATCATCTTGGTCATTAGGAATACCATCTCCATCAATGTCATCATCTAAATAATCAGGAATACCATCACCGTCAGTATCCTTTTCTTTGTCATCTGGAATTCCATCACCATCATCATCATCATCTTGGTCATTAGGAATTCCGTCTCCATCAATATCATCGTCTAAGTAATCTGGAATACCATCACCATCTGTGTCTTTTTCAAGATAGTCAGGGACACCATTTCCGTCGCTATCAATGTTTTTACAATCATCACCTTCACATTGTTCAGTCCCTTCACCATCACTGTCAGCATCAGAGGAACCTCCCCAGAATCCCAATATTTTACGGTTACAAAATGTACACGTCTCCTAAAAGAGATAGTCAGAGTTACTCGAAATTGATTTAGCATTTATCAGTTTTGTATTAACTTACATTAGGTAGCATGCGTTTGTTACAAGTACATGCCTGTGGAAATACATGCTTATCATTCAAGATATTACAAGTGAATACATGCTGTTGATTATCATTTCATTACTACATGTACTACAAATTGGCAAACTCTACATCATTGATTAGTACATTTTTTGCCTCTTATTTGTGCTTTCTTTATCATGAGTTTATGACAGTTCTCATTAATTCTTTTATATACAGTAAGACATCGGTTGTCCGAAATTGACGGGTCCGAGATAATTTGAATAAAACATGATATTTGTCATTAATCCTTAGTATGAGGAATCAAGTATTTGTGTTAAAAAAGGGCAGATCACTAAAAAAATAATAATGACGAAAATGTATTAACTACCAATGAAATGTTTGACATTATATGAAACATGAACAAACTTACTGTAACACAAAAATCTTCTGTGTTTTCCAGGAATCTATTGATGCAATGGTGGTCATATTATGACATCTGTTGCACTCTCAATGGGTTGTATATATTTCAGAAATCATAATGCACTTATCAATGTTATCCCCCAGATATAGGGGAATAAGACATTTACGAAATTAGGCTGTCAAATAATTTCTCTCCCAAGTGCAGACATTCCTATCTAATTTCTTGGTGGGGGGGGGGGTTGTTCTTGATATTCAAAGATACCATGACATGAAAATAAGTGACTGCCTAAAATACGGGCTAAGTCTATTTCCCGCTAAATATGACAGCAGTGTTTATCAAATTTCTGTATATCGGAAAAGTATTGCTGTCTAATTCCCTGTGTGTCTTTGCTCCCCTCCCCCCCCCCCCCCCCCCCCGTTTGATAAGTGTTCTATTCCTTTAAAGCATTGCAAGTTTATCCCATTGTAGTAAAAAAGTTATTGAGCCATACATTCAGACTGAGTGTTCACTGCAGGATATCACTGCATGAGGGGGACGTCCCCTACGCACCCCCCTCTAAAGGACCCCGACCATAGATAGAAATGAAATATCATTTTATCATCCCTCTTTGTCGTGTTTTCACGCACAACTCACCAGAATACAACATTCCACCACTTCTTCAAATTAAAAATGTTTAAGGTCCCTGCACCCCAACTGCCTATTTTCCTAAAGATTATGACCCCTCCCCCCCCCCCCGGTCAATTTGGCCAAGACAGACATTATTCATTTATTTAATACTGTCAATTAAAACAACAAGATATCGAGTAATTTTAATAAATACATTCATATTTGGATAACAAGCAACATATATGGATAAACATATAGTACAATATACAGATAAATCTGTGGGAATAGAGGCTGTTCTTTAAAAACTGACATTAATTATCTAGAACAATAACGACCATATCATGTCTTCTCCAAGGATGACCTTTGTTCACAGGTTTGATTGAAGTACTGTATGGATAAAAACAAAATTCTTGAATAACATAAAAAATACAAGTAAAGTATACATATATTGATAGAAGCAATCACTCCATGTAATGAATGACCCTAACATACTTAACTAATACACATGTACAAAATTCTTGGTTAATAATTTTTAAAAAAAAGCAACTTGGGGGTTGTGCCTAATGCCCATATAAATTAAATATTTGCATGAACTTGATGTCAAATATGGTAAAAACGAAATATGATATGGACTAAAGTAGATTCAATTTTCTCATATCGACTTTAAAAGTATAAATATACTAGTAGTTAATACTGACCAATATCAATGATTTTAATAGTATTGTTTTGGTCAAATGAAATAAATACATTTTAACTTTGATGCTAAGTTAGACGAAACAGATTGCACATTTATAGAAGACTACAGTTTCAATCGCTAGTCATGTCAGATACACTATGGCTTCACGTTACGTTGACAACCAGAGCGGAGATCAGTTTTAAACTTTAGAAGTTCAATCAGACACTTCACCGGAAGTTTAAAAAAGTCTTGGAATGAAAATTTGGTTCAGCTGCAACTATTTCTGCATGAGCTGTGGCTGTTATTCAGGGGTCACTTCAGAGTTCGTCGTCGGGTCGCTTTCTCCACTAGATGAACAAAAGAGAATAAAACAGAACACTATATATAGACTATTTCAACAGTAACATTGTACGTACATTTTATGAAAATTATATACAATGTATTATTTTATCTTTTTGTCTGGAACAATATTCAGTAAAGGTCATCAACATCTTTGTATATAGGACTTATAGAATATATTGAATATTTAAAATTGACAAAGTATATTTGTGTATTTTGTTATTGGATGTATTCGTCATAATTTGCACACTTACTATTCTACATAGATAGAAGCACAAAGTTGGATGAAATAGAGATTAGGCTTTGATTTAATTTTACAAACTTTATATGCGGTTTCCTTGACGTCGGGAACTCCATCATTATCATCGTCATTGTCAAGGTCATCAGGTACACCATCACCATCCGAATCCATCTCTTGGTTATCTGGAATTCCGTCATTATCATCGTCATTGTCAAGATGGTCAGGTATACCATCGCCATCAGAGTCCTCCTCCAAGTTGTCTGGAATTCCGTCATTATCATCATCATTATCAACATTGTCTGGTATTCCATCATTATCATCATCATTGTCAAGTTCATCCGGAATACCATCACCATCAGCATCTTTCTCCAAGGTGTCAGGAATACCATCATTATCATCGTCATTGTCAAGGTCATCAGGTATGCCATCACCATCAAAATCTTTCTCCAAATTATCTGGAATTCCGTCATTATCATCGTCATTATCTATATTGTCAGGAATACCATCATTATCATCATCATTGTCAAGGTCATCAGGTACACCATCGCCATCAGTGTCCATCTCCTTGTTATCTGGAATTCCGTCATTATCATCATCATTGTCAAGATCGTCAGGTATACCATCACCATCAGAATCGTTCTCCAAATTGTCTGGAATACCATCGTTATCGTCGTCATTGTCTAAGTCGTCAGGTACACCATCACCGTCAGAATCTATCTCTTTGTTATCTGGAATTCCGTCATTATCATCATCATTGTCAAGATCGTCAGGTATACCATCACCGTCAGAATCTATTTCTTTGTTATCCGGAATTCCGTCATTATCATCATCATTGTCAAGATCGTCAGGTATACCATCACCATCAGAATCGTTCTCCAAATTATCTGGAATACCATCGTTATCGTCGTCATTGTCTAAGTCGTCAGGTACACCATCACCGTCAGAATCCATCTCTTTGTTATCTGGAATTCCATCATTATCATCGTCGTTGTCAAGTTCATCCGGAATACCATCGCCATCAGAGTCTTTCTCCAAATTGTCAGGAATTCCGTCATTATCATCGTCATTATCTACATTGTCAGGAATACCATCATTATCATCGTCATTGTCGAGGTCATCAGGTATACCATCACCATCAGAGTCCACTTCTTGGCTATCTGGAATTCCGTCATTATCATCATCATTGTCAAGATCGTCAGGTATACCATCACCGTCAGAATCGTTCTCCAAGTTGTCAGGAATTCCGTCATGATCATCGTCATTATCTACATTGTCAGGAATACCATCATTATCATCGTCATTGTCGAGGTCATCAGGTATACCATCACCATCAGAGTCCACTTCTTGGCTATCTGGAATTCCGTCATTATCATCATCATTGTCAAGATCGTCAGGTATACCATCACCGTCAGAATCGTTCTCCAAATTGTCAGGAATTCCGTCATTATCATCGTCATTATCTACATTGTCAGGAATACCATCATTATCATCGTCATTGTCGAGGTCATCAGGTATACCATCACCATCAGAGTCCATTTCTTGGCTATCTGGAATTCCGTCATTGTCATCATCATTGTCAAGATCGTCAGGTATACCATCACCATCAGAATCGTTCTTCAAATTGTCAGGAATTCCGTCATTATCATCGTCATTATCTACATTGTCAGGAATACCATCATTATCATCGTCATTGTCGAGGTCATCAGGTATACCATCACCATCAGAGTCCATTTCTTGGCTATCTGGAATTCCGTCATTATCATCATCATTGTCAAGATCGTCAGGTATACCATCACCGTCAGAATCGTTCTCCAAATTGTCAGGAATTCCGTCATTATCATCATCATTGTCAAGATCGTCAGGTATACCATCACCGTCAGAATCGTTCTCCAAATTGTCTGGAATTCCGTCATTATCATCATCATTGTCAAGATCGTCAGGTATACCATCACCGTCAGAATCGTTCTCCAAATTGTCTGGAATACCATCATTATCGTCGTCATTGTCTAAGTCGTCAGGTACACCATCACCGTCAGAATCCAACTCTTTGTTATCTGGAATTCCATCATTATCATCGTCGTTGTCAAGTTCATCCGGAATACCATCGCCATCAGAGTCTTTCTCCAAATTGTCAGGAATTCCATCATTATCATCGTCATTATCTACATTGTCAGGAATACCATCATTATCATCGTCATTGTCGAGGTCATCAGGTATACCATCACCATCAGAGTCCATTTCTTGGCTATCTGGAATTCCGTCATTATCATCATCATTGTCAAGATCGTCAGGTATACCATCACCGTCAGAATCATTCTCCAAATTGTCAGGAATTCCGTCATTATCATCGTCATTATCTACATTGTCAGGAATACCATCATTATCATCGTCATTGTCGAGGTCATCAGGTATACCATCGCCATCAGAGTCCATTTCTTGGCTATCTTGAATTCTGTCATTATCATCATCATTGTCAAGATCGTCAGGTATACCATCACCGTCAGAATCGTTCTCCAAATTGTCAGGAATTCCATCATTATCATCGTCATTATCTACATTGTCAGGAATACCATCATTATCATCGTCATTGTCGAGGTCATCAGGTATACCATCACCATCAGAGTCCATTTCTTGGCTATCTGGAATTCCGTCATTATCATCATCATTGTCAAGATCGTCAGGTATACCATCACCGTCAGAATCGTTCTCCAAATTGTCAGGAATTCCGTCATTATCATCGTCATTATCTACATTGTCAGGAATACCATCATTATCATCGTCATTGTCGAGGTCATCAGGTATTCCATCGCCATCAGAGTCCATTTCTTGGCTATCTGGAATTCCGTCATTATCATCATCATTGTCAAGATCGTCAGGTATACCATCACCGTCAGAATCGTTCTCCAAATTGTCTGGAATACCATCATTATCGTCGTCATTGTCTAAGTCGTCAGGTACACCATCTCCATCAGAATCCATCTCTTTGTTATCCGGAATTCCATCATTATCGTCGTCGTTGTCAAGTTCATCCGGAATACCATCGCCATCAGAGTCCTTCTCCAAATTGTCAGGAATTCCATCATTATCATCGTCATTATCTACATTGTCAGGAATACCATCATTATCATCATCATTGTCAAGGTCATCAGGTATACCATCACCATCAGAGTCCATCTCTTGGCTATCTGGAATTCCGTCATTATCATCGTCTTTGTCAAGATCATCAGGTATACCATCACCGTCAGAGTCCGTCTCTTGGCTATCTGGAATTCCGTCATTATCATCGTCTTTGTCAAGATCATCAGGTACACCATCACCGTCAGAGTCCATCTCTTCGTTATCCGGAACTCCATCATTATCGTCGTCATTGTCAAGTTCATCTGGAATACCATCCCCATCAGAGTCTTTCTCCAAATTGTCAGGAATTCCATCATTATCATCGTCATTATCTACATTGTCTGGAATACCATCATTATCATCGTCATTGTCAATGTCATCAGGTATACCATCACCATCAGAGTCCACCTCTTTGTTATCTGGAATTCCGTCATTATCATCATCTTTGTCAAGATCGTCAGGTATACCATCACCGTCAGAATCTATTTCTTTGTTATCTGGAATACCATCATTATCATCGTCATTGTCAAGGTCATCAGGTATACCATCACCATCAGAATCTTTCTCCAAATTGTCTGAAATGCCATCATTATCGTCGTCATTATCTAAATCGTCTGGTACACCATCACCATCAGAATCTTTCTCCAAGGTGTCAGGAATACCATCATTATCATCGTCATTGTCAAGGTCATCAGGTATGCCATCGCCATCTGAGTCCACCTCTTGGTTATCTGGTATGCCGTCATTATCATCGTCATTGTCAAGTTTATCCGGAATGCCATCGCCATCAGAGTCTTTCTCCAAGGTGTCAGGAATACCATCATTATCATCGTCATTTTCTTCATTGTCAGGAATACCATCATTATCATCGTCATTGTCGAGGTCATCAGGTATACCATCACCGTCAGAGTCCATCTCCTCGTTATCCGGAATTCCGTCATTATCATCGTCTTTGTCTACATTGTCAGGAATACCGTCATTATCATCGTCATTGTCAAGTTCATTTGGAATTCCATCACCGTCAGAATCCCTGTCATCAAATACATACTCAGCATCAAGATCAAAATTAAATTGCGCATTTTTGACACCGTTGTTATGATCATCATTTTCATTGAATTCATCGTCTTTGTTGGAATCATCGCTAAACCAGCCAAGAATTTTTCTATTGCAGAAGGCACATGTTTCCTGAAAAAAAACAGTGGATTACTTTCCCATGGATCACAGTCATTATTATTGAAGCATGCAGATTGGAGAAGTTTCAGTTTGTGTTGATATGATTATGAGATAATGCAAAAACTAGTGTATGAATAAAATGAAGCCATCTCAATGATTGGGCGCTCAAACAACAGATTTATTGTCATAAATCAAGGGTAAAGGTACAGGGTGCATGAAAAGTTCATTCATGTCCACAAGTCAAGTCTGCAGCCAATTAACACAGGGAAGGTGGATAACACACTTAACTTTATCGCGACAAACACAAAGTTCATTGCAATATGAAGGTGTTTTAGTGGAATGTTTATTTCACTATTAAAGTGTTATGTTCAATAGTTGTTTAGTATTACTAAATAACATACCGTATTATGATAAGTATCAAATTTAAGGAAGCACATGTTTGATCAGGACTGTAAATACATGTTTAGAAAACATGTTAAATACAAAATAAATGGTGTTCACACAAACGTGCCGTTGAATCGGGTCAAATGGTGTTCACACAAACGTGCCGTTGAATCGGTTCATTTATTATGCAATTCCATTTTCAAAATGAACAATAACCATTCAATACATGAGAATGATAGATGTTCATCTAATTCATAAATGTTCCACAGTAAGAACATGAAACTTAGAAGTTAGAAGGTAAAACTGCATAAGTTATGCTAGTAAAGGTGATACATATTCAAAATAAAACAATAAAAAAAATGACTTCCAAGTTTTTGTATGTCCTTGCGTCAGGAGATTTGTTTGTCGCTAAGTCATGAACTTTTCAGGCACCCTGTACAGAGATTTTATCGCTTATTTTCACTTCATTCTACATGTAATGTGATCCATGTACAAAAATATAGAATGTTTTCAAATTTTCCTGCGACTTCTACAAAGCGTCTAAATAAAGCTATGTTTATGTTCATTAGTTCCAGTTTGCTACTTGTAAAGTGAACACAGATTAGTGTATTTTCTTACCTTTAAGTTTCAGCCATCAGCAACAGCAGATTAGCAATTTGAGCGTAATCATTAAGTTTTCAACAACGTAGTTTATCAAGGTAATACGTATGGTATCTACTTAGCATGGAGCTCATAAGAAACATGTTTATATGTCGAGGGTTCAACGCAACAGTGTCGTAACTCATATGGAAATAAGAACAAGTTACGACAGTGTTGCGTTGAGCCCTCGATGTGTAAGAATTACAGTCACTCAAACATTCTTAAACAGCTTTTTACCTATTAATAATAATCAGAATTTAACACTTTTCATACAAAATATCACCCATCTCCAAATGTTTTCTGTTCTGAAGGAACTCTTATTGGACAATATTCATGTTTGTCTTCACATTTGGTCATGAATGTACATGTTATGAGTGAAATAAAAGGAGTTTTACTTTTACTTATATTGTATATTTATGTAACATACCAGTAACTATCTGTGAAATAAAAATCGTCTGTTTGTGAGGTGAAATGTTATTGTTCTGCTTGATGGCAGTTAGTCTGCGTTGTGGAACATTTTGGTAGTTACTAAATGTGTACTCTGTTTGAAGGCAGTTTGATAATGTTGTAGAATGTTCTGTTTCCATCTAATGGCTATTTGTTTGTAAGGTGGTGTATTCCTTGATGGTCCAGTTGTGCATGTTAGCATTTTATGGTTACTGGAAAACTAATTAAACTCAACGAGATTCAATGAGTAAATAATTCCAAAAAACAAACAATATTTTCAAAATGAATCGTGTGTCATCGTTCCAGGTGTCCACTGGTTACAGATACTATGCCTTGCTTGTATTAATGGTATTTTAATACTGCCAAGGACTCTATATTTCATTTATTGGCTTGTATTCATTTATTAATTTGGGTTTAACATCGTTTTTCAACAATTTTCAGTAATAACTTATATACAGTGACTGGTTCGCTCACCTAATCATTTTCCATGACTGTATTCTAAACAATTAACACTAATCTGTAACTTGGGTGTGACCTGCTGCGACCGGGAATCAAACCTGGATTCCTGGGTTACAATTTCAGTCTTCTAACCACAGTCACAGCTTTATTGGGTTGTAAGAAAGCATAAAAACTATGAAGGAGTGAATGAAAAGATTTCTGAAGGATACATTTTCATGTAATACTTGGACGCAAAATAAACAAGAGGGCCAAGATGGCCCTATATCGCTCACATGACAATCACTGTTCACTCATTAAAACATTGTTTTGAACCGGTGACCTAGTTTTTGACCCCAGACGACCTATGTTCGAATTTGTCTTACATATCATTAAGACAAACAGTCTGACTAGGTTTGGTGAAGATACGATCAAAATTTGACATCTACAGTGTTAATAAGGTTTTCCTAAGATTTGACCTTGTGACCTGGTTTTTTACCCTACGTGACCCATATTTGAACTTGTCCTTAATATCATTAAGACAAACAATCTGACAAGGTTTGGCCAAGATCCAATCAAAACCATGACATTTAGAGCTTTTACAAGATTTTTATCTAAGATTTGACCTTGTGACCCAGTTTTTGAACCCGGCTGACCCATGTTCATCCTTGACCCACATATCATTGAGGCAAACATTTTGACAAGGTTTGGTGAAGATCCAATTAAAACTGTGACATCTACAGTGCTAACAAAGTTTTCCTAAGATTTGACCTGGTGACCTAGTTATTGACCCCAGATGACCTATATTTATACTTGACCATTATATCATTAAAACAAACGATTTGACAAAGTTTGGTGAAGATCCAATAATAACTGTGAAATCTACATCGTTAACATGGTTTTTCATAAGATTTGACCTAGCAACCTAGTTTTTGACCCAAGATGACCCATGTTCGAACTCGTCCAAGATATTATGAAGACAAACATTCTGACAAGGTTTCATGATCATCCAATCAAAACAGTGACTTCTAGAGTGTTCACAAGGTTTTCCAGCAATTTGCCCTAGTGACCTAATTTTACTACAGAAATGACCCATTATCAAACTTGACCTACATATTATTAAAATAAACATTCTGACAAAGTTTCATGAAGATCCAGTCAAAACAGTGATTTCTAAAGTGTTCACAAGGTTTTCCCTTATTTGGCCCTGGTGACCTAGTTTTTGACCCCAAATGGCCCAATATCGAACTCGTCCGAGATTGTGTTGATATTAACGTTCTGACCCAGTTTTGCTAAAATTGAGCCAAAAATGTGGCCCCTAGTGTGGTCACAACATAAAGTTTGACGACGCATGACGCACACCGCACGACGCCGGACGGAGAGTGATCCTAATAGCTCACTTTGTCACTTTGTTACATGTGAGCTAAAAATCGTTGATACCCTTGTTCATAAAACATTCATACAACTTTCCAAGTTTCCATGAACAGATTTTTCATGACATTGCAGACGATTTTCAGCCTGTAACATAAGACAGTACTAAAACATCCCTTAAAAGTTAGTTTAACAGAAAGGTAATTCTTGGTTAAGTATAATATGTTTTTTGCAAAAACTTGCACCACAAAAAAAACAAAACAAGAATGTAAGTTTATTTCACATATTTTATTTATATTTGAAACACAATGTCAAAATACCTCATTCAGTCATCAACAATTATATAGTCATTAAGCTGTGTCCATTCTTCACAATGACATCATAGACTTAAAACATTCTCTTTAAAAATGACGCAATACAGAAGATGGTGAGACACACATAATGAAGTGATCATGAAAATGGTCCTAGAATGTAACAGTTCCAACCAAACAAGACCCAAACCTATCATAACCAATTCATACAAGACAACAGAATTGTCCAGAACCAAGTATATAGCACTACAAAAATTGTATAGTTTTATAAAACTAAGAAAAAAAACATATTTGGTGTGGAAAGAATTACAAACCCTTGGAAAAGACCGCCACTGAATAGGGACTACCTAACTATCGAGCGGTGGGTTCATTTCTGATTTACATTATCTGCGCTTGTATAGATCATCCAGTTAATAACACTTCAATTGTGGGTCACCATTTTGACATCTAATGAAGATCTTTTACAAGGGTTTGAATTGATTAAAGATAAACATACAGCAGTTAACAGGTAGGCATGGGTTATAGCTTGTTTCCAACTTTTTGTTTCCTTTCAGTGGGTTTAACACTATTTTTCAAAGATATTTCAGTTGTATACAGCGGCCAGTTTTCCTGGACTGTAGTCTAAACCAGTACTAACTTACCTTCCACTTGTAGCTGGACATTTCTCCGAGTATTGATGAAAATCAACTGTTTTGTCAAATTTTCATGGAAGGGTATGACATGTCACGACCCGGGTTTCAATTATTTATATGATATTCTATGTAGACTTCAAGCAGAAATTTCGACTACAAGGTCCTTAATGGATAAATAATTGATGCTAGAATGACAAGACAATACTAGCCAGTCAAGTTTCCAGTTTGCATTAATATAACAAACCCAACAATAGAGGGGCGTAATAAAGCTTTCCTTCCAACAAATAATGAACTGAGGAAAATCAGGTATTATCATAAAATGAGCCCTTGAAGAGCCTGATACTGTATCATGCACATAATTTACCCACTGATTAAACAGTTTTTGATTTCTATTGCAAACTATCCCACCAATATGAATCATGATTATGCTCAAATATACAAATTATTATTTAGTATATACACACTTCATACTTAATGCTTAACAAATCTGTTCATACTTCTCTGTGTGTCCAACAAATAATTGACAGCCAACTCCAAACCATGTACTAAGTATTAAATATTGACTGATCAACAACTGGTCATTAAACTGTTTAGTGATGTTTCCTAAAGTCTTGAGAAACTGATTATCACAATCTTTGAACACACTGCTGTATGCTACCAAGACTTAAAGGCTTGTAAAGAAATGTTTTCAGAAATAATGGAAAATATGCCAAAGTGATCATGGCTAGGGACAGACAATAAATGCACACTATCTAATACCTGTGATATAATTAAATAAAAGTTCTGAGTAAACCACATTCCATCATGGAAATCTATATACAACTATCACATTCATTTTAAATGAGCTTCTTTCTATGAAACAATGATGCACAGATTACACGGTGAATATAAACTAGCTCTACAACTAATCGCTTCCTGGTCCAACACGTATATATCAATACACGCATACACGTAAAATACTTTCTACACAAGCTTAATTCAAAATAAGTTAATAATTTTGACCATTTTTTAAATTTTCATTACAGTTTTCAGTATGACATTTAGTTATTACTAAATAAAACATGGGAATTTAAGTTTTGCTTGAATTCAAATATTTAAGGAAGTAGTTTGTGCATGTTTTATCAAAATATCCAGCAAAAAAAGTAATTGTAAGTAATATATTGAAATTAATAAAAAAAACACTCAAGTTCTGGAATGAAAACTTACATTTATCGTATAAAAGTAAGTATGGCAATGTAAGTGGAGTCCCCAGACTGTGAAACAGTTTAAACAATTAAACAGTAATGAAACAATACAACCCACTTGTACATGTTGTACAACATTCGTGTTGAACAATAACTGTCCATTTAGTTATCACAAAAATAGTTGAATGTAAACATACATAGTGCGTAATACACTCAGACAAGTATGAAATGTTTAAACACAAATAGAGATGAAGATGTAAAATGTTCATATAAAAGTAGATCTTCAACAAAGTGATGATTTTATACGATGGAGTGTCTAACAAATGTTTGATGTTACAACTCGTCATGAGACTCTTCGCTCTGCAATGAAAAAAGGGGAGAGAATTGATGAGAACTTGTTCTGAACATTTTCATCGCATTTCTCTCCCCTTGCACACAACCTTAATTTGCCTGGTGCTCAGTTTGAATGTAAGCGCGATACACTCAAGGAATATATGCATGTAGGTCACTACTTAGTGTAGAAGTGTAATGTGTGATCTAACCCTCCCACCTTGTCAATAAAAAATGTCATAGCGAAAAAAACATGCCAAAATTTTGCATTATAAAAATGAATAGAGCCATGCTTTGAGATTTTGCATTATGTTTTATTATGACAAAATGATGTGTTAACCTAGAACTTCATGATGCTGTAAATCACACAATAAAAGAACTTGTCAACAGGAGATCACACAGTGGAATGTACTCATGCATGAAAACTTTCCAAAATGGTTGAACTAAGTTACCAGAGTAACCAAGGATGACATCACCAAATTTGATCACCACATTCACTAGATTTTTTATTACTTAACATTTTTTTATTCATTTCCGTAATGATTTGTAATTAAATCAAGTATAATGGAAACCAGTCATCTTTTTCTTCCAAACAATATACATTGTATTATTTATGATCTGAACAGACAGACAGACAGTAAATGTTGCCAATAACCAGTGAGCCTAACAGCAAGACAATATACTTAGTAATGTATACAATACTTAGCATTTGTATTCACTTTAAATGGCTACAAATTTTTAACTGAAAGATACCATGTGCCTGCAGTCCAACCAAAAAATCAATTATATTCCAATTAATACGAACAATATAATCAACACATATCTATGTTAATATATCCTTGTTATAATGTATGTACAGAATAAATACAGAATATAGTCAGTGTCCCTCTATGGACTTTCTATGGCTATCTTTGTGTTATAATTTCAAATATGTAATGAATTCTTTATTGAAATTTGATGACCTAAGCTCAGGGCCAACATTATTTGGGCCCTGGTTACTCTGCTGAGCATAACTAAAACACACACAGGCAAAAAAAGCTTGGTACAAGGGGATATGTTAAAGGACAGTGCTTGATATCAAATCATTTTATCATTCTACATTAACATAATATAAAAGATTACACAAAGTGAAACATATTGATATATATTATCGAAAAGTTACTATTTATACTGGTATCAAAACATTATAAAATTAACTATAAAATAAAATTACAAATTAAACTATAAACAAGATCAGATAATCTTAATATTTAAGATATATTCTACTTCTACATAAATACACAGATTGTACAAAACTAGTTAAAACATGCTAACTTTTATTCTACTCAACAGTGGACAGTACTTTGATTCACACAGAAATACTTGACATCTCTTAGCGTGTCAATTCATCAGATAAATTATCGAACTATAGCCCAACTGCCACTATTGAGCCCAATAAAAGTTGTCAAGTGTTAATATCAACTATTTTTATTGTCTATACAGGAATTGAAATGTAAAGCAGACAATGTCATATATTCATATTATTTACAGTAGTGACTTTTAAATCACATTTCTGATGATTGCTCAGTGAACGAAATAACTTCATCAAAATTTTCCATCACTGAGGTGACAATGTTGCTTAAATATCGGACTGATGATAAAATAATCACACAAAACTAACCTTAGTTTCATCATCGTCACCTTCAGCCTCATCATCATCGGCATCAACTTCCTCAGAGGCATCATCGTCATCAGCTGCTGCTTCTTCATCATCAAAAACTGGTTCTTCATCAATCTGCCATAAAAAAACAACAACATTTAACTAGTGATCCTATGATAGTTGCCAACAATCTTAAAGTCGTTGCTGGTACCCAACTTTCAGCAACAATGGATTGCCAAAATTTTATCTTTCAAATTCATTTCTATATACAAATGGTTTCTGGCCCATACACATAAATATTATAATACATAATTAATATATACATGTTTCTGATAAGTGTGACGAATTGCATATAAAGTCAATTCTGTTTTTTAGTAATGGATGCATGTATTTGAGTAATTCTTCAATGTACTTTGATTAAAATTAATCAATAGTTCTTCACTGATACAATCTCTATAGTTGAAAAACTTTTCAATGGGTTATCACTTTGTATATTTGAATCATGAGAATCGATAGAGGACTTAATGGAAATTACAGACTTAAATTTACTTGACTAAGGGATTAATTAAGCCTTAAACAATGTGACACTTAGTAATACTAATTACTTCTATCAGCTATATGTTTCTATACCTTAGCATCAAGATCAACATCCAGAGCTTGTCTCAACATACGCTCAATTCTTCCAGCGAAACCAGCAGAGTCTGATACAGTGAAGCCTGATCTTAATGTAGCGGTTTCAAACATGACAACTGCTAAATCTTTAGCTGTCTCATCTTCTTCATTTGACTGAAAAATAGAAAAGTGATAAAATTTTAAACCATGTTAGCTCAAGACTTGGGTACATCATAATACATTAAAGCTTAAGTTGATGATAGAATTAAGCTTCTAGAAGCATTTTGAGTCCATTTCCTTGACAACCAGAACTTGCTTAGTGTGAATTTGGCAGTGTCCAATGTCTTAACCTGCACAACTTTTGAGAGGTCGACAGTTCACTGAATTTCATCACTATCACATACCATCAAACGTTAAGATGAAATCAATGTTTAACAAACTTTAAATGGCAATTACGCATGTGTCAATGTTGAAGATGGAGATTCAGAGTCATGGAGATGAGAGACTAGTGATGACTAGTCAGAGACCATCACCACTCAACCATGGAGAATACAGATACAAGAAAAGTGAGACTTACCTCTACTTTGGTCTTTAATTCTTTGATTAAAGGATGTCTGGGATTAATTTCTAATGTCTTTTTCTGGGTAGCATAGTATCTAAAAGAGAGATTATACCAGATAGAAATAATAGAAATAAATAACTAAGTAGCTGTTTTAAAAGCACAGTACAACACAGAATATGTTTACACTAACAAGAAATTGTTAAAGCTACCAAGGTTGAAATAGAATGATTCAATGATTGTTTTTATTTCATACTGAAACATTCTAAAGACAGGAGACAAGTGAAAAAAACATTTCCATGTTCTCAAAAATTTACACAGGTAATACATGACAAACAAAATACGAACTACCTTTTTTCTAAAACATGACAGCAACTTGGAAATCAACTTAAGATGTAAGTTTCACAAGATTTCATGAGAATACTTGACATATAATTAACAATAAAAATGAACGTACTGTTGAGAAGGATCTTGAGCTTTAGCGTAAGCTTGAGCTTTCATAATTCTCTCCATGTTTCCAGACCATCCAAACTGACTGGCTACAAGAGCACATGGTGACTCGGTCAATCGTTCCGAAATAACGGCTTTCTCAATCTGTAACAAATGTTTACATAACGTGGTAAGAAATATGATGATTGGCGTTTGATTGCTAATAGGACCACCCTTGATAATTTTGTTTGCGACACATACTTTTTGGTGTGGGTAGGTAGGAATATTCTTTGTTTTTTTGTCATACACACATACACATTTGACTTAAATTCACGAATGAAATATTTTAAAACACAATAAGAATTTTTCATTATCATTATTTTCTTAGTCAAATTTTTTTGGACCAGCAGGTTAATGGTGGGTCTGTCCGATGTGGCAAATAAAGTTATAATTTGAGCCTAATTTTTGGTGGTTTAAACGGGAAACTTCACAGAATATTCGATGATTTACCTGGTCTTTAAGAGCAGTTTCCTTCAACCATTTGATCAAAGGTTCATAATCTTTCTCAAGTTGTTCATTGTATTCCTTAGCTTTCTCAGAGTGGTCAAGTTTCAATCCTTCCTTAGCAACATTCTGGAATTTCTTGCCTTCAAATTCTGGTAAAGATTGGATACAATATTCATCTACTGGTTCAATCAGGTACAACACTTCATATCCTTTCTTCAGAAGTCTCTCAACAAAGGGTGACTTCATAACCTGTAAGTAAACATTATAAATTAAGCAAACGTAAGTATTACCTTTGCTACAAGCATATTGAGAATTAATTCTGAAAATATACAAGTCATAAATAAGGGCAGGGGAAAATGATGGGACAATTTTTTTTTATTCAAGACTGGTCCCCAAATATGTTTTTGGTAGAGCAGGGTATTGTATGAACAGGATTGACTGATTTACCTCATCTCTGTTGGTACCAGCCATGAAGTAAATGTGTTCTTGCTTCTCCTTCATTCTCTCAATGTAATCAGCTAAAGACGTCTGCTCAGTATCAGAGTTAGATGAGAAGAATTTCAACAATTTAGCAAGACGAGTTCTGTTTGAATGATCCTCAATCACACCAAGTTTGATGCTGAAAAATAAACGCAAATTATAAAAGTATTGCCAACATCCAATCAGTAAACAATACATGATTCCATCATAAATGTAATGTAAACAAAAATATGGTACATGTATAAATATGTGGATAGACTTATAAATAACGAGCAATTTAAACATATTACAGTAAAGCTCCTGAAATCCGGACCCCTTCCGGACCGGGCTAAAAGTCTAGTTTTCAGAGAATTCCCATATTCAAAGAACTTCTGATAAATTCCTGGAAAAAATGGGACTTGAATAATCGTCCAGTGTTCAGGGGTTTTACTGGATAATACTGATAAAAGAAATCTTGTGCTGAAGTATTTTTTAATTCTTAGCAACAAATTACAATCACGTTGTTAGGCATGAGTCACAGCATTACTAAACTACTCAAAATATTTCTTCAGACTTACTTTGTGCTATATTCCTTCCAGAATTTTTCATAGTCATCTTTTTCCATCTTCTTAATCATATCAAGCGACTTCCTTACTAATTTTTTCTTGATAACTTTAAGGAGTTTATGTTGCTGTAAAGTTTCTCTTGATACGTTTAACGGTAAATCGTCAGAATCAACGACTCCCTTTACGAAGGATAAATACTTAGGCATCATGTCCTCAAAATCTTCAGTGATGAAAACACGTCTAACATACATCTGTAACATAATTACATGCTGAATAAATGACAATTCAAACAACATAATCATTTCAAGACAAGCTGTATGTAATGAAGAAAAAACTTGTACTTTTCATAAAAACTATTTTTCAGTGGGTTTAATGCTGTTTTTTATGTTTCAGTTATATACGTGACTGGATCACTTAACCAGTTACCCTGGATCTGATTCCAACCAGTACTAACTTACTGTTCAACAAAGAGATGACAACTTCACGACATAAGTCAGAAAATCAACATTTTTTATCAAATTTTCATCACATAGTATTGTCAAACCTGTGAACAAAGACCACCCTTGGCATAGACATTATATCGCTTTTATTACAAGTGGCCTTTCTTTGAAGGTCATTTTGTTCTAAGTAATCAAAGACAGTTTTTAAGAGAATGGCCTTTATTCAGAGGGTGGCCTTTGCTTGGAGGTAGCCTCTAACACAGGATTGACTGTATTTGTATCAACTCACCTTAATTCCTTCCATTTTCTTGCCATAATTCTGGAACATATCACCAGGACTGGCTTTTGGTACAAATAGGATAGACTTAAAGGTGACTTCACCTTCAGCAGTAAAATGTATTTTAGCAAGTGGTTCATCCGATGTATGGCTGACGGATTTATAAAAATCATTGTATTCACTATCTTCAACTTCTGATGCTCTGAAAGTATAAAATTGAGACATAAGTTTAACTGAATAGTACAGTGCAGGGAAAATCGTGATTTAGCAGAAAAGTCATATACAAGATGAATTTCTTACACTCTATGTATCAGCTTTAAACATTTTTGTTGAACTTTCATAATATAACATAATCTTAACAGTAGGCTTCCTTACAATGCATGGAGATACATATCAAGTGTCAGAAGGATGATTTTCATGATTTCTGACATAAAAGATATTGAGAACTTCACAGAATATGTGTCACCAACAAAACGCACATGTTATTTTACTCATTCTTACGAAGATAGGAGGTGGAAACAAAGTACCAGATGCGGGGCTTGAACCCGCGACCTCCTGCTTGTAAGTCTAATAATCTACCAACTCAGCTAATCGGGCTGATTAATATCACAGCCAATTTATACCACTACTACATACAATACAACCACATTACTATGGAATAAGGAATTCTACTGCCACATTACTATGAAATATGGTATTCTATTTTATAAACTTACTTCCGAGTCCAGATTGGTTTGACATTATTAACGAGAACCCAATCCCAAATAGTCTTGGAAACTGTCTTTGTTTTAGGTTTATCTTCATCCTTTTCTTCCTCCACTTCGGCTTCATCATCATCATCTTCAGATTTCTCAGCATCATCAGCCTTCTCTTCTTCATCTTCATCAATTGGTTCTTCAACTTCAGTTGTCTACAATATAAACATGGCTTGCTTTGACAAGATCATCATGTTTAGATCCACAGTAGTTGTAACTGTCCTGATAGTACCATATGATGATATCTCATAACATACCCCCCCCCCCCCCTAAATTATCAATTATACAAGCCTGGTGATAATTTTTACATTTTAATCTTACAATGAGACCTCGATATTATGAATGACATGATACATTCCAGGCCCTTATGAAGCAATGTCAGACTTGTGGGGAGAGGTAATTTTAAATTATATCTTACAATGCGGGAACCAGTAATAGACCCCTTTAAATTACTATTACAGCCAAAATTATTTCCCCCGGTTCCTACACCCCAGTATTCTGTCTCTGTATGATCATTGACACACAGACTGATAATATCAAGAAAATATGGAAATTGCTTTATCCCTATACATGTGCTTAAAGATTACATTTCTGTTAAAACAAACTGTTCGAAGACAAACTATTTCAGACAGCAAATTGTATATTGTACAAGATCACTTGATAAGTGACACAGATTCTATACTTACAGTGCTTTCCCACAAGTAGATATTGAATGTAATAAACTGGCTGTATTTTGTGACGAGATTCTTCAAACTTCCTGGTTCCAAGAACTCATGAGCTTCTTCCTTCAAATGAAGGCTGAAATAAGATGACAATATAATTATCATTATGTGTCACTATTCTTGTATTTCATACATCAATACACAATGGCTTATGCAGACATTTCGTTGTGGCATCCTTAGACTGTTGTTTTGTAGTTACAGGACCTGAACTTTTATTAGTAGGTTGGTAGGTAGGCATTCTAAACACATTTATGCCTGTACTGTAAGCGAAACTCTGGAATAAAGTACCGGTATGAAGAACGTTTTTTGATGAGTTGATCGAATATTTTGCAAACCAACAATTTATAAGGATGGCCTGGCCTTATCATCACTATCAATCAAAAGATATTTTTCTTCTTTTTTTTTAAATTGAAGTTTGGATTAGTGTGAATAAATTCAAATCCATGACCAGAGACAGGTTGAAATATGATACCATGATTACTAAGTATGATTTTTTTCACTGTGGTTTATCGTCGCACCAACAGCCAGATCATTTGACACGTTTCCAGCTTTACTAGAGAAGACAGACCGCTGGCTTAAACCTGGTTAGAACTATCAACCTTCCAAAAGCTAGTTGGACAGCACTTTGTATGCCTGATCTGACTTGGGGTAATTGAATTTTAATTGTAATTAATTACAATTTAATTACAATTGGCGAAGTAATTGAGAGCAGCTTGATCTGAGCGCCACCTACCTGATCTGGGTACCACGTCCGAGAGTGTTTCCACGGGGATCCTTGGTGACACTGAATTCATTAGAATCTGATTCCCAGATGTATTGATCGTCATCATTATTCTTAGATGTAACAATAACACGGTCAGCCACTAAAAACATGAAAAGAACCCAGTATAAGACTTCATGTGTAACAAACATGTATATTAAACATCAAACAAACACAAAGTTATCAAAGTTTTAATTTGTCTTTCCAACAAACTATGATAGGAGATTCATAAAACTAGGTTACCTGGTTGATGTGAAAAGAACATAGTACGAGAATTCATGTTTAACAAGCTTCGGGACAGACCGACCGACCGACAAAGTGACTCCCATATAGCCCCCCCCCCCCCTACCAATGGTAGTGGGGGTATAATAAACAATAATACAAATTAACTAGTCTAATTAATAAAATTAAGAAGGTAGAAACTAGATCAGAAGAATAGGGTTTACTAAATGATCTAGAAATATCAATTGATGTAAACTGCAACAAATGGAATAGATCCAGTATTTTTACAATAAACCAATTAACCGTTAAATAAAAATAACATAAGCACAGTTGGAAGAGGGCACTTGGGACTCAAAACTTTGGAGTTTTATTCCATTGGAATAATGCCATTACTTGCAAATCTAAAGTTAGCTGTTTAATGGTAAGATATATAATGTGTGTTTAACTGAAGCATTCCTGGAGTATTGCATTAAATACAACAGATGTAAAGATAGGTAGATTTATCTGAGAGCAGGTTCTTACAGCATGCTGTTGTTTTATTACATCAGTACATCAATATAATGTATATATCCAGAATCAATGAATTATAAGCCTCCTTGATATTCCATAACAATAAAGATGATTCATTAGCATCTTCGGCATAGGTGTAAATTTTCATCCCCAAAAAATGAAGCAACTTTGTTAGAATATTCAAATAAGAAAATATGAGAATTCCTCTTAGAATCAATGCATTTAGAATCAGCAAAATATCTGAGTTTAATACCTATGATAGACTGTCTGAAGTGTTCACTTTTTAAGGTTTTGGGGAAGGGTGTTGGGGCCTTTTTCTAGGGGATTTTTTTGCCAAAAAATAGACAAATTGGGGAAAAATTACTAAGTAAACAAGCACAGTGTAAAAAGATATTTTGGTTGGGGAATTTCTTTTCAAATTTGTGGAAAAATACATACTATTCAGCTTGGGGAATGGGGCCAAAAATCAGTCCCCAAATTTGCCATAAAAAAAGGGCTGAGATCAAACAGCAACAATAACTACAATAAAGTGTTTTAGTCAGGACAAGATGAGAACGTCTTGGTAAACTCGAAGCATAAATAAATAATGCAAGTCCTACCAAGGAAGGATGAGTAGAAGCCGACACCGAATTGTCCGATCAGATCGGTCATCTCTGCCTGGGAGTCGGAATCCCCGAGTTTTGTAAGGAATTCACTGGTACCAGACTTAGCGATTGTCCCGAGGTTATTCACAAGGTCCTGTTTAGTCATTCCTATACCAGTATCAGTAACATGTAGGACATGATTATCTATGTCAGCCTGTAATGGAAAATTTGATATTCAACCATAACGTTTAAACCAATTGAACGCATCAGTATGATATCAAATTAAGATCGAAGGATGCTCTTAACATCCGCTACAAGATTCCTGACATATTTTTTCTCAGATAACATATCAAATTGTTATCTTTGCAGAGATTTCTGCATGAAATATATCATTATCTATGTAACATTCAAAACCAGTAGGAATTCTTGTAGTATGATATTACTATCTCATTAAAACATTTATGATAAAATTATAGCATTGATATAAAGTTGTCCAGATAGACACCGTTGTGTGTATTGTGGTATATAATGAGCTGAATTTCTAATTGTCCACCTGGTATTTAATAGCCTTGAAAGAAAATTATTGAACACACTTGGTTGACTTTCAGGTGGACTTTTCATACATCCAATCTGACATTTACTTTGAATTCTCTATTTCCTTTGTGTAGATCACTTGTTAGTTTTGTTTGTTTGTTTCAATGGGATTTACGCCCCTTTTCAACAGTCAGGAGTCATATGAGGCAGACAGTTCACCTAACCATCGTTCCTGGGAAGAACCAGTACTAGACGCCCATCCTCCGACAGCAACTGTCTACTTTCTCACATAATGAGACATGGTCAGTAGCTGGGCTCGAACTCATGACCCACCAGCAATGAGAGGTTACAGTAATTAGAAGTCTGTGACCATAACCACTCGACCACGGAGGCGGGTCCGCTTGTTAGAATTGAAAACATAAGAATAAATTCATTCATTGGGGTTCTCCTGAGAACTTTTATAAGGCGGACATTCAGAAATTTGGCTCAGTGTAGCCTTATTCAGTATTGTAACAGAGCATCAATAAAGTGATAATATTCCATATTGTATTTAGTGTTCAAGCACCAGACAGGCACCAAACATATGTAACTAAATTAAATTAACAAAACAATACCTTGATTTTAATGCTTAGCTCCTCAGTTGCAGATAAAGCACTCTTGTCTGTTAAGGATACGAACCTAATCTTGTCAAGAGCATCAGATGCATTGGATATCAATTCTCTCAAGAATATCTGAAAATTTATAAAACAGGATAAACTTTCACTTACTGAAAACTAGCTTTGGGTTCAGCCTCTATGGCCAGCTAAAGATATAATTAACATAGTTACAGATTATTTAATACATGTATGTATTACCTACTCATGAAGATACATTCTCAATAATCTTATCAATTTATCAATTGTATCACCTTTGGAAAAAAATGTGGCCTTTATTGACATACAGTGACAGTTTTTAAAAGAATCGCCTTTATTCATAGGGTGGCTTTTATATGGCATTGGCTGCAAACAAAGGTCTGACTGTTCCTGTCTTTCATCTGCAAGTCAATCATTTATCAAATTGCTAAATCAGGAGTAAAAATTAATAATATGATATCATGAAATGGAAGTAAAAACATGATATACAATACAATTAATTAATTACTGACTTAGGCCACTAGCCCAGTGAATGCATCTATCATTATTTATAAAACCCACCTCCTTATTCTTGTATAATGAATTAATGATAAGTTTCATCATTCTATCAACTTCAGCCTGGAATACATGTTTCTCAGCCTTGTCTCTTAATTCTTTCATTTGTGCTACATTTAAACCATCAAGTTTAATGGCCTCTTCTTCCCTGAAATTAACAAAAACATACATGAAAGTCTACCAAACAAACAAATTCTATTATGGTCAAAACTGAATTAACTGATGTATACCTGAAATCGAAACAAGACCAAGGCACAGGCAGTAGTAACAAACCTTTGAAGGTAAAATTATAATTAATTACACATAGAACTGAACTTCATAATTTAACCCAAAATTACGTTTAAATGGAATAAAAATTCAACCCAATTCCACTGATGTGTACTATAAGAATGCATTATAACTCTTCATTCCAGAGAATGGGCACTGCCTCACAAAACACAAAAATATAACACAATAGGGAGGAATGCTTTAAAACAAAGTACAAAATGAGATAAAATCTTAAGCTTCCGGTCAAGGCACAGCCAGTATGTCACAGGTAAGCAACAGATAATGTACCCCCAGGGACAACTACCCTCAAACACCAGTCAATGGCTGTATGTCCTCCTGGTCCAGAGAGTCATTTCTTTAATATCATAGGAAATATATGTATAAGAAGAATCCACAAATTAATAATACATCATAGTTAGATATACTATCATACAGTTCCAATCCTCAGAGGGGTGGGGTGGGGGGGGGGGGGAGAGTCATAATGAGATTTTAATTAGCTTCTTGTTTTAAATGGTAATCTTGGCATGTATTGTATCAAAATGATTACATAAATATATAAATCTATCTCTGCTATAAAATGTTACACAAGGGAATATTGCAATATAATCGATTGTTGGAAGGACCAGTACATGGTGCATGTTCGTTAGAATAAGAGATAACGCACATGTACACAAATACAAACATATCAATCCTCAGTATGGGGGACTGACAGAAACAGTGTAATTCCGTACAACACCACTCAAAACACATCTGCTATGATAGTCAAGTCAGTCAAGGAAATTCACTTACGAAGGCTTTGGTGAAAAGAAATACTCAACATACTTCAAATTGTGGCTTATCAGATTCAGGCTTATACAATAGATATACATATCATACAAAAAAAAAACTATAAAAAAGAGATGTATTAGTACAGTGAATATAGTAAGTTTTTGTATGAGGTAAGTGGATGGAGTATGAAAGGGAATCTCTTGACACAACATTCATAATAGGTGTACTCAGTTGCTATGACAACCAGTAAAACAGTCAGCTGAGAATGATGACATCATATATCACTATTGTACAGGTGGTATTTGTCTAGAATGATATACTAACTGAAGTATCTAATCCGTACCAACAACAAACCTCAAGATTCTACAAGAATGAAGTTAATACAACCATGGATATAATTACATGTATTCTACAGACATAATTTTGTAATTTAATGATGAGAAGATTACGGTAAATGACTCTTTAATGTTTATAATGAATTCATTACACCTTTACCTTTATAAGATTAATTTACTGATAGAAAGATAAATATATATATAAATAGATCACAACACATGATGTAGGAAAGCCACTAAATGATTCTGGTAGAACAAGTCTAAGATGTATACATACATACACCAAACAAGATTCCATCATACATTGTACTTAATCTGGTTCAATCTTAATAAACTCTACAATACATAATAGGAAGATTTAGTCGCACTACAAAGTACACAAACTTGTTTTCTGTATGCATGATGTAAATATCTATTTTGATATACTGAACAGTTCTGTTTGTCATATATTTGTCAAGTTCACAATCACATACACAGGCAATGATAACTATTACATTCACACGATCCCAGTCTACAATGTATACACTCTTAGAGAAAGACAAAATGTGGCCTTTATTGACAGGCCATCCTTATTTCGAGGTAATTTTGCTATAAATAGTCAATGATGGATTTTAAAAGAATGGCCTTTATTCACAGAGTGGCCTTTATTCACAGAGTGGCCTTTATGCACAGAATGGCCTTTATTCACAGAGTGGCCTTTATTTGGAGTCGGCTGCTAGCACAGGCTTGACTGTGTATGTGTTGATTTTGAAGTTGAAATTTTATGGTTACCTAATATACAAAGCAGTTTATTGTTATAATCTGTTTGCAATTGTGAGATTGAAGCATCTATTTAACGATTTAATTGAATTATGCTGCAGTGTAATGACTCATGTTTCCTACAAGACCAACAGGTAAATAGCCTGACTTCCCCCACTCAACACCTCCAGTATGCTGAGAGTTTGAAGTCAATGCCCTGACAATACCTATATAATACTTAACCCTAAACCTAGAGCTAGGAGTATAATCGAATTCTGAAAGTACTCATGTGAGTTGAACTTAATGCAGAAGGTTTCTATTTATGACCTCAAAAATATATTTCAAAATGGAAACATTTTAACTGCGGATGTAGAAAATGGCAGTAGTACTCAGGTCTGCATTGAAAATCATGCACACCAGTTTTTCTTTTTAAAGTAAAATACCCTTAAACATAATTCCATACAATTAGCAGGTAACCATATGCCAACTTACATCTTTAATAGGCTATAACACACAGAAATAAACCAACCTATATAAACAGCTGATTCCAACAATTTAAAAGATTTGTTTATTACAGTATGCCAAGAAATCATTGTTTTTAAGTAATAATGAAAGCTCAAAATAATTCCAATTGAAGTTTAACAATAAACAACATCACTGGAATAAATATTCTTCAATTAAGATAATTGAAAACTAGAAATAGAAAGTCATAGGAAAACATGGGTATCAATGTCTTACAACACCCTGCAATCATTGTCCAAAGTCCATACATAACTTCTAGAAAGGTTCAAATTAAAATTAAGTTTGTTTGCTCTTTGCTTTCCATAAAAATTAAATTGACACAAAAATCCGGGATTTGCAGAAAGTAGCTAATGCATAGTACAGGGCTTTTTTTTCACAGGTAGGGGAAGGGGCCTTTTCTTCAAAATTTGGGAAAAAATAATGCAATTTTTTTGCAAAAAGGGAAGAAAAAACTTGATGTAAATTGAATTTTAGGGGAAACTGCATGATTTTAAAGAATTTTCCTGAGGTGAAGACGCCTGTTAACGGCCCTTGCTATAGAAGGAAAAAAGCCCTATAGTTGGAAGTATAATTTCATGCTAGGTAAAGGTCAAATGCAGAGTCTGGTAAAAGGGAAAAAAGTTCCACCAAAGAGGCAAATTGGTGAATATTTACGATTCAAACAGAGGAAATATTGGGAACGATATAGCTTTTTTTCGGACAGTGACTATCAGTATCACTTCCTTGAATAAAACAAACCTGCAACTTAACATACTAAAGACATTTATTCATCAATTGATTCCTGATAGTTATAAATGATACAAATAATACATCAATAAAGATATTACTGGTAGATGTCAATTAGTCTATAAGGGTATTGATGACTGAGAGGGGATGACCAAGGTGAAGCACAAAGTTAACCAGCAGTTCATGTATACAGAATTATATAGCATGCACACATGCACAAAGACAGATGAACCATCAAAATACAATATTAACAGGAACGGTTAAAACCAAACAATAACCACATGGTAACCTGATAGAACAGACGATGAAAGTGTTGGTATTGATGCCAACAAAAACATTCAACAACAATACATACATGATCTGTACATGATCTGTCTGTGGTAAAATACCTGGTTCTATGATGAAAACATAGCAATATGAACCCCCCCCCCCCCTGCTGTAATGTTACTATCCATGGTAGGATACAGAATGTTTGAAGTGGGGAAAAAGTAAACTTAAAACATGTACTGTCTATAGGTTAACTGTAATGTTTTAAACATTTACACAAAATTAGTTCGAAATACGAAAACAGAAACAAAGAGGAAATTAGACTGTAGACACCTGGTCTTTGTAAAATAATAACATATAATATTAATGTTAATATGGTGCAAAATGTTTCATTTATAAACAAAGGTAGAAGCTACAATGAATGCCATAAGAAGGTAACAAATACATAGAACACAATAAAATTATGTTATAAGTAATGTTGATATCAATGATTTTTATTGGGCTGAAAATCAAAATAAGTTTGTTTGGTGTGATCCTACCTACTCACGAAAATCCTAGTAAATAAAATGTTTTGGGGGGCATTTTTTAATAAATAAAATCCCTATGTACCAACCCAGTGCTAATGTTCTGGGTTTGAGCACTCCAAACAAACTTAATTTTATTTTCAGCCTTGGTATGCTCAGTATGTGGACACTGGAAGCTGAAGCATTCCTGAACATTGATACTGATGTATGAACCCCGTTAGATGCAAGTAGTAAGAACATGTACAACATGGTCAATGAGGGAAGTAGGCCAATATTGCCTATTAATGGCTATTTACTTACAAATATCTGCAGTCTTTGAATTAGTTTTTTGTGACAGGTTGCCTGACTATTTACTTTATGAAGGAAAGTCTCTAAAACTTGGCTGTCCCCCAAAAGACTTAAAGAAGGAGAAAAATCCTTTCGGGCAGGGGGCAACCCACTAATTCGAAGACAATATCTGTGATTACAAACACTAATTGTGGCTTATTGTATAAATTTGTGAAACAGTTGTGAAATTATGTAGAAACACTTGGCATCAACATAGATATGTAACAAATTCTACATTTACATCCCTAGACAGGAATATCAAACTAGCAGGTAGTGCCACCAGGAGTTGTATATTCTTAGTAATAGTTAGTGCAAGTAGCACATTTAAATCTATTAACATCAAGTATACAGTCAGAACAGAGAATTGATCTTAGAAATTAACACATTCCAATCATTTTAACATGAACATAAACTCCTTTGATACCAGAAAGAAATCAGTACATGAAGATGATGATAGATTATCCTTATTAGCCCCCCCCCCACCCACCGTCAAGATGATTACTGGTACTATTTTGATCATTACACTTAACACGTATTAGGCTTATGGTTACGGTTACCCGTACGACCCTTTTTCTTGGCGCCAGCCTATAAGTTTCTAAGAATAAGAATGAAAATTCTTGGGGCCGACTAGTACCTCCAATAAACAAAATATATGTTTAGCGAAAGGAACAGAAAAGAATCAAAGTACTGAAAGATTATAGACAGACATCTGTCAGGTCACGGTCTTCAACCTGTGACAACCTGATCAACAGTCCAGCATTCTACTAGCAAAGGTGACCAGGAAGGACAAAACCAAATTTTTATTACAGCAGTGATTTTTTTTTGGAATTTTCAAAACTACCTGTGGCTTTCTGAAGAATCAAAGTACTGAAAGATTATAGACAGACATCTGTCAGGTCACAGTTAGCCTGATCAACAGTCCAGCATTCTACTAGCAAAGGTGACCAGGAAGGACAAAACCAAATTTATATTACAGCAGTGATTTTTTTTTGGAATTTTCAAAACTACCCGTGGCTTTCTGAAGCGGAAAATATAGCGTGATAAATCAGAAAAGGAGTAAATATGAAATAAAGACCATTCTATATTTTTGTCAATCTCTTGACATAGCCTTTGATTTAAATGGATTATTTTGCATTTTAAAGCCATTTCTGGTGATTTATTTTGTAATCGCTGTTTGTGGACTTCTTTAATTTCTTTTCAATAGGAAATATAACTTTATTGTGGGGGAAAATATATCATTTTTAAGGGAAAATTTAAGTTTTTTCGGCTAGGGGAAACAACCTGTATAAGGCTGTAAAATATACGAATAATATTTTTTTCAAGAACATTTTCCTATTTTTAGATTCAAGGACCCTGTCACAGTAATATGTAAACATCATAAATATATAATTGGAATTACCTGTTGCAGGTAAATAAAGGCGTTTTTATCACAATGTATTACAAGGAGATGGGGTCGTTACTGTGGGTACAAATGGTGCCAAGTATCATACCAATGTGGTATAATGACAAGTTTTATTGTGCTGGAATATTATATCAATTATATCTGTCCTTGTGAAAGTCTGTTCGCATTAACAGTAATCATGGTAACAAATAATCACATAAACTGATAAACACTGAGTATTTATTTCTAATCTAGATAATACCAACCAATTACTACACCACAATTATGGCTTGTTCAGTGAAACAAAATGCCTTTCAAACATCTTCACTTTCCTAATGTATGTCTTCCTAATCTATAAGCATGTTAAAAACAGCCACACATGCGGTACAATTTAGTCCGATCAAAACAATTATTTCTGAGACAATTTAACACACAATCATTATAAAAATCAAGCAGACTTATCATTATGAGATTAATGAAATGAGAATTTGGCACCACAAATTTAGCCAGAATAACATTATCTTGAAATATCAAACATTAAAGATGTGTGTTCTTGTAACGTGTAAGCTTATAGGTTATATACACGACAGCAGTTATTAGACATCCCTCTCAAAGTTTGTATATTACATAAAAACATCTAAAAAATTACCCACTGGAAGTTTTATGTTATCACTATAAAAGACAACCAGGTACCAAACTATTTGTTAGCAGTCCAAAATGTTCTAGGTTCATACATAAAACTCTAGCATTGTTTTGGAATGTCTTGGCAGTACAAATGATCATGATGTACAATGGTGATAGTTACTGGCATTCTACAGTACAAGTATTGATTTAGGGACAAAATTCCACCACTTTGAAGCAAACTAAAAGCTCTCAGGTCTGGTCTCAAGGCCAAGTACCAATCAGGCTTAAACAAAACACAGAACTCAATGGTCAACTCGAAGAACAGAATTCAAACTAAAAGGGACAGCCAACTAAGGTTTATCTTATACATCATGGAGTTTTCACTAACACCGAGACAGCAGTCGTACAGACTGAAAATCAATCAATTATTAATGTCAGACAATTCTGCAGAGATGCAAGGTAAGTGCAGAAGTGAAGGAACCTGTAATGTGATTCTGCCAAAAAACTATTTTATTCAGTGAAGCAACTTATGATAATTAACATGTGAGGACAGAAGTTATTAACTTAAGAGTGTAAGTAAGTAGAAAATGATCTAAGCATCTAAAGCACATCATAGCATTGACTGATTAATACATGAATTCAGCTGTTCTCATTAGATGTCAAAAGTTGATGGTAAAAAGTTATGCTTAGCTAATAATGATTTGAAGAGCCAACACTATTTCCTACTAATGTACTGGTAATGGTAAATTTGACCCTTTGGTACTAATTCTCAAGAAGCAGAAGCTATATTTTGCTAATTCCAACATTCAGAATGCCATTTAAAGAGTCAAATAAGAGCCCTGCCATGGCAGATTTTACAAGATTCTAAACACCACAGGATAAATTAATACCACAACTATAATGCTACTGGTTATATATACAGTGCAACCTCTCCAAGGCAACACCCTTAGGGAGTAGCAAAATTATATTGTTGTTGAGAGTTCGTTGTTCTAGAGAGGTTAAGTAAATAGTTAAACTGTGCAGTTGGAAAAATCATGTTGTTGCTGAAGGGAGGTAGTTGCTCAAGAGAGGGCTGCTCTGGAGAGGTTGTACGGTATATACAAAGTTAATATGTTTGAAGGTGTATAAAAGGTCATAAGTCTACAGATGATTCAAAAATTAGCAGCAAAATTGTCAGGCCTAGAATCATTTTCCATCATTCAGTACAGAGGAATCATAAACAGTTTTCATGAAGATTAATTGTTATCATTTTGTTGAGACATCACTTTCAGCAAATGATGTAAATGCTGCCAAGTACCCCATCTGATTCCTATAGAGTACTATGTACTCATTATTATCAACAACATGGTGACAAAGTCATTACATAAAAGCAGCTCATACCCAGAAATAAATGTCTCTTAGTAATTCATATAATGTAAGCACACACCATCCAGGGATAGTACAAAAACTTTATATATATATATATACACCTAGAATTTGGCATCATTACAAAAACCCACTAGGTAGCTGTGCGTTGATTACATACATACGTCTATAGTGATTTAGTTATATACCAACGTACAATAAGAATACAATTTATATTTTTCACACCTGTCAACACATGATCATACTAATTATACTGTTAAACTATAAATTCATAATGTATAAGAGTAAAGATGAAATTTGACTGAACAGTATTTTATTCCAGTATTTTACAGACTCCACATCCAAAAGTTGGAATTCTGCAAGGATTTTTACCTATATGCAAAGATCATCAAAATTGCCAAATCATAATAGACAACTATCAGATAAAATGACATGTCATAAACAGACAATAGCATTTGCGTTATATTTCCCACTTTGATTAGATATTCAGACTGCATGGCATTAAGTGGCAGACCACTAGGTATTAATTACCAACAAATCACCTAATATAATAAAAGTATCTGATCAACCAATTAGCTGGCAATATTCGAGATATGGCGCCAATACTCAGACGTGAGCTGTGTTATAAAGGTTGAAACGCTAATCATGTCAAACAAGTGTCTCAAATAATGTAATGTCATAACTATTATATCAGGCAGTGGAAAACAATACATGCTTAGTTTCTGTTACCTCATAATGATTTAAACAATATGTGCATAAGAGTGATTCATAAGTTTGACCAATTAAACAGTGATTTTTTTCCTTCTTTTGACAAATCTGGAAAACAGACCCATTCCAAATAGCATTTAGTCTCCGAAACTCCAAATCTGACCGACCCGTTCCAAAAGAGGCGAAAAGCAATACAGTACATCCCAGTTTGTCATTTTGTCAATTTAGAATTAATACACAAGATAGTTAGTTACCTCTGCACAGCTTCATCATCTGTTCTGGATCCATCTCTACTTTTACCAATATCATCATCTACAGTAGCTGCATCATCATCATCATCATCATCTGCTCGAACAGCTGAAACAATAAAATCAGAACATGTTTCACAACTTATTGTACCAAACATGTAACAGGCAATATTGAACACATTCATTTTCTGGAGAGAAGTGACAAGTCTTCGTTGAGAATCGCCAAAATCTGGAAGAGCAAACTAAGTAGCAATAAGTACATGTATCAAAGACATGCCAATTAAACTTAAAGTGACCCCTAATGTTCCATTTACTCTCACCAGGAACATTCATTAAGATGCTGGCAAGAAAGAAGACAAGATAAGTCACTTGAAGCCACATCAACAATAGCAGATGATGTACAAACTCCACGCTAAGAGATCTGTGGAGGAATCGGTAATGTACCATTACTTACAGCATATCTTGGAAATGAGCTAAAGTCGTGAATCAAATTGTAAGATAGAAAATTTACCATCTGACATGTCCTGACAGACTGGTGAAAACATATCTGAGGTCAAAGCCTTCAAATATTATCTGTGAGGATTTAGGTTTGACGTGTTAACTTGCTGTATTATTATTAATACCCAAAACTTGTACATTTAATGCAGAAAACATTTGTCGTCTATAATATATATACACACATGTTAAATTAAAATACAATGTAATAAAAGGAACAGTAAATGACTATCATCTGTAGGGCTGCAACGATTCGGGTTCACAGTTTTGCAGTGCATTTATAACATACGACTAGTCTTTGACCCAAGATCTTTCTTAAACGCAAAATCTCGCCACACATTCAATTTAAGTGATGCTGGTGGATCAACAAGCAGTTTTTGTGGGCCATACTTGTTTTTGTTTACATGGGACGCAGTAAATGAAATGACGCGCAATGATTGGATAATTATTGCCGGCGTACGCTAAATGACAGCGTCAAACCGTACCAAAAATACAAATTCCAATTCGGATAAACGATTTGATGCCATGCATTCGGATATAATCGAACTTCGGTGATTTGTTGCAGTCCTAATCAACTAAGATTTTACATTTGTACTAACGGCCAGGACCATTTGGCGATTTTCTAGCTTTGGAGGAAGTGGAGGAAGACCCCATGTCTGGGTTATCCCTGACCTTCTGTAAGTTAGTTAAAACAGCTTCCTCACAGTCAGGTGAATGTTGGTCCTGATTGGGACTCAAGCTCAAAGCAGAGAGGGAGTAATGATCGTCGTAACCACTTAGCCACGTTGTCCCCAGTAATAATAATGATACATGTATCTAAGAGAAGGTTTATCATAATAATAAATGTATTGTTTCATCTATAAATGCTTCTTCAGTTATATGAAACAAAAATTAATATAGCAATAACGCTCACTGAAGTGAAGTACAGGTTGTCAAGGCAACAGGAATTAAAATACAACAAAACCATTAAATGCAAAAACCTCAGAATACTCGGCTGTTTCTTGTTATGTTTCTTCAGACAGGCATTTACATGTCAATAAGAAATTATCGGCCTTCAGACAGACAGATGGATGGAGGGACGGACAGACTAAGGGCAAACCTATAGTCCCCTTCAGTGTAAACACCTGTAGGGGACTAATGATTGTCATTGGTCAGTTTTAAGACTGGGCTCACTCAGGAATAGCCAATCAGCAGCTTTTTCTTCTTCTACTGACTGCTTGATAAAAGTTTATCGTCACAAATTTCCAAGAACATTACAGGTCTAAGATCAAAGATCCTTCATTCTTGACCATTTGTGTAGTAACCCATGCATACATTTGTATACAGTCTATATCAAGAATAGACCAGCAACATTAAGTTAGTCCATTCATCAACAAACTAAATCATCATCTACAAATCATTGTGTTAGTGTCGCTACAAAATCCATGCTCATAATGAAGTCATTGTACTTCCTACAAAAACTAGAGCTTTGTCATAGAGGTGACTAATACCCCCGCCGCCACTTTGACACTAAGAAAGTGACAGTATACTATACGGCTGGGTTCAAGGGGACATAACTCTGCAATGAGCGGATCACTGGGCATGAAAATTATGTCTTGCACATCTACATTTCATATTGATAAATGAGATTATTTCTTTTTTTCTAAAGTGGAATACCTACAATACCTTCCTCTTATATAATTGTCTGACTACAGAAGTATCATAAAGCGCTAGTGCAATCTGAAGAATCTGTTCTTAACTAGTAATTTTAAAGCAAAGAAAGCATCAAGTACTAATTGTGACATGGAAGGTGAAAGTACAAGGTTACGTATGAATAATAGGTACTATCTACAAAGGTAATCATTTTACCAGATTGTGTAGATGAGAACTTTAGGATAACCATTTGATGATAGGATGTTTATTTTATTTGATCCTTGCTTACAGTGGGAAGTATTTCTCTCCTAACAAGAACCATTTCGTGAACTTCAAACCTGATCCAAACTTCCTACGTCATAACATGTTGAGGTAATACAACTCTTCCTATCTCAAGAGACTTAGGTCTACATGTTCCAGTACAATGGTGTATTTTCTTTGTTCCAAACTGATGAACTTTCTTGTACTTAACTACTTTCATGTATTTTCCCCCTCCCCAGAAAAGAGCTTTCGAGACAACAAATGTTGCATCTTATTTTTACACCAGATACAGGTTTCACGCCAGATAAAGGTTTCTACTACAAAACTTGTCACAAGCGAAAAGGTGTCCTGGCCCTTAATATGGGATGAAATAGCAGGTTGAGGCCTCTTTTGGGGGAAGGTGCCCTTTTAATACAGGCTATAACTATATAATAAGGAAAACCCCTGCCAGGTCCCATGGATGTGCCCCATCAGGGTCACAGGGACATTATAAAATAATAGACTGTTAATGGGTCTATTTCATTACATGCAAACACTTCATGAAACAGTAGGTCTATTTTGTTATGTCTGAGAGTGTGACCTTCACCTTTGAACAGTATACAGATGTATAAGTTGTTTTGAGGAAAGCCACCAACTTCCACATCTATGCAATATCAAATACCTGCACACTAACCAGTCTCTATACAATCATATGTTGATGTATATAATGATATAAGATGTTAGGTAAATACCTTGAACAAGGTATCTGAGGCATATATCATCCACGAACAACCTACACACACAGTACATGATGATGTAGTCATGTACCAAAACAAACCACTTCTAGACAACAATACATGTAACTGATCCAACATGCTAAGTAATTATATGTCAGACAGGACTGGTGTAAGTACACTAGAATTCAGGGGCAGCAAAATCAATAGTCCATATTGCCCATGTTGTCCCACAGCCAGTACTGACAAGTTAAAATTTCCAGAATTTACTTTATAAATATCATACAAATAAGTTGAGAAAAGCTTCAGGCAAAACGGACAAGTAAGTCAAAATCAAACTAAGTCCAGGAATTACCACATTTGGTCTAATGTAGTGTAAAACACATGTCACAACTGGGATTCCCTATTAAATTCAGACATGTTTAATCTATATGCAGCAGCTCTGCTATAAGCTAAATTCAAAAACTTTTTTGGTATCGAAGAAGTTTTATGTTTCAAGTGGCAACAGCTTTCAATAATATAAGTATGCAATTAACATTTTCAAGATAATTCAAATTGAACAGGTATCATGATATGTAACAAGATAAAGTAACAGCTGACAAGCAGCTGAAAAAAAATGTATAAGTACAGTGCAACCTCTTCAAAGCTACACCCCTTGGGAGTAGCAAAATTATGTTGTTGTTGTAAGAGAGGATGTTGCTCTAGAGGTTAAATTAATAATTAAATTGTGCAGTTGGAAAAATCATGCTGTTGTTGAAGGCAGGTTGTTGCTCAGCAGAGGGCCAACCTGGAGAGGTTGTACTGTACAATATTAAACCCAAATGTTCCAATTGTATCAAAATAAGTTAATAACCTCTCTGCCTAAATTACCTGTAGACGGGGGAAAATAGACTACTGAGTGTACAAGATAGCAGTTCATCTACCAGAAAATATTAATGTTGTCTTGATGCTTAAAACACAGTAAACTGTGTATATTTAAAGGTAAGTTAAGACAAGGTAATAATTTTATGTCACTAGACTGAAAACAGTAAACATATCACTGAAAACAGTAAACATATAGATCTCGTTACCTTAAAATGTAACACAGCTGTAACCCCCAAATTCCTGCCTATGACTTTCAGACAATGTTCATTAATATGGACAATTATCCATTTTAAGATGATTAATGATAAGGATAAAGCAATCACTGACTCTTCAATATCACAAGTACAATACATATTGTCTTAATGAACCTGGTATAGAAATACCTACAGGTAAAAAGTCTTGACTGAATTTTGTTCAAGAACAGCACTTCAGTTTCATCAAATTCAGACATATAATAATTGTACAAAATATAGTCTGATCTAGCTGTCACTGATGCTTAATATCAAGGACTTATATACATACATGGATTCGCAACTGCTAAAAATAGCCCAAACGATATCGTTCGGCGATCCCACAATGCATTGCTATATACTCGGCAATTGTCCGACAGCTGTAATATTGAGTGTTGACGAATTTGATTATACTAAAACAACTCTGGCAATTGGGCACGGGAAATTGGTAAAGGATGCAACAAATTCCTTAAAGATATTGAGATACATTTACAATCCACAAAGTCTAAGCATCGAAAAAAGGATTAGTCGAACATTTTAAATTCCAAGATGGCGGACATCTATTATAATCCTTTCGTCTCCGAGATTAAACATTCGGAATACCACGGATATTTCGCTGTTATTATCATTCGGATTATCACGGATTTACAATAGCTTGTATTCCCGTTGATTCACGTCTTATTATCGCGGGATTTGATTACTTTAAACAGTTAATACGGAAGTTGCGAATCCATGTATGTATATAAGTCCTTGTTAATATCAAATAAATTCATACACGCTTACTTAGGTAGCATCTCTATGGTTGGGGGGAATCAATGGTGTAAGTCCTGTATGAACATAAACTGTCACAGGTTCAGTGAATATTAATGTTTATATTCTAAGACAACTTCTACATTAATAATCATACCTACACTGCTGATTTAAAATTGGACAATGGCAACTGGCATTAAATATGTCGTAAACTGATAAATCAAGCAAGCTAAAAACATCCCAGTAGTAAACCACAACATATGAAACAATAAGGCTGCAGCCATGGTCAAGTACTAAGTGCACAGCAGAGGCGCCAGAAGCAATTTGACATTTGGGCCGCAGAGGGAGTGGGTTTGGGAGGTGGTGTCTTATTCGAAAACAAAGTAAGGCTTTTGGCTGAAATATTGACTTGAGGCAGCAATTGCCATCCCTGCTCCTCTGCACTGGACATGTAACCCAGCAATCCAGGTTTGAATACTGTTTGTGGCAGTTCAGGAATACTGGTGGGGAGAACCAACCACCAAATTATCCTTGAAAACTGCTAATCAAAATTCTGACAATGTCAGAAATGGTGATTATTTCAGTGTTTACACTAATTTTTTTAAAGCACTAGCCCGAACTATTAGTGCACTATTGAAAATAGACAATTTACCACTAGCCCAAATACACAATTTTGAGAAAGTTCACCAGCCCAACAGAAATTTACTAGCCCCAGGCTGTGGGCTAGTGGGTTAGCGTGAAGACTGTATTTAGTTATGTTGAGATTTGAGTTTTTAGTAAAATTTAATCATGATTTCAGACGTTGTAGTGGTGTCTGAGAGAGTGGTCCAGCGTCTGGCACTTATGTCTAAAAGGGAAAGTAGGATAAAATCATTAAATGCCAACACATGACATTAGCCAGGAAAGACACGTAGCATTTAATTATGTCCATCTGAATAATATAATTCAATGTCAGCATAACTATGCGCGAAAGCCCACCAGCGCATCAAAGTAGCATATACATACAGCTACACACTGACAGCTGAGTGTGTTGAGCATACATATGACCAGTCTCTTACAGCATACAAACCGTATAGAGATTAGTATCCGACTTATAGTTATAGAACTTGCAGTAAAACGCGTTCAGCGAGAGAAACCGGTTTTTCTAAGTTATTAACAGCTCAAAACAAATGGATGCATGAAGACATTTACTTACCAGATATGAATATAAGTCCCAGTATTCCTATTAAAAGTAGCGATTTCTTCATTTTGTACCAACCCTAGTGAGAGTTGACAGTTTACTTGAAAGTTTACTCCGATTATTTGCCAGTTCTACCCGGCTTCTCTTCACCTGCACAGAGGGAATTCCCGAAGTGTGAGAATACACCAATCGGCTTGAACCACGCTGTACAAATGAACCAATCAGGAATAACCAGGTTTGACAACCTCAATTTCACCTGGCCACATTTGATTGGTCGTGTTTTAGATATGCTGCGTATGGGGCATAATTTCGTCATACGAATAACTAAGGAGTGGAGTAGAATGAATTTACATAGCGATTATCGCATACGCTGAATGGATCGCGCCAGTGCAAACATATTTTAACCAAACTTTACTTTATGAAAAATTAAATGTGGTCTAAATCACAGTCTAGCCGTATAGTATCTATCAGAGTAGTCGTTCTTTCCACGATCATCACTTGCGACAAAATGGTCATGTGTCATGTTACACTTACTACACTGAAAGACATTTCTAACGCAACACCTGCGTTTCTTTTAGAGTATTCGGGTTGTTAGGGAATCATCGTTGAATTTGGCAATATAGATAAATAAACACTTCATACATGTTGTCTGTAAATTTCACTTCTGCTTCTGCTTTGGTAGGGTGTAGGGCCTTCACTATAGTCAATAAACAATATTTTGCTGATGGAGTTGGTGCTGTGTGTGTCGGATCATACCTTGTCCAACAATTCAATGTTGGGAATCGTGAGAGGAATAAGAAAGGCCTGTCTGTAAAAGGCCACATGCGGAACTGATCATCCATCGTGGATGAACAACTTCATAGAAATCCTGTACAGTCAGTGGTCAAAAGGTCTGGTGAAATTTAGATAAAATATATCGAACCATATTTGTGAAAAATCGATTTTGAAAAGGGTTGCGTTAGAAATGTCTTTTAGTGTATAGTCTATATTTTTGTGTCTGATTTTAAAGCAAAAAAGATATGTAAAAAAATAACAGAAAAAATATCATTAACAAGAGGGCCATGATGGCCCTATAAATGCTCACCAGGAGAAAAGGTAATTTGGAGATGAACATTGTTGAAGTTTTTTATATGAGTCCAAGTAAGATCTGGTTTTTTATCATTATATGAACAGATTTAAAAGAGGTCCATTAGACAAAGCTAGATACCAAATATCTTAGCTCTAGGCCTTTTGGTTTCAGAGAAGAAGATTTTTTAAATTTTCCTAAATAAAATAGAATAAACCCCAGGGCAGGGCTAATTTTGACCCCGGGTCATAATTTTAACAAACTTGGTAGAGGTCCACTAGACAATGCCACATACAAAATATCTAAGCTCTAGGCCTAACAGTTTCGGAGAGGAAGATTTTTTAAATTTTCCTATATAAGTCTATATAAATCAAGTGACCCCCGGGGCGGGGCCAATTTTGACCCTAGGGCAATAATTTGATCAAACTTGGTAGAGGTCCACTAGACAATGCTACATACCAAATATCTTAGCTCTAGGCCTTGTGGTTTCGGAGAAGAAGATTTTTTAAATTTTCCTATATAAAATAGAATAAACCCCAGGGCAGGGCCAATTTTGATCCTAGGGCCATAATTTGAACAAACTTGGTAGAGGTCCACTAGACAATGCCTGATACAAAATATCTAAGCTCTAGGCCTTGCGGTTTCGGAGAAGAAGATTTTTTTAATTTTCCTATATAAGTCTATATAAATCAAGTGACCCCCGGGGCGGGGCCAATTTTGACCCTAGAGCAATAATTTGAACAAACTTGGTAGAGGTCCACTAGACAATGCCACATACAAAATATCTAAGCTCTAGGCCTTGCAGTTTCGGAGAAGAAGATTTTTTAAATTTTCCTATATAAGTCTATATAAATCAAGTGACCCCCAGGACGGGGCCAATTCTGACCCTAGGGCAATAATTTGAACAAACTTGGTAGAGGTCCACTAGACAATGCTATATGCCAAATATCTTAGCTCTAGGCCTTGTGGTTTCGGAGAAGAAGATTTTTCAAATTTTCCTATATAAAATAGAATAAACCCCAGGGCAGGGCCAATTTTGACCCCGGGGCCATAATTTGAACAAACTTGGTAGAGGTCCACTAGACAATGCCACATACAAAATATCTAAGCTCTAGGCCTTGCGGTTTTGGAGAAGAAGATTTTTTTAATTTTCCTATATAAGTCTATATAAATCAAGTGACCCCCGGGGCGGGGCCAATTTTGACCCTAGGGCAATAATTTGAACAAACTTTGTAGAGTTCCATTAGACAATGCTACATACCAAATATCTCAGCTCTAGGCCCTGTGGTTTCGGACAAGAAGATTTTTTAAGTTTTTTCTATTTGTTGCCATAGCAACCAGAGTTTTAAATGAAATTTAATTTTTTGAACAATTTTGAAAGGGGACCACCCAAGGATCATTTCAGCAAAGTTTGGTTGCAATCGGAATAGCGGTGTAGGAGGAGATGCTGTTTTAAGTAAAAGTTGACGCCGCTTCACGACAAACGACGCACAACGCACGATGGACGCAGGGCGATCACAAAAGCTCACCCTGAGCACATTCGTGCTCTGGTGAGCTAAAAAGAAAAGATTCATATGTAATTGCTTTCTTATGAAATGTGAAAAAAACAACAGAAAAACAACAAAACCTGTATTGATTCAATTTGTACTTTTTATTCAATCTGGTTGGTTTTATTACAAAAAAATAGTACATCAATTGTGAAAATGAACATAAATTTGTGAAACTGAAGGAAAAATCTATAATTTGTACAACATTTACTGAGATATAGTTTATGTTAACATTTCTCATTTTTTACCAAGATGGTAATATGTAACCTTGGTACATGAATTCTTGCTATATACACAGTGTACAGACTTGAATATACATATGTACATGTATTACTGTATCATTTATTTTCACATTTTTTTATCATATATTATAACAAAGTATAAACATATAATTACTACGTACTTAGATACCACTGTCTTAAAAAATCTAAGCATAATAATACAACCTTAATTAGTACCCTATTGTCTTAATGCCAAAAAAAATGAGTACAGTTCAAAATTTTGTTAAATACAGACCTAGTTGTAACACAATCAATTTATAATACATAACTATCTAACTTATAGTTAGGTTTGTTTGAATACTAACATTGGTACATAAGACAAAAATATTTGAATGTGTCAAACAATCTTTTCCTGAAAACAGCTCACCTGGGTATCAAAATAGAAAAATGGAGGTTATTATACAACAAGTGTCCAAAAAGATATCAAATACACATACACATATTACAAACAAGCATTGATGTAAAATGTACAATATAAAATAATAAGACAAAATAAACATGCCGACTAGACTAAGCACACATTATTTAAGTAGGAAAAATGCTAACTCAATATTCAAAGTAAATTCAGTTGAAAAGAATTATGGTTTCATTCTTGATAAAATATAAACGTATTAACTACTCGTGACTGAAAATTTCAAACTGAATAACATGAAATAAATTAATTCATTAAAATCAATTTACCAGAATATACTCATATGATTGTAATTTTAGACAAAATATAAGTACAACTAAATGATCAAACTTAAATACAAGCCACTAATGAGGTAGACAAATTATGAATCACTCTAAAAGAATAAATGCTTTTTATAAACTATAAACACTATTTGGCACTAAAAAACATAAGCTTCTTGCATCTGTTTGATCTCACAAAATCACCGGTAGTCTAAAAATAACTATTAAAGACATCATGTAACTAGATATCACATATTACTGAACAACAATTGTACTTTCATAAAAAATATGAACATAATAGACACCAAGTATTGGTCCATTATAAAAACAATATTGCAGCTAACTCTTGAACTTCTTATGAACAAGTCTTTTTCAAATAAGAAATATTAAACATTAAATATTGACTTATTTGTGACAAATCCCTGAACATATGGTTACATCTCGATCACAAATGGCAGAAATAAAAATGAAAAAAACAAAACAACATGAGGCCTTAGAAAAACAAACAATGATACACAAATAAACATTATTTAAAAAATGAATAGAATGAATAATTATCATCAGTCTAGAAAAAATAGTTCTGTCTAGGGCTACTTAACCAAAATATTAGTAGAGGCAAGTCAAAAATTGTTATGTTTTTTTTTTCTGAAACCAATTTAGTCAGTGGCATGATTAGTGGAATGGCAAAAAGGAGAATACATGTATCAAATTCATTTAACTGGGTGCTTGAGTGCCACAAGTCCCCCCCCCATCCAGTGGGTCCCAATGATGATCAAAACAGCAGAAATCTGCTGATCCGTGGAAAAGCACACCTGGTTTTGTGAGAATACAAGGTCTGATTCAATTCCAAATACAAGTATTTTCTATTAGATGTCAAAAATGGATTGGCCAGGCAAACATTAAAAACATATTTTTTTAGCCCTAATAGTAAATATAAGAGAAGATGATACATAAAATCTTAACGAGGAGACAAATATAGAGATCTATAGAGAACATTCAATGGATGATAATGGCAAGATAGACTGTAACTTGGCAAACACCTAGACATGTTTATCTCCCCTGGAAAAGTTTTATCACATACCATATAATGTAAAAAAAGTTACACAGATTTTTAAAGCATTTTTTTTAATTCTATTTCATATTTCTTTCATTCTGGTAACCTGTTCATACCTTGACCATACTGTAGTTAAAAATAATCAGGGTAATTTTTGAATGTCAGGGGAGATAAGTCAAGTTTGGACACTTTACTAAAAGGCACTTATAAAACCACATAAGATATCTGCTATAACATATTGACAAAATATGGAATATTAAAATTAAAAATCAACATGAATTCATGAGTAATATATACAGGAGTAATGCATTCAAAATAACATAAAAAACAACAATGAAATTATAATAATAAAAAAGCCAATTTAAACAATAACATTTACGTAAAAAAGTAACATAAGGTAAGGATCATAAAGATCCCATATGACTCCTGTATCTCATAATTATATACTTAACACAAATCAATCAATTCTTGTCTTTAAGGATCATAATGTAATGTCATTATAGATACAGGGTAGTTGACAAAAGGATCATCTGATGGTATATAAAGGACAAAGAAAGAAGAATGCTCATATTAGCTCCCAAACTCTTCTGTAATTTAATGGTCCATTACTTCCAAACTAACTTTCACGCAAACAAGCTATGCACAATATATAATATATACCATATATCCACAACATATAATAAGACATTTTTGTCTGCGGCTTTATTCCCATTGAATAGATCCTGGTCTTGTTCATAATCAAATACTGACGGTAAAATATTTTTTTGAGTTAAGAAAATAGCCTCCATGTCACATGATCACAATAAAATAATGTATTCAACACTATCACAGTATTATCTTGTATTCCGTAATTTCTGTCGAAATGTGAAAATTGCTTTGGTCATGGCTCCCGGCCTGTCTGTAGTAATGGAATGTCCACAACGTGGGATCAAGTCAACTTGAACACAGTTTGGTAAAGCTTCTTTCAATATCTCTACACCTGATACATCGATCACCTGAAATATAAGTTCAAGTCAAGTCAAAGTCCTTTTATTTCACTCATATCATATAAAACCGCAACCGTGGCCGAGTGGTTAGGGTGTCCGCCTTCGGAGCTGGAGATCAAAAGTTCGAACCCCAATGAAGACTAGGTAAAAACTGATGCGGTCAGTTGGTGAACTGCCAGCTAGTTAAATAATGGTTACTGTAGACCCATCCCAGCCAGGCGCCCAGCAAAAAGAGAGGGGATTTGGCTTTTGAAGTACTGTGCAAACAATGATAGGTGTCTCATAAGCCAACTTGGGTGACATTATAATAAAGAAAACCTTTACCATATCATGTACAGTCATAACAAAATGAGGAGATAAACATGAATATTATCATATATACAATGGTGGTCATAAAGTATACAGTACAACCTCTCCAGATCAGCCCTATCTTGAGCAATAACCTCCCTTCAACAACAACATGATTTTTTCCCACTGCATGATTTAAAGTTTTGTTAACTGAACCTCTCTAGAGCAACACCCTCTCAACAACATAATTTTGCTACTCCCAAAGGGTGCAGCTTTAGAGAGGTCGCACTGTTTACACATGTATAGAATTCAATGAATTGAGAATAATAAAAAAAACTTCTGTAGAAATGAGAAATAAGAGGTATATGGTTAATCTGATTTAATATTTCCTGTATGATAATAAACATCATTTCCTGTATTTAAACATATAAATGAATACAAATTAACTATAAAGATGTGGGTTTTACAATAAGACATGTACCGGTACATCATAGTGTTGACGACTAAAGAATACCATTTATATTCAAACATCGCAAACTGACATTATTAACATTTGTCATTAAGATTTAAATTTGTACAAATTTCCAAGATACTGAATACACCAATTGTAAGGAGGTTAGGTTCAATATCTTATAATCATATCAAGAAGAAAGGATGTCAGAATGACAATGAAACAACACAGAATGATAAATCTCAGCTGAACATTTCAGTCAATGACACATGATCCAGTCAGTCCATGAAACTTGTCACCTCATTATTAAATACCAAGAACTCGTTAGAGCTTTCAATCATCTAGAATATTATACAATGAACTTTTTATAAAATAATAAAAAAAAAATTTTCTTGGTCTATCCCTAATGAAAATAAAATTACAATAATTATTGCTCCTGGAGTTTTTGTTTGATTGAGTTTTACGCCCCTTTTCAACAGTCAGAGTCATACTCATATGAGGCGGACAGTTCACCTAACAATTGTTCCTGGGAAGAACCAGTACTAGGCTCCCATCCTCTGTAAGCAACTGCCTACTTACATAAGACTAGAGTCTGGTACTATTGCTTCTGATCAATTTTGTTTTGATGAAAAGAAACAACAGGATCTAAAGAAAATTGTTTGTTTTCGGGTTACATAATTATGCTCATTAAAAATAGAGCACCGGTAGGTTGGTCCAGGTAGGTCGGGTAACCAGAAACAAAAATTTTACACCTAGTATTATTGATAATGGATAACTCCTTAGGTTATAATTATATAAGACTAAAAAGATAGATGTTTACCTTATCTTGTATTCCCCAAATAATCTGTGTAGGTGATTGTATTCTACCAGCACAATCTCTCAATAAATGATGATTATCAGGTTGTGTTAACATGTTAAATACTGAAAGTATACATAAACAGATTACATTGGGTAGAACAAGCAACACGCAAAACAATTTAACAGCTCTAAGCGATAACAGGGGTGTCAAAAGAGCTAAATTAAAAATTATATGCGGCCAAAGATTTTTGCCAAACAAGAGGCCTTCAACCACATTGTTTCCACATTTAACTCAGTTTGTATTAAAGAAATTCTTTCAGAGCAGATTAAATTGACCATAACTTTGCCATTTCTTGAGATATTTTCATCAAATAACTTTTATTTTGCTCAGAAACCATAGCTCTTTCAGGACAGACAAATCCGGAATTCCGGATATATCTGGATTCTGGAATATTGACACCCGTTCGATAATTTTTGAGAAAAAAAAATCAATGCCATTACACATTGAAACAAAATTTTGTAAGCAAGAAGAACATAGATTTCTGGGTACAGAAAAACAGCATGACTAAATCACTAATTTAATTCACATGTCAAGTAAGATGTGAAACAGTGATAACTGTATATGGACACAAATTTGGACTGAAGTATACAGAACCATTCACATTATTTGGGATAATCCCTGATTCGAAATAAATAAACTCTTATTTATCTTTTAACGCCATTTCCAACATTATTTCAGTTATATCGTAACGGGCAGTTATCCTTACTAGCTTCCCTGGACTTCATTTAGCCCTTAACCAGTACTAACTACATTCTATCAACAAGCTGCCACCAAGCTACCCCACATAGTTCAGAGGTGGAGGACAATTTGACACAGATAGTGTGAGCCTCACTCGGGGTTTGAACTCACAACCTCTTGATCAGTAGATCAACTCTCTAACCACCGAGCGGGCTCAAACAAACTCAATATCTGAAAGTACATAGTCCTAACAAAACCGACAATACAGTTTGTAGAACTTTACTCATTACTTATGAAACAATAACAAACATACTTACAGCGAGCATAGAATGGATAATATTTCTTCCTAAATTGAGCAACTCCGTGTAATATCTGAAATAGGTATAGTCAAATATCTAAAACAGAAGTTCAACATGAAATGCAATACAATGTATAAACAGAATGTCTACACACTGTCTTTCTGAGTCATAAATCATAGTTTTAAATCAGAAAAATCAGTATTTATGAGAAACAAGGGTAATAACTCAGGTAAGATGGAAAGTGGACTTTTGAAACCTTATATACCAGTACCAAGTCATTTTATCTAATAGTAGTCTAAGAATTATGATTGGTATAAAAATGCTGATGCCAATAGAAGGGAGACAACTCTAATTCTCCTATGAGAAAAGTAATGCAGCTAAAATGTTACAATAGCACATTTCAACATCTAATTGAAACTGCCCCAAAAAATAAACTGAACAAGTTAATACAAAATGTTGCAAGTTGATAAAAGTGAATTCGTCAGACTGTGATGAACAATATTTATGAAACATGTATCACATTTTTTTTTTTATTAATTTAGTTACTATGATACAGTAATGTACATAAAAACAGAACTGATGAATTTACTTAATTCTGATGAAAAGGATAAAAGCTTAATAAAGAGACTGCCAAATATATTTCATATCTGCATAAGTACATTTACATAAACATCATTATGATCTTGTAATACATTTTGTAATTAGAAACATATTTATACAACAATGATCTTCCAACAAAACATTATCAAATACCTACTTCAAAAATCATAATGGTTTACAAGGTTCTAAATTAGACGTCAAAAGTTGAGGGTCTGTTAATAATTTAAGAAGTCAGCAAAATTTCCTACTGTTGTAATAAAAAATTTGACCCTTTGTTACAAATTCTCAAGAATCAGAATCCTTATTTTACTAATTTCAAGGGTCAGAATACTATTTTAAGGGGTCAGACAAAAGCCCCTGTCTTTAATTGAAAATGATCATCATTTGAAAGTCTGCAAATAATCAGTAAAGGTATACAAGTACTCTCGTCCATGACCAATACAAGAAATCATCAGTAAATATTTACCTGAGTAGGAACCCAACTTCTATGGTACTGTACTTCATTCAACATATATTTTACTTGGTTAGGTGTTGTAGGAAACAATAAATCACATGATTCATGTAAACTTTCAGCATTTTCTTCTAAAGCTAGGTTGATCTTCTCCCATAATGGAGACTCTTTTGGTGTTTTCACTGAAAACAAGAGTTGTAATGATATACATGTACATTTGTATTTATATTACACAAATATGCATGTAACTCATATCTTCCATCACATCACGCAGTAAAATAATGAATGATTAAAAAAGATCTTTGTACATCTTGCTTTAAACACCAAAGCATTGTCCTTATGAACATAAGATATTTATGGTAAGTTATAACTTAAAATTGTAATGAAAGTATGCTATGCTGGATTTTAAGTCTAAATTTAGAATAAATGATCACAAGACATAGTTTTACTGTTAATAGCCCAGGCAGAATAAAGCATCACTTCAAATGGTCAAACTTGACTTCTTTATCAAATAATAAATGTAACACGTTATTGTAAATAAGAACATATCTACAAAGTTAAAGCATAACATACATTGCCAGTATGTAGTATAATAATGTATAATTATGTTGCAGGATGGATATAATAAACAAATGTCTTCAGTTTTGAACTAAATCAAACTAGATATGTTTCGTATTTAATTTCAATAAATTCAACATCTAGCAATATCATCCAAACATAGTTTATCCCAGTAATTTATCCCAGTAATTTATCCCAGTAATAAATGGTGTACATACTAGCTGGACAGATCAATGAAAGCGAGTGTATTTGTTCAGGATATTCAGCTGCATACAGTCCAGCAAGCGCCCCACCCATAGACATCCCTAACAAGTGAAAGGGCTCCGAGTCCAATTCTAAGGTTCTCAATATCTGAAAGCAAAACAAGATCAAATATAGAAATTAAATCACACCAGTCAACATAGAGTACCGGTAAGCATTTGACAGTAGAACATTTAAAACACAAATATAGAAAATCTGGTAGGTGGAATATTTTTTACTGTCACATCCAAGCATCCACCATATTTTGTACAATCAATAGTTTTCCTACAATGTTATTAACCAAATCAATAGATTAAGACTATATCTAAAACCATGTGACCATAAATAATGGACTTGGGTCTAGATTAACACATTCTGAATTAAATATTTACAAGAACAGAATACTTATCAATGGACTTTTAAGTGTTCAGCTCACCATTAATTGGTAATTCGAAATAACATTGACAACAGACATAAATAATTTACCTTTCTCATTTTACTGACAGTGGTTGTATGTGATAAATCTTCATCTTCAGCAGGTGTGTCACTGTCACCATGACCAGGTAGATCTACAGCTATCACATGACTGTCATGTGACAAATTCTGTAAAAAAGCAGAAAAAAATTCTTACATTATATTGTAACAGTTTAGCTTGTTCATTAGTCAAGAGTTGGTTAGGTTATACACTTCATTCAATGCAAGCTTTCCTTGCGCAACAAAAATATAAAAATAAATTATGTTGATTTTATTACAATACAGAATATAGGTTTTATATAATAATTATATATATAGTATGTACATGAAATTTGTAGCCGACCACAAAGGCAGTTCTGAGATTTTATGAGTAACTTTAATAAATACAGTTTTCCTCACTACATTTGTATTTTCGCAAGTGAAGAAAGAACTTTAAATTTTGAAAACCTATAAAGTAGCACACAAAGAAATGTTTCACTGTCAGGACAGAAAAAGCCCCAAGTTTTGAAATGCACTGTTTCTTGGTTTCAATACCCAAATTATGCTTTCACAATTATTTTAATTGCAATAAAACAATAATATATTATTGTGCAATTTCTAAATTCAATTCAGCCTGTTATTATTTTCTTATCCAGGGCTTCAGACTAATGGGTGGTAAAACAGACAGTTTTCAAACAAATAAATAATATGATTGGTGTAGTTACCTTAACAAATGGAGCCCACATAAATTTACAAGCTGTAAATCCATGAATCATTATCATACTTGGCTGACCTTTCCTGCGTTTACCTTTCTCGCCATAGCAAATTGATAAACCATCAATGTCAACATAATTTAACTTCATACCACTAAGTATTACAGATATTCTGAAATGAGACAAACATGTAATAATTACAATGCTATAAAAAAACAGCCTTCCCGGTTTAAATCCTGAGTAGGTCTAATTCCAAATGCAAAGAGTCAGAAATTATTTTCACAAACCCTTTATTTGACTCCAGGAATAATTAAGTAGTTCAGGAATATAAAATAGTTTTTGAAACGGTGATAATTCATGACTTAGTGAACAGCCCATAGCTGAATTGACTAAGAAACAAAAAGACAGCATTTCATATATTTCCAGAATAATGATATAATAACATTATAGGATTAGGACCAGGGCTTTTTTCCTTCTATCATAGGGGCTGTAAACAGGCATCTTCCCCTCAGAAATGTTTTTAAAATTCAAGCAGTTTTCCCCTAAAATTTAATTCACATCAAGTTTTTTCTTTCCCCTTTTGCAAAAATTATGCATTATTTTTCCCCATTTATGGAAATATACGATTATGTAATGAATTATTGAGAATCTAATACATGTGATGAACAATATCAATGTACAACTAGGATATTATTCAGTAGTACAGTAAAACCTCGATTATCCGAATACCCAGTATTATCCGAATAAAATCTACGGTCCCGATTGCGTCTCTATATATTTCAACTACAGCGAACCCCAGTTATATGAATCGAATTATCGTTTCCAACCAGTACATCATACTGAAATGGATTATTCAAAACCATGGATTATCTGAATGACTTTTCAGGGCCCATCGACATTTGAATAATCTGGGTTTTACTGTATTTAATCATTACTTCTGTAGAATAAATTAATGCAACTTAATTAGTACTTACCTGAAGTATAAATGAATGAATATAACAGGATAGACCATATACAGGTATAGAAATACACCAGCTATTGCTGCACATAAATACAGTAATGCAGCCATTCCCAACATCGTATCCGAGTAAGTTACTTAGTCCTAAAACAAAACAAAAATGGCAATTTATCTCCAGCAACTACATGTATACATTATATACTTTTAGACATTCATTCATTTAGATTCACTCTCACAAAAATATGCAGCCTATATAATCTGCTGATCAGTTATGGAAGCTATAGAAGTATTTATATGATGTTCATTGTTGTACTGGCCTGAACTACTCAACATTAGTTGTGTAGACGGTGTGAATGTGATATATTGTATTATTTACAGACTGGGATGTTCACCAATTCACCCAATTAGCTCAGTTGGTAGAGCATCTGACTTGCATGCGGGAGGTCGCAGGTTCAAGCCCTGCATCGGGTACATTATTTTCCTCATCCTGTTACATTTGGTGCTGTGGTTGTGAGACTAGCCATGGAATCTAAGAGCTAGCTTGAAGCAAAGGCTGGGTTACCATTACGGTATAGTCAAAAAGACCTGTCATTATCGCGATTAATTACTTTGAATAAAAAGGAAGGAGGATGTAGCGGTGTGGTATATTGTATTATAAATTATTATCAGGTACCAAGGACTTAATATACATACTTTTAACTGTTAATACAGAAGTTGCGAATCCTTGTATGTATAAGACCTTGCAGGTAGATATTTTTCCTCCTCCTATTACAATTGCCATTGGTAGAAACATAAATAACCATATATATATCGTACAAGAATTAACAACAAAGATATTATATACTCTATCAGATAATAAAGAAAATTTCACTTACTTTTGTTTTGTTGCAAAATCAGATCAGTGAAGTAGGTCGTGTTTTGATCTCAGACAAAAATCAATCAATTACGTACAAGATCAAATAGATTTTTGCTCTATTAAAATTGCATTATCAAATCAACATCAGCAGCCGTCCAATAATGCTTTTTTAAACTAAACCCATGTCTAAGAGGCAAACAAACAAGCATCCAGAAGCCACCATACAGACTGTCAGAAGATTATAGATAGTAACCTGTCAAAATTTGTATCGGACCATATGACGTTGTTGTTTATATCGGTCACGTGATATTGATCAAAATGGTGAACAGTTAAGGTATGAAATCACTAAATTCGCTGAAAGTCACACGCCAATAAAATACCTTGAGCAGTGTCTGTTGATAAACTAAAATAAAGGTGAACAAGAGTGCATTCGTCCCTGAATAGTTTCAGAAGTTTTTCTTTTAAATGTTTGCTTTATATACATTATATAATGCAATTGCCTTTTTACTGTGATCGTTATCTTTCAATTACTGCATTTATTTGAGTATTCATTGATAATATAAGCACCCCTGGGACATGCTGCATACTGCATGCATGTTATCTTAGGTCTTATCACAACATTCACAGAATGTGAATTCCTTATAATTTATTATAAAGGAAGTAATTATTTATTATGTTATTATTGTCTAACATTTGTAATCTTTAGTCTACTCGCCACTTAGTCATGCATGGATTAATGTCCCTGACTTAGTTAACTCGTATATACGTACACATTTTTTTTATCATTTATTATAAAGTATTTTAGATACAAGATTTTTGTAATAATTTGCTTACTCGGTTTCATTTCACATTTTTGGTACGATTTAGCAAAATATTACAAAAATACCTTTAATCTAAAATACTATATATATGCTCTATATGAAATGTATAATGAACCCAAAGCTTTTAATGTAATTTTACACTGTATCATTTATAGTCTGTTTATAAACCACCTGACTGTGTTTTAAATAGTGTTTTTCTTCTCAAAAGTATGTTTAAATTAAATGCTATTAGTTTAGCGGTACCAGTGACCAGGGTCGTGTATACAAAAACATACTTATGACAAAATATTTTTAAAGTGCTTTTTTATACTGTAGTTTGATTTGTTAAGCATATGTATTTTACATGTTGAAATTAAGTGTTTTGAGTGCGTTTTGTTATTTCTTACGTAGAATAAAGCAAAGTTCTGTTAAAAGCCGTCACTTTCAAACAATCTATTTAGTGCACATGCATACTTCTCAATAATGTGTAAAGTTACTGAAATATGTAAAATGCTTAATGATTCATTGTGTACTTTAATTGTTCATTTTTAAATGCATGTAATTAAGGGTATCATTATCGCCTTTGTTGACCATTAAACCCATTAATTAGCGCTGATGGGATTAACACTTATAGACTCGCCAATAACTATACACATTCTGTTCTGTTCATTAATCAGTGATGATCGGATTATATTTTTCAATGAACATTACTTGTAAATAACATATGCGTCAACATTGAACATGCCTTTAATTGGTATAGTGTGTATTTTCTGTTTAATTGTATGTCAATGTATCACGAAGAGACGTTAATAAAGCAATATATCTTTATGATTCTTAATAATTAATAATGTTCAGAAAGAATCTATCTTGTTTTATCAATGACAAATGATAAGTTCATATATATACACATGTATTATACAGAAAAAAGGATGTGGTCTGCCCTTTAAGCTTCGTCGTGTAACATTTTAACGGGCAAACAATACGGGAGTGATGGTTCAATCGACGATGCCATCATGAAAAAGTGAAATTGGTAATAAAAAGTTGTTGAGAAATATTGCGACAATACGGGTTAAGGTTTTTAAGACCCCTGGATACAAATGCGTATCCGAAAAATACTCCACAAAATCGTAAAAGAAAATTGAAAACAAACATGCTTTTGCTGTAAACTGACTTAAAACACACCATGACTTAGAATATATAATTTTATGTCCAAAGCACATTCATAAAAAAAACTGAAAATTACTGTATTAATAAATAAAAAAAAACAAGCAATACTTATTTATCATCAATGTCATCATTAATTCTGTATGAATGCTGATCGTAGACAGACCTGTACTCGACAAACCAAACACTGGGCTTGATCCAGGTTTGCCTAAGATGCGCCATGGATGGCTGCAGATGCTCAGAAGAAGTTATTCATTCACAGGGAGTTTCAAACACGGGAACAACGCGTACAACAGGCGGGAATGGTAATTTTCCTTTGGATATGTTCAGAAGGTCTAATCTTAATTACCCCTGTCTAGTCACCCTCAGTTTAATGTCTGTAACCTTAATTGACACTAGTCAAAAATAGGGTATACGTTTAAATTATTGGTTTATTGTGACTATATAAACTATATATATAAGTGACCCCCCCCCCCAATCCACATGAGGTGTTATTTCTTAATTGTTTTATTGCCCTAATCAGATTAATCCTGTCTGGTCACGGTCTGTAGACTTGACACCTAGTCAACATGTAGGGTAATAAAGTTATTGATTTATGGTGATAATTAGTTTATGACTAAATTCCTGTTATTTTTATAAGCATAGAATATAACAGAAGCTAGTCTATCAATGACCCTGTCTGTTTCATTACCCCTACTGTGGAAACTGTGAATCAATTCAAGTATCTATACAGCAGCTATATATATTAGGCATATAGTAACTGATAATATAATTAGAAGCTATAGTCTATCAATGACCCTGTATAGCTAGCTGTTTTATTGCCCCCCTACTGTGTAATATACAGGACTGTTGGGTCTTAGACACATGCCTCGCATTCCTGGTTCAATGTCTTTAATTGCCTCGCATTCCTGGTTCCTGGCTAGCTCCATAAGTGACCCCAAAAAAGCCACAGGAGTTCTAATCTCTTGTTTTATTGCCCCTTTTCAGTCTAATCCCGTCTGGTCACGGTCTATAGATTTGACACGAAAATAGGGTAATACATTTTATTGATTTATAGTGATAATGATTTTATGATTAATTTCCGTTGTTTTCTTAAGCACAAATTTTAAGAAATGCGTATGTAAACAGAAGCTAGTCTATCTGTGACCCTGTCTGTTTTATTACCCCTACTGTGGAATGTGTACAGAGGACTGCTGATTCACAAATCACATGCCTTGTATTCCTGGTTCAGATTTGTTCTGAAATACGACAAACAAACGATATACTCAAATTTTCCACCAGAGGCCAATTGACGTGATTTTATACATTCAATATTTTTCTATGTTTCAGCATGGGCAATATTGCCATGTATTTCTAAAATGAAGATCAAATAAAGTAATTTCCAGAACAAGGTTACACGCTTTTAAGATATAAGGTTGAAATATTGATATTCTAACACGTTCTCGCCAAAATAATTCTTGGCCAGATGATCTACTTGTAACTTTACGTCTTTTACACCGATTAGATTGCTTGGATATCTTTTTGTTAAATAAATTGCTTTTCGGGATTTAAATTGGACCTCTCGTGACCTCGCGACAAGCGCGAGACTAGCGTTTGAATCCGGGGAATTTAGTCGAAAAACAGCATCGATTTTGACAATAACAGTCAGTTAACTCTGACGTAAATCTTTACCAATTCGTTTGGATTAAATAATGTGAATTGATCTTAAATTCCAGTTCGGGTTAAATGTATGATTTCATTCTTTTGTGTTGAAACAAATAAAAAAGTTCGGATTTTCTTAATTTTCTTTTTCTTGAGTTCCTATATTAACAGACGCTTACAATGGGGTGTGCGGTGAGTTCCGACGACAAAGCGGCGCAAGAAAGATCAAAACAAATTGAAAAACAGCTTCGGGCAGATGGAGAAAAGGCTGCGAGAGAAGTGAAACTTCTGCTTTTAGGTCAGTTAATGGCGGAGTATCTATCAATGATTTGGCATTGTGACACACCCTTTATTTCATGATTTGGCATAACAGCAAAATGTGACAACCTCTTAGTTGATAATGTTAAAACATGTTTTTGACAATTGACATTTATTCTTGTTCTGTTTAGTGAGTCTTTATAGAAAGTAAGAGTAATAATCTTATCTAGCTGTAAAACTAATTCTATGTTTTGACAAGTGGATGGTACTATCTGACCATCTTGTCGGCAAGACATCTTATAATAATACAATAATTAATATTTATATAATGCTTGTGTCGCTTTTTAGTGATACAGTTATTTAGTAAACATTGTGACACCCTGTTGAAAAGGGCTAGCTGGAGCACTGCCTACCTACCTAGTGCTAAAATTCTGGGTTGGAGGACTCCAAATTTATTTTTATTTTTGGTCTTATCATTTAATTTTAACAAGGACTTATATACATACATGGATTCGCAACTGCTAAAAATAGCTCAAACGATATCGTTCGGCAATCCCACAATGCATTGCTATATACTCGGCAATGTCCGACGTTTACGAATTTGATTATACTAAAAAACACTGGCAATTGGGCACGGGAAATTGGTAAAGGATGCAACAAATTCCTTAAAGATATTGAGATACATTTGTAATCCACAAAGTCTAAGTATAAGCATTGAAAAATGCATCAGTCGAACATTTTAAATTTCCAAGATGGCGGACATCTATTATAATCCTTTCGTCTCCGAGATTAAACATTCGGAATACCACGGATATTTTCGCTGTTATTATCATTCGGATTATCACGGATATTTTCGTATTTTCGCTTTTGTAAACAATAGCTTGTATTCCCGTTGATTCACGTCTTATTATCGCGGGATTTGATTACTTTAAACGGTTAATACGGAAGTTGCGAATCCATGTATGTATGTAAGTCCTTGATTTTAATTAAGTAATAGTCAGTTGTTAAAAAAATTTTTTTTGATTGGGAGATTGGGAATTTTTGTCTGTGAATGGGTATAAAAAAGATAACTATTCAGGGATTTTTTGGGGGTGATTTTATAGCCGAAATTCGGTCATATTCGCAATGGAAAATAGTATCTTTTTTCCCAATTCACAGACAAAAATTCCCAATCACCCCCCCCCCCCCCCCTTATTAATTTGATAAGTTCATTTACATCACTATTGTAGTAAATACCTTATTCTACTACTGTTCTATGGGTCAGGGAGAATAAGTTGAACATTGTAGTTATACATTTTTTCCCAGTTTTGATTAAAACACCGCAAAATTCCAAATCCCAAAGAGTATGGGTCATATTATTCCCAAAATACAAAAAAACATGCTACTTTCCATTGGGTATATGACCGAATTTCGGCTATAAAATCGCCCCCAAAAGTCCCTGTCCTGTAAGAAGCATCAAGCCCATAGACATGTCACAGGTGGCATTGCACAATGCCCAAACATTTATCGTGAGGAGGAAGCATGCTTTTCGTGCAGCCAATAAATGATTTTCAGTGGACATTATATCCAAAAGATTACATACAGAATCAGATGATGAGCTTTGTAGATTCATGGAACTTTCACACGGCTGCCACTTAAGCACTAGTAATAACGCAAATTTATACTGAAATAGTGAGCAATTGTGACCAGCAACCCCATAGCAGTAAAATTATATCAATTGGGAACACAGAAGCCACGGTACCTACAGTACAATGCCCCAAAAATTTCAAAGTCAATTGTCAACTAAAATATGATATTGTGTCAAATAATGTGAACTTAGGCATTACATTATTTTTGTTCTAAATAAATCTTACAGAATGATGTAATACAAACTCTACAAGCAAACTTATGAGATAATAATTAATAATCCTATTTAAGTGCAAAATATTTTGTATGTTTCAGGTGCTGGAGAATCTGGTAAAAGTACAATCGTAAAACAGATGAAGTAAGTATTACTGGAGGTTATACATCATTGATTCATTTATAACACAAGAACGTTTCTGCAGTTGTGAATCCAATACTTCATTTTCTGCAGTTATTGCTTGTATGCTGTACAAATAATAGATTTTTTGTGAAATGTTTATCTCATGCAGTGATTCATTCATCAGGCTATTGTATGTCATTATACACATGTACATGCATGTGATATCATAATATTATATGGCAGATAGATATTTTGAATTTGTGGTTGTCAATACAGGTCTATTTTATAACTGCCTAACATCAATTTCTTCCTAGTCCTACCATGAATTGAGTGGAATTGAAATTTGTTCAGTGAAATTTAAGATTGGGTTCTACTTCGTGTATTTACAAGTTTTATTTTTAATATATTTTAATTTATAACATATTGCTAGGTTTAAGTTCAAGAGCTGTGTGACTCACTTTTATTTTAATGTATTTTTTCCAGTTTTAGTTTTGATTTGTAGCTAAATAATATGATCTATTAAAACTTGTATTACATTTAAGTTTGGTTTCCCACATTTTCATTTGTTCTCAATATCATTTCATGTGACTAAAAAGTCTTATTGAAGGCATATTTTGTTCTGTACATTCTTAAAATTATTTTACTCCAGCAACATCCTACAAGGTCATAAATACATGTAGATTTATGCAAATGGAATGTTGTTATGTTGCTTTCCCTTGGAGACTAGTTCTGTACACTTTTTAATTGTGACTAAATATGATGTTCGTGTGAACTTCACTCACCACTTCATATATATTGTAATTTATATAATCTAAATCTTAACAGTTTTAAAACCAAAATATCATTTTTCTGACTTAGTTTAGTAATGATACATTTACATACAGGGCTTTTTTTCCTTCTACAGCAGGGGCCGTTAACAGGCGTCTTCCCCTCAGGAAAATTCTTTAAAATCATGCAGTTTTCCCCAACAATTCAATTTACATCAAGTTTTTTCTTCCCCTGTTGCAAAAATTATGTGTTATTTTCCCCAAAATTTAAAGAAAAGGCCCCTTCCCCAACCTGTGAAAAAAAGCCCTGACATATGTATAACAGTAAACTGATGACAGTATAACTATGAAGTTAGTATAACAGGACTGTATATTGTTCATTAACTTCATACATTCATAGAAGTTGATATCGTGTTAATGCACATGATATTTTGTACTAAATTTATAACGACATAAGTGTATCCGTCCTTCAAGTGGTCCAGGAAGGAGCTTTTACACAGTTTATCACTCACATGTACACTCATAGATCTAACATCTTGTTAATGTTTGGTCTGTTTAGACCTCAACATCAAAATGATTCTTGCAGTAAATGTAAAGTTCTGTCTATTGTGGTACTAGCTCAAACTTTTATATTGTTCAAACAAATTTTTTGAAGCTTTAGCTCTAGCTGTAAATGTGCTAATTATTAAATAGACATTTTCCCACTAGCCCGATTACTCAGTTTTGAGAAAGTTCACTACATAGAATAAGAATATACTATCATATAACTATGTCCATGTTAGTCACTGTGGTTGGATTAGGAGAGATTTTGTATTATTGTGTATCACAGTTTGTTGCAGACCATACAACAATGAAACACATTTTAGTGGTGGGGGCTTTGTTGTCTACTTTATTTGATAATAGAAACTTATACTAGTTATAGGTCAGATCTCTGCTAACCTACACCCACCCCTGACCAAACTACAAAAAGACCTGATAAATTATCTATAGAAAGCCGTTTTCAATTTATCATTTCAAGTTATTACAAGATATTTATGACTGTCTCTCTTATGCATGTAAAATGTTTATCTAACATCGTTTTTAAAATTACAAATACTAATTAGTGGAAATTTATACTTGGTCAGGTGTTAGACATTGACTACTTTTTCATGACTTATCATTGCTTACCATTTTCAGAATTATTCATGAGAAAGGTTATTCACAAGAGGAATGTCTACAATATAAACCTGTGGTGTACAGTAACACCATACAATCTATGATCGCTATTATCAGAGCTATGGGACAGTTAAAGATAGAATTTGGTCATCCAGACAGAGCTGTAAGTATGATAATTAACGCATCTCTTGAATTCATTGCTGTTAATAATGTAAATACACAAGGACATAAAATCAATGCTTGGTTACCAATAACATCCACCAAAGGTATTGGGTAACTCAATAGGTTGGCTCAGCCCGATCCTTTGCTCAAAGGTCAAGGGCACACTTTGGGAGCAAATGTTACGGTTCATTGCCCTGCATGAGGGGATATTATGGGGTGTCTTGTGTCCATGGCACATACCTAGTCTCTAATATAGTTTGTGAGTTCAGGGATATAGTTTATATAAAAATGAATATAACAGTCAGAAAGAAATTGATTGAGAAGGAAAAGTCAAAAGGTCAGTAAAAATTGATTTTGTTGGGTTAAAGAAATCTTGAAACTTTTTACACCTAATCAAAATTTTAAGATGAAGGTATCAATATCTGCAAAAATCAAGAGTATCTTACTTGAAGCAGACAGAAATTACAGAATACACAGCTCTTGTGTTGGGGTGTCTGTATCAATGTTAAAGGTAAGAATTCTAGGACTGTATGAAGAACAGTGAAATATCTTTCAACACTTGAGTTGTATTTTCAAGGAGTTTCAGTATATGAAACTCTTATGCTTAATGTTTCTTATTAATTGCATATTTGCATTTAAGATTTGCTTTTGAAATTGTCAGCAGATGATTACATGAAGATGAAAAGACCAAGTGTAGAAGTGTTCTCTGATATTATACACTAATTGTCTAATATACTACATATAGTCTGATAGAGTGTAATTTTCCTCATTTCTGAGAATGTGATTACTGTGAAGAGCTTGCTTGAAAATGATCATTTGATTGCAACAGTTGAATTGTTACAATTTATACTTTCTACGAAGCTAGTATATCTTTTCAGTTAGCTGATTATCATTGTTTAACCTCTTCATGTGCAATCCCATGCATTTATATATCAAGTATAGTCCAGTAAAAACCTTCATACTTTGGTTGATATAAACAAGATAGAGCAGGAAGTTTTTGACATAAATTGTTGATAACCTACATATGTACATAAAAATGAAAATGATTCTAACAGTGTCATGTAGAATATGTAAAACCATTTTGAAGTTCTTTCAAGTGTTCTGTTTGCGTTGTGCTGATTAAATGATGTTGGTGGTTTTACTCCCTTAAGCTGCTAAAATACTTGGTGACTCTGCATACTTTATGACACTTATATTTAAGTCTGCTTCTATTAGTAATTTAGGTTTTAATCACTTTAAATGTGATCTACTTTACGCTCAACAATACATACAAGAACTGTTCAGGAAATTAATATGTCTCAAAGGTCCTGGGAAAAGTGGATGTCACAATTATTATTCATAACTTTTGTAGATGTATGTGATGTGGTGAAGGTTACACCATACTCAGTTGTCTAGTGCTATGTATTTAAGGCTGAAAATAAAAACAAGTTTGTTTGGAGTGCTCCAACCTACTCACGAAACTTATTCTTATTTTCAGCCTTATTGTCTGAACAGTCAGATTGCAGTTTTCCTGAGTTAAAATCTGTCACTACATTTTGGGATATTTTGAAGAACATTCAGTCAAAAGGGTTGTTTTGTGGGTTTCAAATATATAATATTAAGTAGCTTTGTATAAGATTATTTTTGTCCCTTGCATGTACTGATGATAGGCATAATTAAAGTGGTTGACCTGTCCGTCTGTCTGTTTTTCTGTACAAGGTTAGCTTGATTTTGCTGTTTCATCTTAAGTTTGCTTTGATCATACTGATACAGTTGTTGCCCTGGACCATTCTCAATCCACTCACAACCTTGTATTGACCTGTCCCTTAATTGGATGTAAACTATTAATATTATGAATTGGATATTTCTCTGTTAACTAGATTATAAATGCCAGTTCATCTAGCATCAATGACTATTTCTTAGTATGGCCACCAGTTTTAGTCACTTTTACATAACTTATTATTTATCAATTAAGGGTAAAATATTTTGCATATCTTTCAATGTGTGTTTGTTGTAAATTATGCATTGAAGTGGGTTCAGTTTAAGACTTAAACTGTTAATGATGATAGATAATCATTAAAATCAATGTTAAGTTTAATAGAATCCTGTTCAGTTTCTGGCTGTGTAAAGGTCAGATGTATAATGAAATACAGTAAAACCTCGATTATTCGAATGTCATTGGGCCCTGAAAAATCATTCGGATAATCCATGGTTTCGAATAATCCATTTCAGTATGATGTACTGTTTGGAAACGATAAATTCCTTACTGTCCGTATTTTACAAGGGAGTTAACTCTCGTATACAAACACGACGTTATAATAAGAATAATATCAAATATATAACAAACACTAATTATTTATCTTTGTTTTATGAATGTATATGAGTTAACAAATGAAACAATAATTCTTGTTAAATGAATACCTGCGTATTTATGGATTATGCAGAACACAATCCGACCCAAAATTACATGTATATCATTCACACTTTATTTACTAACGATCGACTAGGCATCGCTATCCTCACATTTTAAAATCAAAGATGTTATGTTTTTTTCTGTTTGGAACATTTTTTCACTAAATCATCATATTCTAGTTAGTTTTGTATTAATTGTGTTCGAATTAGTTTTTAAATTTTGAATGACGCTGGAATACAGATCACCAGGTACGTTCGCGTATTAACTTATTATACCCGAGATCATTGTGAAATATTCGTCGAAATTAGTATAAAATCGCAACAAACAATATGATCAACTTAACGATAATTAAACTGTTGACACGCTTTGTGTATGAATTGATGTTACACATTGTTTGTCACACGACATTTGATTCTCAATTGGCCATTGTTATCAATTGACGAATTCGAATAATGGGTGTGAAAATATGTGCATTCGTAACTTTGGGGACCAAATAATGTATTCGGATTACACCAGGTATTCGTAAAATCCGATTCGTATAACCGGGGTTCGTTGTAGTTGAAATATATAGCGACGTAATCGGGACCGTAGGTTTTATTCGGATAATACCGGGTATTCGGATAATCGGTGTTCGGATAATCGAGGTTTTACTGTATTGATAAAATGGATTTCCTAAATTTTAAAATGTCAGTAGCTGGAACCGATATATGCTTATTTATGAACAGTTTGTTGATGTATACATGTAATAAGGTCAATTTGCAAATCCAGGCAGTAAAAAGAAAAGTTTTGTTGGTATATGTAAATAAGACCAGCATAATTGAAGATAAAAAAAGATTCCGCTAGCAAATTGATGTACATAGTCATTTGCTTCAGTTCCATTTATTTAATGAATATGTGTATCTTGTCCATTTTTTCTGATTTTATACTAATTATGTACATTGACTTTGTACAGTGGACATATATTAATTTTGGTTATCAGTGTACATGTGGTGTGCATTGTGTGTCACAAAGTTCCCTACTCTTACTTGTATTTATCATTGTGATTGTGTATATTTTATTTATCTTTTTAATTGTGATTACTGATACACACAACCAATTAAACAACTCATCTTAGTTTTAAATTTTATTTTGAATTAAATTGTACCTGAATGAATAAAAGCTTAAATCTTTTGCAATGAAGTATGACAAACAACAAGGTGTCAGAATAGTTCATGTCCCGAATTATATCATTAAGACAGAGTTTCATCACATAAAGATATCATGGCAAGGTATCAAACTGATGTATTATTACAGCTGTAATACTAATAGTTTTTTGTTCATTTGTATTTGAACCCAGACTGTGTCTTTTTGTCAAAAATATTCTCTGGCCATTTGGCAACATTACCTGCTTTAAACAAGGAAGGACTATCCCAGTTGAACACCTGTGTAGAACCACTGACCTTTCATTAGCTAGCTACCTGGACAGCTTCATCATATGTAGAATTAGTCAGGAATTGTGTGGGTTTTGCACTCTCAGCAGTCACAGACTGAGAGGAGTTAGTGATTATTTGCCAGAGACCATATCCACTTGACCGGCATACTTCCATTGACTAAGATAGATGCCCTTGGTTGGTCTTCATTGCGCATATCAGACACTTGTCACTCTAACCAAGCTTGTCACCTTGATTTCAAAAGTCTGGTTGCAAAATTGGGAGTTATTTATTAACTTCAAAAACACAATAATGTCGAGATCTGTTATAAACATGAAACAATGCTTGGAGGATTTCCATTTTGTCAATATAAATTTATACAATATAACAATCACTGGAATGTCCAAATGAAGGGAAATTTGATAATTAAAAAATATTATTAAATGTCCTGTTGAAACATACCGCAATTTGAAACTGTTACTGTACAACAGTCTGTCGACAGTTATGATACAGAACAAAGCATACATGATGTTAAGGATATTATTTACCAAAGTAAATGCTTGATGTAAGTACAGCAATGTTACGATAGAGATGTTGTTCCCTTGTACGCACATGTGTACCATCACCACTAATAATACAAGTTTTTTCTATCACTTGAAGATATATGGTTTTAATGAGTAGTTGTGATATGTTTCTGCACCAGTTACTCCACATTTACTTTTAAGTCATGCCTTGTTAATGAAACTGTTTTATTCTATTAAACACAATTATGTTTGGTCTGACCAAACATAATTGTGTTAAGTTTAATAGAATAAAACAGTTTCGACATAGAATGATGTACATTTTGATTAGTATATATATTTGGTAATATTTCATCAGTTACTGTCTACTCCTTACACTTTTTAAAGTATTTTTGAATAAATTTTTATGGGTGGGGTAGTGCTCTTCCAATTGATTTTTTTTACCTCTATGAACTTATATATACAAAAGCATCCATCCTATGAAATATTTATGAAAAAACAGTATATTTGAACATAAACATCTTTTAATAGTTGTATAATGTCAACTTGATACTTAAGTGCATTCTTTGCTTTACATTCGTAAATGAAGCAGTTCAAAGATCAAATGATACTAGTTAGATCAGACCCATTCTTTTATTGTAAGATAATTATTCAAGCAAAAAACTTCCCCTCATACAGCTGATTCTTTAAAAAAATGTTTACTGTGTTACATATGATATCAAAATATGTTTTGTACAATTCACATCAGTTCAATGTGATAATTTTTTTCCTGTTTGACTTTGAGGCATCGACAAAGAACTATAATTGGAATTGAATACAAAAGAAGCTCTTAGGAATAATGGTACAATGGCAAACATCACACAGGCTAAATTATTCTTTAACAAATACTTTGCACATGCTGCATTCACAAACCAGAAGATATAAAATAAATGTTTCCTCCTATTTCATATTGTTTTTCTGCAATCTTGACATCCTGTGTTATAATTCTAAATAGTCACTTAACTGATCGGTGTGTTCTTAACGTTGATTTATTTTATTATGTTATCAATCAATGCAGTCAATAATTGGTCAGATGTCACTTGTTCACCTTTAAGTACTGTATGTACATGGTATTGTGGGTGTTCTGTTCATGCCTTGTACATTGTCACCTGTATCAGTGTAAGTGATTTTTCACTACTTACAGACTACAGTGCTTGGTTCCTCAAATATGGTTAAACTTTTACATTGTGGGTGAACTAAAACTATACATTATACCAGTACATGTAGTTTTACCATATACATTAGTCATCATGTTACCAGGGTTTGATTGCCAATTAAAACCATCAGTTAAAATTGCAATAAGAATTGGTTATAATCCCCCTAAGTTCGAAAATACTTACTGACTAGGCGGCCCCCTTGACCATCGGCCAAATCTGTTACTTTCGTAAGAAAATCTATTGCACTGAATATTAATTTAAACCCTGTGTTGCTGTTGTTTTTATGGTAGTATGTTCAACCATTGTTTGCCATTTTGTTCCACCAACTGTGTAAATGGTGTTTTTGGCTGTTTGAAGCATGCAGCTCATGGAATATATCATCTAACATTAACACAAAGCTCAATTTCTGTAATATATTACCATACATACCTTTTGCACATCAATGGTTTGTGTTTTCATGTATACATGTACTGTATGCTGTTTAAAGTAAGACTTTGGTATACTGCCATGGCAACCAGTTCCAATAACTCACTTGATTCTTAGCAGCAAATTAATTACTACATTAGAAGGAGCTCATTTATTTGATTATATTGTCAAATTCCATGCTTAATACTTATGAAGTACAATTTGAGACAATAAATTAGAATTGTCGTCTTATCGAAGGTCCATGTGTAAAGCTATCAGTAATCAATAGAGCTTCAGTATAGATTTCTCTAAAAATAAAAAAAATCCCATGTATTACAAGTACATGTGACTGATACATAAGGTTTTTAAAAAATCCTAGTTCTGTTAAACTAATTTTCCCTAATAGTTTTTGCTGACCCTAGATTTGTATCTGTCTCTTAAAATAAAAAATCACATGCTATACATGTGTCTCTTGTGGCATAAGGTGTAAAACAACAAAGTTCTGGTTTCTGTAAACGCAAATTGGCCTCTTTATTTTCTGCTGACCAGAGATTTTTTTCTGTCTCATTAGGAGATACTGATGATTTGTCCACATTGCATTCATTGTTAACACTTTTTACAATTTTGGATCCTATATTTAAGTATACCACAGCAGCAAAGTATTTATGTAATGAGGTACTTAACCTTGTACTGCACCCTTTTGCATATACATAGTTCCCACATCTACAACATTTACCTCCCTTGGCGACCATCTTGCTAGGCAAATTTCTTATGTGCTTAATAGAAAAAGTCTGAAAAATTGGTTATTAAACAACTCATTTTATAAAAGTTAATTTAATCATGAAGTTGTTAATGCCATAAGCACACCAGGTTTAATAAAATGTAGTTGTCACATATGAATATCCTATATTTAGAATTATCAAAACAAAAATATAAATATCTTCTATCAATGCCTGTTGAATTTGCCAAACAAGATGGCTGCCAAGAGAGGTAAATCTTGTAGATGTGGGAACTTCATTAAAAATCAAATTGCCTTGTTCAGACTTCTGCCTCATGTACCTGATAATAATCTGACCTGTTCATTCTTCAAATTAGTGGGTTGCCCCCTGCCCGAAAGGATTTTTTTCCTTCTTTAAGGGAGACAACCTAGTTTTAGAGAGTTTCCTTCATAAAGTATATATAGTCGGGCAACCTGTCACAAAAAATTAATTCAAAGACTGCCTGTTTTATGCCTAAGAATGACAAAGATGCTTGTAAAAATTGCAACCCACTTGTATTTTACATGTTTTACACCCAACTATTGTTTTTGTATATAATACTCTTCATATACAGTTTGTTATCAGTGTTTTGGAAAAGCAACATTTTTGCCAGAATCAATAGGAAACTTCCTGCTTATAGTCTTAACTTCCTTATATCGACACTATTAAATTAGATGGTACAGGAAATTACTTGTTATCATTTCTAATACTTTATCAGTTGCTGTAACTTAACACTATGTGTGTATATACAATGTCTGCGGTAATTATTAATTGACACTAATTGTATTTTATGATTTCATGAAATATGTCTTCAGTCTTGTACTGGCTCTCATGGTCATGTTTTCAATATTGTAGTGGGCTAGTATTATTTTGTTCGGTACAGTGATGTTTTCAAGTTTGTCAGTTGTCCGATCCAGTAGTAGTTCTTTGTATAAATTTCAAATTTCTGTTCTAATCATGTTGATCTATCCTGACGTCTCTGTTCTATTGTGATCCATCCTGATGTCACTGTTCTATTGTGGATCCATCCTGATGTTACTGTTCTATTGTGGATCCACCCTGTTGTCAATGTTCTATTGTGGATCCATCCTGATGTCACTGTTCTATTGTGGATCCATCCTGATTTCACTGTTCTTTTGTGGATCCATCCTGATGTCACTGTTCTATTGTGGATCCACCCTGTTGTCACTGTTCTATTGTGGATCCATCTTGATGTCACTGTTCTATTGTGGATCCATCCTGATGTCACTGTTCTATTGTGGATCCACCCTGTTGTCACTGTTCTATTGTGGATCCATCCTGATGTCACTGTTCTATTGTGGATCCATCCTGATTTCCCATAATATCTGCTCAGTTTGTCCCTTGTTATTTAAAGTTCATAAAGGTTTACCAATTCTCCTCCTCATGGGGTCCTGTAGTCAATGAATCAGATCATTCTCTTCATGTGTTTATATATTTATATATATATATACAATATATATTATATTACTGTTTTATTATTCTAGTTGTAATGTGTATATTATGATGTACATATATGGCTATATATCATTTATCATTGACAATATTCCTGCTAGTTCTCCTTCATCATGTGAAGTGAATAATATTCTTGTAATTTTTTGTTGTATACACTTGTCTTAGAGATCACATTAACCTCAACATCTCCTTATACCGATAATGGTAAAGCCTGGATCTTTTCTCAGCTCTTGTGTTTCCGTATAGATATACGGCCAAATATGTTATAGCAGCCACCTCTGAATAAAGGTCACCCTGTCAAGAAAGGTCACAATGTATCATTCCCATGGCTGTCCTTTGTTTACAGGTTTGACTGTGTATATGTTTTTACGACTAAATTTGGTTACCACCTGTTATATGAATGTTGCCTGTGATCAGTTGATGGTGGGTGGCATCATATCAAGTTTGGAAGTGACAAAGGCATTAAATTAATTGATGACTTGAGGGCACTTGAACTTGTTATCTCTTTGTACAGTATGTATGTCTGTTGTTACCAGATGTCCCCTAATGTGCTGCAAGTCATTGTCACTTTGACATTGAGTTGGAATTTATTTTCTAGATAAACTTTAGAATATTTTGATGTGCCATTGTTGTTAAACTACTTGACACGTCGGTGCCTACATCTTATAAGGCCATGTGTGTTTGATATGAAAATGTGTACTGTGAAAAGTAAGATTTCTCCAGTACATTTTTTTTGTAATTTGATTTTCAGTTATATACATGTACAATATGTTATGTCTAACTTGATCTTCTAACGGATGTAGCCTCATTGAACTGTGGATGAGTTCAATTATGCCTCTAGTTATATAATAGATAAACATGCTTTAAGTGATTAAATCATTTGTTGAAGGAATTTTTAGCACATGTTGTTATTTTACTGAAAGATGAAATGTATAAATACATCTGGAATCACTCCACACAAGTTTTAATGTTTGTTCAATGAAATTAGTTGCCGTTAAATCAAGTAAAACAGCCTGGAATTAGTTCTAATTCAACAAGAATCTCATATAAAACTGGACAGTAGCCAGTGAAGGCAGGTTTTTTTTTCTTCATTGGGAAGAGGCCTTAGCCTGTTGATTTTGGGAAGAATTATTGCTTTACTAAAATAGCGGGTAGAGAAAACTGCCTTTAGTAGGCCTCTTTTATAGAAGATGAAAAAAGCCCTGGAAGGTTTCAATGTATTCTACAGTGCTATATTACAAGAGCCATAAAATTCCATTCCTTATTGCTAATAGTTAGAGAAATCTTGTATAAATTATTGAACCTGTAGTTGTTCATAACACCATCCCAGTAGGTTTGGTATTGGTTTATCATATTGGAATATCTTACTTTACTAACAGTATTCCCAAACTCTGGTTCATCAGTGTCTTATGTATGTAAACATGAAGCTAAATCATTTCTCATTTAAATATAATACTTAAATAAAAAATCAATTTTATATACTCGTACTCGCTGATAATAAACTTGCTGATAATGATGGATAAATATTTTTTTACACAGAATTTTTCTGCTTTATCCTGAATCAGTACCTCCCAGCTGTCTGTAAACTGCTTTACTAGGAGTGTTGATGTTGTAAGTAATAAATAACTATATATGATCATAGATGAACATCCAGTCACCTTATACTAATTAATGTTTGACATCTGATCTTATTTACGTACTGTGATAATTATATCCTAGTTAGCAGGTATATATTATATAGAATAGGTAGGTTTAGTTAAACAGATCCAATTAATTATTTTAATGTTTACAAATATGTTTGCTATATTGATTATACTTTGTTCTATATTGGCAAATATCCGAGATTTTTGTGAGGATTAAATCTATTCATGAATTAAGTGAAAACAAATCTATTATGAAAACCCTGTGAACCTAATTAGTCACCCTTGTCCATTTTTATGTATTAACACATTTTTGTGCAATCTTTTGTGCAATTAAGGATGAATATTTTGTACATGATTAAAAAAAATAATTTGATGGTTGGATCATGTTTGTGCCTGATACGAGTAGAGAGAAATACCTAAACTTCAAATTTTATTGATGGCATTGGTTCAATTGTGTGGGTGGGTCAAATCTTCTGTTACTTGGTGTAACATAATCTAGGTTTACAATGTCATTTTTAGTTCACTCCTTACTTTACCTGCTTAGAAAGTTTTAGCCACATGGCCAGGATTGTGGATTCAAAGGTTTAAGTTTTGTTATGAAAAGAAGTTATGTAACAGATGATTTTGAGTTAAAGAGTTAAGTCTGCATAAATTATGTGAGCTATCATGGTGAGCAAATTGGACATTACTTTTTCCATACTCTTAACAATTTACATACTCCATACCCAATCCTCTCAGTAGGGTGGTCACTAGCTGTCAAAAGTTGATTAGCTGATCATACATAATCTGAAGAGTCAACAAAATTTCTTATTAATGTAATAGTAATTAATAATAGTAAATTTGTCCCTTTGGTGCAAATTCTCTCTGGTCACTCAGAGGCCTATTTTTGCTGATTTGTAGAGTCAAAATGTCATTAAAATGATTTTAAGGGTCAAATGAAAGCCTTGTCTCACAGGTTTATATGCTTAAGTTATATTCATAATTATTAGGAAGTTGTTTGTTCTAAAATACTGGTTGACTGCATGGTTGCTACAACTAAGAGATATATTATAGATTATGATAAATTAAGTTTGAAAAGCATACATTCTATGACATTTTCTGGTTCCAAATGTTTGAATGTAAAAAAATGTGGGTGAAACTATCAACAGATTCATAAAACAATAAAATACATGTAGCAATAAAACATTAATTTTATCTCAGTACCGCCTTTTCCTCATACAGTTGTTAGGATAATTGATTTATCGAACAGTTCTCTATTTAACTAAGTAGTCCATCTGTTCACACTTTTGTTTTATGTAATTTTATCTGACTAATGGTATGGTAATTAGGAATCAATACTTTTTTGCCAATTATTCTCAGGTTTCATTCGAAGTTATTGTTTTGTCTCCTGGTAACCTTTAGTATTATGAAAAATACAAGTGTGGTAAATTTGATGATTTTGGTGTCAGATTTTTAGTTATATAAGTAATTAGGAAGTAATGACTTTATATAAAGATTTTTAAGAAGCGACACAGTTGGGCATGTGCCCAGTCTTCCCTATAAGCCTCTGTATCAGATGAGTATGCTTAGACCCTAGACCCTGCAAGGTACCAAGCAATACTATTGCTACTTATTTCTTATACACTTCTAAAAGTTGTTCAAGGTTACTCTAGTTCTTTTTAGGGCCTGAAAAACTTCTTTCCCTATATTTCTATGACTTAACATACAATGGTTGTGAATAATCAGTATGTATCTATAGGATGGTAACATTTTAACTTCATGTTGATGCATATTCAGAACCAGGATTATAAACTCAAAGATGTTCACCATAACATTTTAATCTACTGATGCACCTTATGGTGCAACAAGTAAACTTAGTAATCGTTAACTGTACAATGACGCACGTTTAATGACTTGTCAGAGGTATAATGGTAGTGAAAGTAGCATGAAGACCATCATAGAAGGATGTACATGATGTTGTTGTTATAAATCATATGTGAAATGTGTATTTATATACATGTAACTTAAACCACCCAATTTGTATCTTAACACTTGTAACTGAGATTTGAGAACATTGCTGAATGAGCGATAATGAGCTTGTCTCTTTAATCACCTTAACACTTATATACTATATTTCTGTCAGTATCATTTATATAGTTTTGATGATTTAGTCATTTTGTCTTGGCTGAAAATTTAAAGCTTTGTCATGACAGATTGATTGTTAGTCTGTGTTTTTGTTTATATTTCACTTGATCAATCAACACATTTATTTACAGAGGTTTCATGAGTCTTGAATATTGCATATTAAACAAATTCTAAGCTCATAAAACAATTAATAAAGAATGTAAACTATATTGTATGGCTGTAATGTCATGATTTATTTGTATCCGAATTTTAATTTCCAATTCATGTTTGACATTTTGTTTACAAGTATAAAATCGATGGATACATAGTTATGTTGAGTGTTTGCACATTGTTACTTATAAATATTTTGAACTATAATGTAAGTGATGATATATAGACGTCAGATGATAGCCATATTAAGTCTGTAAAATAATGTATCATAGTCGAAACTGAACTTGGCATTTAAATTGGTATCATGTAATTGTTGAATACATGTTCCTCAAAATGTATTTATCTTCCCCTGATTTATGTTACTGCCAGTTCTATTTCTGAATAAATAAATAACCCTGTGCTGAGTGTGTTATTGTATTGCTGTATGTACACAGTTACCATGACAACAATTTAATTCCTTTTGAGATACTTTGGTCCTAATAATTAAGCAAGTTTCTGCTTAGCTTATTGAAGTGTTTCGTGGCATTTTCTGTATGTTTTCTTATAAATGTATGGAAATTGTATGTTAGACTTAAACATGAAATGTTCATGGACTTATGATTAGTTCATGAACTATGTTTGATTCCTTCAGCATAGTTGTATTTAAATATTTGATGGATATATTTCTTACAAGCAGTCTGAAATAATGAATAGTTTTCTTGGTTTTATATGTTGGGTATCTTATGTAACATATATAATGTTGATAAAGCAATCTTTATCAGAAAAAATATGTTCAACTTAGCTACTGAGAAATGTTGTAGCTAATTATATTTATGTACCTGTGTTGGGTAAAAATTTCAAGCATTTGCAAAGCATTAAGTTGTAAGTGTGTTTGTATCTCAAAACCCCCTAGAAAGTCCGAATAGGACTGTTTGTTGATGTATGTTTATTGATGAAAGTATGTGACTGATACAGACTTCGCGAAAGGCAAAAAAATTTGCCGGACATTCGGTCCAACAAGCTTGAAAATTCTGTCGGACCGAAAGGAAATCTGCCAGACCAAAAACAGTAAACAAGTATAAATGTGTATACATCAGGTAATAAGTTGCCGGACAGCCGGTCCGGTGCCTTTCGCAAAGCCTGCTGATAAACTGACTTGTTATCAGTGTATCTATTTGTTTACTGTGATATGATAGAATGACTGACAAAATCCCAACTAGGAAGTTTTAAATTACCATTCTAAAGTACTAACTCTGTTTATCCTACTCTAGGAATGATCAGTGTTCTACCATCTAGTGGTTACACCCTGAAATACTGAACGAAAGGTTGTGGGTTCAAATGGCTTTTTCATTGTCTCCATCCCAACTACTGAGCCAAGTACTGTAATAGGAAAAAGGGCGAGGCGTGTATAGGTGCTTTACACTCTGCATGATCAGTCTTTGAATTCTTTTTTGTGACAGGTTGCCCGACTATATACTCTCTAAAACTAGGTTGTCCCTCAAAAGACTTAAAGAAGGAAAAAATCTATTCGGGCTGGAGGACAACCCAATAAATTGAAGACTGCATGATAAAGAACCTGTAAAATCTATTTGAAATAAAAATTCCCATTTCTCCTATAATATTCTCTCCCCTCTTTCTGGAGCAGCTCTGACATGACTGTATAGCTGTTGAATGGGCAGTTGACAACATATGAATAAATTACTCTATATTGGATTCTAAACAAACAAAGAAACAACATCTATGACATTGTTTTGTACTAAAGATCTGTGTTACAGTGTACTACTAGTATCAGTATAGTATTTCCTGTACAAATCATTTCTGATCTTGATCTAAGTGTCAATTATTACATTATCTGTATTGTACATCTGGGTGTATCCATATCCTGTCACATCTGCATTAAGATAAGTATTGTACTACATATTAATTGTTTATTTTGGTAATCAGAAGGTCTTCTATGTAACTTATAGAAGCACATGTATTTATATTTTGGAATGACACAAAAAGTGGAAAATGAACTCAAATACTACAAATTTATAAAAAATAACATTCTACAATGTTAACATAATTATCATAATTAGTTATTGTAGCTGTCTGTTGTATTGTTAACTTTTTGTTCAAAGATTCTCTCTGCCGTTTTCCTTGTCTGTTCATTTTACCAATCTGGACTGAATCATTAACCAAGTTGCAATTCCATCTAAGCTTTTACTTAACCCTTAACCTACTGAAATTCCTAAATGGACTTGTCCTACTTCCATTTAGAACCAGTCCATTATCAATTTTAGTAATATCTCAATATAAAATTTAGAAATTAGGTCACCCTACAGTTAAGAGCCTGGTTAGATTGGATGCCATGGTTGTGCAGGCTGGCAAGCCTGGCTCTATCCTGGTGAAAAAAGGTTTGATGTATTGGTTCCAGCATTGTAAATAGTGTTCCATTATCAGAACAAAATTGCTATCGATAATCAAATTGAATTGATGTAACACTATCAATTGATTGATTGATCGATCGATTGATTGATTGATCGATTGCTTAATTGAAAGTTCGAACGACATCAACTTGATAGCTTTTCAAGTTCAAATGGTTTGTTGTTTTTAGTATAAATTACCTGACTAATGGCAATTCACCAAAATAATGAACTGAATGCATTTGTCTGAAGAAATAATTAACAGCATCATGCACAAACAAGTGAACAATACATAAGTACCAGTAAATATCAATACCAATACTACCCATACTGATTTTCAACTCAACTGTTTACATGAACATCACTGCATTAAACCAGGAATGCTATATTACATGAACTTGATGTTTATGTCGCCATTTTGTTCAAAGTGTAAATCAATATGATTAGACAAGAATCCCCCCCCCCCCCCCCCCCCCCTTAGGACTCCTGTTATATCTTAGGAGTGTTGAAACAAATTTTTTTTGAAGCACTAGCCCGAACAATTAGTGGACTTATGACTATTGAAAATAAACATTTTACCGCTAGCCTGAATACACAATTTTAAGAAAGTTACTAGCCCCGGCTAGTGAGTTAGCGTGAAGACTGGTCCTTGATGTATTTACAATATCTGTGATTTTATATTTTCAGGATGATGCTAGACAATTTTTTGGACTTGCTGGAAATGCTGATGAGGGCGATTTATCTGGTGAATTAGCTGCCATTATGAAGAGGTTATGGGTTGATTCTGGTGTACAACATTGTGTTAGTCGTTCAAGAGAATATCAATTGAATGATTCCGCTGAATAGTAAGTATATGGATATATACGGTAGTATTAGAAAGGCATTTTATCTTGGTTATGAAATCTTGTGAAGTTACTGTACCATTGATGTGACTTGCAAATTGCCAATGTAACAATTATTTAAGAAACATGTGTTTGCAACACTGAAATGGTTTTAAGTATATTGGAGTCACTCTATTGGTTGGTCGGTCAGTCGTTGGTCAGTCGGCCCTTCTGCATACAATATCACAAGTTCGTGAGCGAACTACTTCCACATTCTTTAAGTGATTGCAATGAAACTTGAAATATGTTATCACCATGAAGTGCAGATGTGCAAGCAAGACACAATTTTCATGCCCAGCGATTCACTCATTCCAGAGTGATGTGCCCTTGAACTTAGCTGTATAGTGTACTATTGCAATATTTGTGTCAAAGTGGCAGCGGGGCGTATAAGTCACCTCTGTGACAGAGAACTAGATCACCATTGTTTTGTTCAACCTTTCAGAATTACACTGTCGACATGGGGTTGAAGTAATCCATTTTCACTAAAGGGACACTATTCACTGTGTATCATTATGTGTTTATTATTCTGTCAGATGTTTGTCTAGATACAAATCAAAAGCTTTGATGTATACTCAGTCTTCACGCTAACCCACTTGCCCACAGCCCTGGGCTACATGTAGTGAATTTCTATTTGGGCTAGTGAACTTTCTCAAAATTGTGTATTCGGGCTAGTGGTAAATTTTCTATTTTCAATAGTCCACATACAGTTCGGGCTAGTGCTTTAAAAAAATTGGTTAGAAGACTGTATACTATATCTTAGAGGCCAGTAGGACCTTTGTATCCTTACATAAACTAAGATTTCGCACTTACAAGTCATATAATTGAAGTACTTATTTAAAGTACTATTGTGTACAGTCCTTTGTACAAAGAATGTTTAAAAAGACAAATATAGTTCAGGGTGTCCAATTATGAAAGAAGTACCATGGTTTGGTGTACACATATTTTTTGTTTTGTTGAAGCATTTAGTTGTAAACTGACTGATAATTACATACCATGTATTGTTCACATTTATTGAACAAAATGCTATGGTTAGAATAATCTTAGACTTGTTTATATTTAGGTGATAATGATATGCGAATGATTTGTTTCCTAAGCACTATTGTTACATAGAACTTTATATTGACTTAAAAAAGCATTCAAATTATTAAATAACTCGGCCAATTATGTATTTTGGAATTTATCGTTCTCGCCTTAAAAACTCATCTATGTTCAATTCAAACATAAGACATGATTAAATAATAAGAAAATGTATGGCAGCTAGTATATAAGTGTATAAATAATTGGTTTGTGTTGAATCAAGGACTATAAGTGAATAAATGTTAGATTTACGTAAACTTTGTACTCTTTTTTATGTTGTGTATAAAGAACTCATTATAATTGTTTTCCTCCATCTTAACTTGTTTGTAACTACATCTTAAGTGCATTATATTTATACAGAAATACAGTAATTGTTGTAACATTATTCATACAGGATCAAAGAACAATGATTTATGTATAATTAGTGTTGAAGTTACATACATAATTACCATATAAATTGATATCTGTGAATGAGTTTATTTTAAGACTTATAGTGAACAAGTTTCTAAGGAAACGGACTGGTACTACTAGAGATCAATGTTCACTAAATTTGATTAACATCAGTAATCACTATTATTTGATCAATTCATTTATGTTCGTTTGATATACTCAGCTCTTACTATACTATAGTCATTAACTGAAAGAATATGGGTTTATACAGTGAACAGTGAAGAATATTAAGGAAAATACTGTATTTAAAGGGGCATACCCTACAACTTGGTGCATTTAGAATTAAGGCAAAATGATGATAAATTAGAAGCTTGTAAAGAAAAAAGCCGACGAAGAAAGTTTCAGCCAAAAGTTCATACAATTAAAAATAAAATCATAAAAAGTATGTATTTGTGACACGTACATTTAGTCATGGAAATTTTTGGGTGGAAGTGATTTATTATTCATAGCTATGTTTTTTTGCGGCTAGTACCTAAACTAGTCATTTTATGACCCAAGTTCTTCTTGCAATTATCCATTATATATTGTTTTACATATACATCTAGCACATTTTTACACTTTCACAGAATGTTTGTCAGTTGAGGGTATGCCCCTTTAAATGATAATAATAAGCTTATTGAAACACACACTGAAATACAGCTTCGAAACTGCCTCACACAAAATGCTGAAATGGCACATAATGTCATCTTTTAATGTACAGAATTTATGGCCCTATGGCTGTTAATTTTACGCATTATAACACAGATGCAGTATTTGTCACTGCGTAAAGTCAGGGGCAATTTAACTAATGCATGTAAAAAATTCACCCTATAGAAAACGCAGATAAGGATACTCATATAATCAAACTGAAAATAACTGTCGAGTGTTAATCAAGTGTGTAAGAACAGGCCTGAGGTTATAGAAGAGTCATAGAGTTCAAATCATAATCTCATTCTCAAAATTGATGTATAAAAGCATATTCAGATTCATATTGCTGATGGATTAATGGGTGATTATTATACCCCCCCCCCCCCGCAACCAAAATTTGAGAGGGGGTATATTGGAGTCACTCTGTTGGTTGGTCGGTCGATCTGTCCGCATAAAGTTTATGGAGCGAACTACTTCCACATTTTTTAAGCTATTGAAATGTAACTTGGAATATATTATCACCATGGAGTGTAGATATGCAAGATACAATTTTCATGCCCAGCGATTCACTCATTGCAGAGTTATGTCCCCCTGAACTTAGCCGTATAGTGTACTATTGCAGTATTAGTTTCAAAGCGGCGGCGGGGGGGGGGGGGGGTATTAGTCACCTCTGTGACAGCTCTAGTTACTAGTTCTATTGTTATCATTGTTTTATCATTAATAACTAAGAAACATCAAGACACAAGATTTTAGCTGGGAGCATAATGTTCTATATAGGGGTTTTGTTACTTCGGATCCATGGCTCATTTGCATCAGCTCAAATGCTTTGCTACAATCCAAGCTTAACTCCTCGGCCCTGTTTCTAGTAAATCAAGGGAATTAGGATGAGGCGTGTATCGGTTCTTCACACTGGTGTACTAGTATTTGAAATAAAAGTAGGGATACAAAGTCCCTATTCTCCTGTATTTTCTCTCCACTCTCTGGGGCAGCTCAGAAATGACAATAGCTGTTGAATGGGCCGTTAGCAACAGATAATCCTAAAATAAATAAATTAAACCCTCTGCCAGTATAAAATGGATTAAGAGTTTGCAAGATACCGCTTTATCTACATTTATGCAGTACAAAATATTAAATTTGTTCAGTAAGAATGTAATGTTAGTTTTTTTGTTAGACAATTTGTATATCAGGACAGTATTTTTTCTTGCTATGACATGTTTTATCAGTGTTTTACTATTTATGTAGCCAAGTGGTTGTTTTATCTAATAGGATAATTCTCTTGCTTGGAGTGTATGGTTTTATAAGATACTAGACACTTCTGGTGTTTTTCTTGCATGATATTCTTCCATGTAATCTGAGATGGCTGATTCTGATCAATACAATACAATCATACAAGAAGCAAGGTCACCTACACTTTAGACAAACATTGGTTTAATTACACTAACAGTGATTTTGAATGCCCAGTGTTCGCTTGGCCTAAAGAAATAAAAAAAAATTATTTTTTTTCTTCCACTTTGAATATGAATATTTGTTGAATTACAATTTATTTAAAAAAGTTAAGCTTGGTGAGTCTGGCCGACAGGAAGCAATAACTTGCTAATTAAATTCCATTTTATTGACACAATCTTTATAACAGAGTTGAATTTTGCTTTTGATTTATATGAGTTAAAACATTCTTTAATTTATATTAATCTGCAGGTACATAGTAATTCCAGCATAGCTGTTATGACCAGTAATAGCATTTTTTTGCTGGGAGAAATAAAAGTAGTTAGCCTTGAGAGAAGGTTAATTATTGATCTGATATTTTAGTCTGATATGATTTGTTCCATTATAAATAAGGTAAACAGTCACCATATGTTGGGCTTTTAATGTAAGATTTGCCCTTTTTGTAGCATTTGTTGATATAATGTTAACTGTCTAGCTACTTAAACAATGACCTTGCTGACATCCGTGTTATCACTGTTTGTCATGATTTATACAAGTAGATAAGGGTCATGTGTCTAATATAATTCTTTGATTATCATATTTCTAAAAGGCTACTTCAGAACTCCAGTAATTTTCATATTTCAACTGATTCCATTTTTTGGCCACAAATAGTGAAGTCAAACGTAGTCATGTTTGGTGTTGATGCAAATTTGCACCTCATACATTAGCTGTTTTCGTCTACTTATTTGCCAGTTTGAAAAAGGGTCATATTATGGTAATACCCACGGCTGGTTGGCGGGCGGGCTGCGTTCAGAACGGTTTCCACTCTCTAAATAAAACAGTTTTATTTGGATCCTCACCAAACTTGATGGAAATGTTTATGGCCATGAGATCTCGGTCAAGTTCGATAACCAGCCCAATCATTCAGACACTGAGTTATGACCTTTGACGCTTTGAAAAATGAATTTTGACGGGCGTATTTTGTGAGCTGGCACTCTTGTTTTATGGTTTACTCTAAGTCTTCTAACGTTTAGATTATACATCATTACTAAACTAACAGTCTGTATTTCAACAGTTACTGTATGTTAATATCAACCATAGCGATTTCTTCTAAATCTAGAATGCCTAATTGTCATTCTGGAGAGATTGATGTATTCCTACATTGATGAGAAGAACAATGGTATTAAATTATGCCCTATGTTTCTCTGATAGTTGTTGTCATTTACCGACTGGTGAAACATTGCTAAATATTCCTTACATTGTTTTACATTATTCGCTGTGTTATTTTTAGATATTTTATGCATTTTCTTTGTACATTTAGATGCCGACAGGGTTCCGCACCCTCCGTTTGTATGATTACATGTTTTAATTCTATTATTGCCTTATTTCAGTTATTTGAATTCATTGGACAGAATATCTTTGCCTACTTACGTCCCTACAGAACAAGATGTATTGAGAACAAGAGTGAAAACAACTGGTATTGTTGAGACACATTTCACCTTCAAAGATTTACATTTCAAGTAAGTATAGTTTTATCATCAAATGCTTCACATGAAAACAGTTACACATCAGTACAATGTTTTATACTTAGTTCAGTCTTGTCAACTTGAAAATTTGTTTCCTTGTAAAATTTGGTATGAAAAGAGAATTCTTTCCTTCTCTGATGTTTTTCATTTCTTACCAGACATTCAGCATACATGTCTCTGAAAATAAGATCAGGAATGTGACTTATATGATGTTCAACAGATTTCCTCTCTGTGAAATTCAAAATACAGACTTTATTATTCTATTACCTGCTCAGATCTTGTTTAGTTTTTTACTCTTAGATTTTTCCTTCCCCAAGTGTGAGACTGGAATATGTAATCAGATTTTTTCAGACAAGTTTATCTTGAATTTGATTTCTATGTCTATGGCTAGTGTATGTATCATTGTATGTGACGTAATGATAATTGAACTAGTCTACTGCCCTTGGTGGTCCAGTTTAAACTTAGAATATCTCTACTATCTCTAATCATATCAGTCAGTCATCAGTTAATCATCAATTTGTATATCAAACACTGTACATGATTAATGATGATATTATATAATTTATTCGAACTGATATTCATGTTGTCAAAATTTTATAAATTGGTACTCTGTAATTCATATTTATCTTTAACATTTTAATTTCAATATTACACTGAAGGCTCAGTTACTTGTTACAGTAATGCAGTTATGTCTTCAACTTTACAAATCATCTGGTATTTACCCCCCAAAAAAAGCATTTCAAAAAAGCTATTAGTATTTCGATTACTTTTTTCATTACAAGGAATGTCTAGCTAAAATATCAGTGATAAATTTATTCATTGATAGAAAAAAATTATCTAGAGATCTACATTTCTGTATAATTGTTAGACAATCTTTCTCCTGATTTATATTGTCTACCAGACTGTATGTAATATCTAAAGTCTCATAAGATTGTTTCACTTATGCTGTCTGTTCAATATGTTTACTATTAATGATGTAACATCAATTTTCTAAATAAATTTACCCTCTTGTCCAAAGCCTCCTATAACTTGTAAAAATAGTGTAATGTATAATATTTTATTAAAAAAAATATTCGAGACTATAACTTTAAAGTAAACAGTTTGTCTTTGATCTGTGTCTGCATAATATACATTTCTTCACCCTTTGTTTAGTACTGGTTCTATTCCTGGTCGCGGCAAGTCATTCCCATCCATGAAAATTTTGACATCAATGTTGATTTTCCTCCACATGTGGTTCATGGTTCCTAGTGGAAGGGTAATCTAGTACTGGTTAGAATATAGTCCAGGAAAAATTTGTTAGGTGAATTGGTATATAACTTCAAAATTGTTGAAAACCTGCGTTCAACCCAAATAAGATAAATTGTTTTGTATTCAGCTTGTTTACAATTACTGACATCTCATGTTACTTCATGTTTACAATAGATAATTATCAAGTGTAAATGTATTGTAAACAGACAAACAAACTAATTCTCACCTGTATAGTTTTGAAACTAAATGGAATAAGATCTAATCTATGTTTATGTATATAATTACTCTGTATCTTAAACAGTGATACAGTTGAGCCTTTGAACAAAGGTCACCCTATGAAAATACGAAATGTGGCCTTATTTGACAGGTGGCCTTTATTTGGTGGTCATTTGTGCTAATAGTCAAAGACAGTTTTTAAAAGAGGGGCCTTTATTCACAGGGTGACCTTTATTCGGTGGTGACTGCTATCACAGGTTTGACGGTACTTAAATAAAAAAATTATTATAATTTTTTACCTTGATAATTATTTTTCTGTATAAATCAAACAGTTCCTTCTATTTCACCTTGTTTTGTTTACTGGGAGAATATTCAAGAAAACTTCTTGTAATTGTCATGTACCTGTTAAATGTACTTCTATTTAATCAGTTATATATCTTTCTTAAGGATTGTTGAGATTTAAGATTGTACTTTAGCTGAGTGCTGATCAATATAAGTACACTCGACTTGAAATCTTAATAATAAATAAAATTTGAAGTTGATAGACAAAATGTTCATGAGGAAATTTCTTAATTTTTACAAAAAAAATATTAAAAATATTTGATGTTTTATATAATTCATAGAAGTGAATACCTTTGACTAAGTTTTCAAAATATGTTTGATTCATTAGTGCACAGTTCAGTTTATGCCTTTAGTAGTAGTCTGTACAGCTAGTCAAGACCTGCCTCTGTGGTCAAGTGGTTAAGGTCGCTGACTTCAAATCACTGTAACCTCTCACTGATAGAGGGTCGTGGGTTCAAGCCTAGCTACCGACCATGTTATGTATGAAAGTAGGCTGTTGCTTACGGAGGATGGGAGTCTAGTACTGGTTCTTTCCAGGAATGATGGTTAGATGAACTGTCTGCCTCATATGACTTTTGAAAAGGGACATAAAACCCAAATGAAACAAACAGCTTATCAGTTTTTACTGTGTGACTCATCAAGCAGTAAATTATCTATTAAAATCTTGATGTTTGTACTGGAAAAGCTCTCATTGACTAACTTTATTTATTTTGTCTGATCCATTTTGTAAAAATTGTATCTGATTATCTTGAATGTTGTAATGATTTTGTACAACACAGTCTCTAACTTCTAAGTATGCAGTAAAAAACACTTTTAATCAATGTCCCAATATAACCATGTTGTTACAGTCAATACAATTATGTATTTTTGTTTTGCTATTATTTCATTTAACACATAGACTAATAAATTTGTATAGACAAGGTTGAATCTAGTACAGATATTTATTTCTATATCTGTAGACAACTTTAGTCTTCAAGTTGTAGATAAGGACTTCATACTTTCTCCAAATATACGTTTGCACATTGATTTGGAATGGAGAGAGTTCTAATCTCTCACTGACGTAAACTAGATATTTCATGCCATATAGAGTCAATTTAACCAGTGTTAATACTGACTAACTATTAGTAGAAACACTAATTGAAAATTAATAACCACAGTTTTCAAATGTTTTATTGCTGGTTCCCTTCCATGACTGGTTCCCTTTTACTACTGATTCCATTCTTTGACTGGTTCCCAGCCTGTTCTCTGTTACCCTTCAGTTTGTTAAATTTTGACTTTTGTCGGTATTTGTTTAGTTTCCTTAAGTTGATTTGAGTTCTTTTTAGTGTTGTTAATTGAGAAATGTTTAATTCTTGATCTTTGTATTGGCTATACACAAATAAGTAGAATACGTACATTAATTTTGTTTCTACACTGTTTTGGTCTTAATTACACTGTAACATGCGTTAATGTAAGCTTTGATGTTTGTTGTTGACTTGTGAAGTATTTTGAGAAATTGTTGTTTTAATTTGTATAACAAGAACAACATCATGACTGCTTCGGGTCAATTCTGTCCTGTATGATACATGTTGTTGTTTATGTAACTGTGTACTTCGTGAGGAAGTTTTGTCATGTAATTAAAGTCATATTAGTTTGCATTACCTTAGCTTGACATGGATGTTAACATGTAATGAGCATGTATTGTATGTTTGTGGATGAATTTGTTTAAAATATATCTCTCCTTGAACTTGCCTTATTAATAGACGGATTGTTCTGAATGAAGTATTTTTCAATATTATTTGTATGTAAATCAATTGAACGCTTAATTTTAATCTTGTACCTTATAGCCCTGGCTACTTATAATGTTCAGTATGTGATCTTATACTCAAATCTAAGCATTTTTCAGTCCACTTTTTGGGTCAATTATGAACAAATCATCTTCATTTAGCTTAAGGTAGACCAGCCTCCATGGTCGACTCGTTAAGGTTGCTGACTTCAAATCACTGTAACCTCTCACCGATAGAGGGTCGTGGGTTCGAGCCCAGCTTCCGACCATGTCTCTTTATGTGAGAAAGTAAGCAGTTGCTTACGGAGGATGGGAGTCTGTTACTGGTTTTTTCCCAGGTACAATGGTTAGGTGAACTGTCCCCCTCATATGGCTCTGACTGTTGAAAAGCAGCGTAAAACTTGATCAAAGAAACAAGCGTTAAGCTTATTTAATGTCAATCCTAAAAAGTTAAATAAAATAACTGAGAATACTTGATGTCTCTTGTCCTTATTTCGGTCATTAAAGTTTGTAAATCATATCATGATTTGCCACTCTTGTTAGATAATATTGTACAATTCATTTTTGTTATTCCTCAGTATTAAATATAACATATTATCATAAATTATTTATACAGTATAGCTAAAACCACATCAATATAACAATATCAAGTAGCCAATGGTTGCCATTTTATTTCAGAGCTTTTTGACACACATGTGATTTATTATTTAATACTATCTCTGTGGCAAAATGAATGGCTTAGATATTGTATTGTAAATACAGATTTCATTATTGTAATCAACAAATTGATATTAGATCTATAGATACCGGTAATCAATATGAAAAGTTTAAAATATCACATTAATTTTCTCAGTCTTTGAATTAATTTTTGTAACAGGTTGCCCGACTATATACTTTATGAAGGAAATTCTTTAAAACCAGGTTGTCCCCCAAAAGATTTAAAGAAGAAAAAAATTATTTCGGGCAGGGGGCACCCACTAATTCTAAGACTGTTTTCTATGTTAGGCCTGTCACAAAATTTGAATAATGCTGTATAGAACAAACAGTGGTCAGACTTTCTGTAAAATTATCTATCTTTTATTATGGTAGACAATCAAACTTTTTTTCACATTGAGTTCTTACCTTGAAAATTAAGTAGCATTTATACCTGTAATTAAACGTTGTGCATCTTTTTTGTTATTTTTAGAATCTAAACAAATCCCCAAAATAACTTGAAACATAGTCTAATATATGTAATTTAAACAAATATTGTCACATAACATAAACTAATATTGTCTAAGTTGCTGATCCGAATTTGAGAATTGTAAACATGTGGTATATAATTCCCTAAATGTTTTGTTTAATATGTCATTATTTAGCATCTGTTTTCTTATTAAAAAACCAACATTCTGGTTGTAGGTATTCATACTATGTTATCATATACCTGGTTGGTATAAACTTTGGCTTGTGAAACTTCACTTGTTTGTTTTTATAGTCCTTTTGAGTGCTAAATTTATCTCTTCGATTATTTGTGTCTCTCAGTCATTTTAATCTGGTTGTTACATTGACACTGATGATAGATGGCATGCTGTTCAAAAATATTTGTTAAAGCAGATAACTTCCATCATATATTAACTTTGCCTGTTTGTCATATGACATGGTTGATGTAAGTGACGCTATTGAATCCTTACACATTTTATATTGGAGAACTCTTTTGATGTAATAGTGCATTATGTCTTGTATTATCTTCCCATTATAAAATGTCATATAATTTAATAAAAATCTCATTCTATTCTGCTCATATTTTGTAAACCAACACTCAGTGGTAATATTAATGTGACTTGTAATGTAATAATACATTTGATTATTATTTGCTTTTATCTGATTTAAAAAGAGTTACTGAGAGACAAATGGTCTGTGAATTTTAAAAATGTTGGATGCCAGTCTCCAAACATCTGATTGGTTGTTCCTAATTTAAAGTTGACCAATCAAAAGACTGGACTCAGATTCTAAGAAGGATATCTAACTTGTGATTCCTTTTCCTTGTGATACGTTTTCTCACTAAATAAAAATGTTAAATTTGTCATATTTTAAAGAAAATCCATGTAGGATCTTCGCCTATCAGAATCTGTTGTGCAGCTTCTATCTTTATAGTACAGTTCACTGTAATTCTATGAATCTAGGTTCGATCATAATTTTCATTCATTACCTAAACCTTGATACAGAAAATACATTAACTTAAGTACTGTAGTTCATGTGAAGCTTAAGGGTATGAGTTATCTGGTATTGTTTACTGGTTCTTCTTGTACAGACAGTTGTTTGAAATGGTCATAAAATCATATGATTTACCTGGTAGCTGTTTGGATATACTTACATGCTTTGAAACATCTGCAAAATATAATAAAAATCGAGAAATCCTAAAAAAAATTATATGACTTTTCTAATACTTGAAGTAATAAAATCATATTATCTGTAGAACATGACTTTGTGTGCACTTCTGTTACACAATCTGTCTTACATTTTGACTTTCACTAGTTCAATGATGATGTACTGAAATGGATGACGTAATAATCTGGTGGCATGTTATTGTGCTAACAATTACATTACTAGCATAGTTTATAGGTTGTGGATTCGATTCTCGGCTCCATCTTTTGAATTTCCAGGGAAACTTTTTCAGTGTACCCATCCCAACTACTGAGCCAAATACAGTGTGTAGAAAATCACAGAAAAGGGGCGATGCATGTATAAGTGCTTTACACCACGCACAATAAAGAACCAGGAAAAACAATCCTAAAGTGTAGGGATATAAATGCCCCATTCTCCTGTATCTTATTTCCCCAGCTCTGAAATGACTGTAGCTGTCGAATAGGCTGTTAAACAACAGATACCTACATGGGATACAGGGTCTGTGTTGGACATGGCTCGACTCATGCCCTACCTTGAAACATCCACATGTCCTTTGCCTATAGTTACACCATATCACTGGTGCTTGTTTAACTTTAAGTTGAGCAGTAATCTATGACTCATTGATCGGTTTAATTATTAAGTGGTTATTTTGTTTTACACATTGTTTATACATTTATCTTGTTCTGTTACAGAATGTTTGATGTTGGTGGTCAGAGATCAGAAAGAAAGAAGTGGATCCATTGTTTTGAAGGAGTTACAGCCATTATATTTATTGTTGCTATGAGTGAATACGATCTTACATTGGCTGAAGATCAAGAAATGGTAACCATTTTATGTAATAACACTAAATGTGGAAAGTTCATTACAACACATACTAGGAATTTATACGAAGTATGATCACCCAAGGCAAGCTGACAGTATATGGCATTGACAACAGTTGTCTACTTATGCTGATGCCTTGATATAAATGTGATGAAATACTTTGTTTCATTGCTAATTTGAAATACATTAGCTTAGTTTACAGTTTTATGACTCAGAAATTCTGACTTACTGGCACCAGAATTAGTTGATTAAAGATGAGATGAAATTGAATGATGACATCCAGACCAGGTGATGACAAATAATACGGAAATCTTATAAGGTTTCCTTGGTGATTGTTCTTAATACAGAATTCTGCTGCTCAGAATAATAGTGTGTAATATTTCCAATGAGTAAATAGTAATGTACTGTGCATGTATAACACATGAGTAGCCTTCAGTGTAGATCTATCTATCTATACCTTTTCTTCAAAAGTCGGTCCAATAAATTTAAAGAGGTCACTGGTCCAACGGTCTAGTAAATTTTTCAGTGATAATTTTATGATATGAAATTATTTTTATCACTCTGTTTGCCAAATTATATGATTTTTGGTGTGTACCTTTTTGGTCCACTAAAAATTCATTCAGTCCAGTAAGGTTTGCATTGCTTTAAAAAGGTTTTGTGAAGAAAAAACTGTTACCATGCATGCTATCAAGGGCCTATGCATTCATAGAATGCAGCAACATGTGATGCACTTCTCTCATCTTTCTTCTCCGGTTTCATTTATATAAGCTTTAATGATGTCATTGCTTCTACAAGTGTTTTTTTCCCTTACCTTGATAATTAAGTTACTATTTTCTATGATATTGGTATCAGTTTTCTGTCTAATTGAATAATTCTGTCATCTCAATATGATGGTTGTATTTCTTATTCAAATCTCACGGAACATTAGACTATTGGCACTTACTGGTTATACCTGTTGATTTTTCTTTTTAATTCAAAAGATACAATGACAGTATGTTACTTATGACGTCACAGTATACAGTGGATGGTGCCCTTTTAATTGTATTCATCTTGTCGCTATACCACCTGTCTGACAATTAATATTTATATTGGTTTATATGACAAAATGTGGGTTTTATCCTTATATTAATGATAAATGCACTGACTACTATTGATTTTTTTAACTTCATGATTAATTATTGTAGTTACAGGTATCTGTGATTGTTACATTGTGCATTTTCAGGTCAAGGGTCTAGGTCACCCTGAGGGGGCATTGTGTTTTTGCAAGTTCACTTTAGTTACCTATTTCAGACTTAAAGATGTACTGTGTATTGTATGTCAGTCATGATGAAAATTTTATATGTATTTTACAGAATCGTATGATGGAAAGTATGAAGTTGTTTGACTCCATCTGCAACAATAAATGGTTCACAGAAACATCCATTATTCTCTTCTTGAACAAGAAAGATTTATTTGAGGAGAAAATCAAGAAATCAGCTCTGAGTGTCTGCTTCCCAGAGTACACAGGTATATATTCTGATACTTGGTATGAAACTCAGTCAACTTTTACTTTAAATGTTTGAATTTTTACAAAATAAATCATCATGTTAGCCTCAATCAACCATTTATTGACTGTTGACAGTTATGTTAATTGGTTTAATTATGATAAATGTTTTCAAGAAAATTTTATTTCGTTTAGAATTGCGATGGTAGTTAAGTGTGATGATTTTAGCTTCGTTGTTCAGGATTATAAGTAAACTGACTATTTTAGGGTCCAACACATATGAGGAAGCCGCTGCCTACATACAGTTACAGTTTGAGAATTTGAACAAGAAGCGTGATACAAAAGAGATCTACACACATTTCACGTGCGCTACTGATACAAACAACGTGCAATTTGTGTTTGATGCTGTTACTGATGTCATCATTAAAAACAACCTGAAGGATTGTGGACTGTTTTAGACCAGTAAGGTACATTAGTCTAGATCCTTTTCATTGTAGTCGTTTTTACTTTAATCCATATACAGGGGTTTTCTTTATATTTTTGGGAAAGGCACCCTAGCTTTGCAGGTTGAAGCCTCTTTTTGGGGAAAAAATTATTGCCTGAAACCTATTTCAGGAATGAAATTTCAAGGAGTAAATTTGGGGAAAATTGCATTGTTTCAAAGAAATTTCCAGAAGGGAAGGAGCCCCTTACAGACTGTAAACATATAATAAAGAAACCCCTGCCATATATAATATCAAAAGAACCTGTGATTTTTAAGGCCCCTGACATCAAATGCAGTGCATGTAGTGATTGCCTTGTCTGCCCACCCGTCCGTATGAGGTCAAGTCAAGCTGCCACCAGGGATGATGCCTTTACTGAATGCAGCAGCTTCTTGTTTTTGTCAGTAAACCTCACTGGAATTATTCATCTACATTCTACTGTTGCCTTTCCCATGGGATGTATGGCCACAAAAAGTGTACACCTCGTTTGTGTTTCAACCTACTACTACCTTATTGTTAACACGTCCTGTGTTTTAGTGACTGAACTAACCAAGCAGACTAATACACATTAAATGAAGTTAGAAAGTCTGCACTTAGTACTATATTGTCATGTGGGGGAGATAGTGTAGGAAATATTAATGTAATACATCAACTTGAACTGCTTCCATCTTATTGCATCTTGTGAATAATGTGGGAGAAATTCTCTCATAAAACATGAGTACAAGTTCATTATGTCTTCAATTCTGACTGTTTCATTGTTTCGTATGAACACATTATCTGTGTCTACCTTATATGTCTGTCTTTATGTGTTCATAAATCTAATTAGATTAAGCAAATTGTTTGAGAATCTTTCATTAAGCTATAGTCCATCTATTAATAAGCACCATATTTATATTTTGTGATAAATGACCCTCTTAGTTAAGTTGTACATCCAGAAAAAAATTTGTTTGTGTGTAACAGTGAGGAAACTGTCCAGCTAGCTTATTTCATCGGATTTAACGCCATTTTCAATATTATTGCAGTTATCCTTACCTGCTTCTGTGGACTTCTTTTAGGCCTTTACCAGTCCTAACCACATTCAATTATATAATTTGATTTATAATGTTTAGATAGTATATCACACAATTTTGTCTATTTTCAGAATGTAACTACCTTCTGGGGCTGTGCATTAGATGTACATATTGTGTACAGAGTTAATCATTTCTTTGGCTTTGATCATGTGACCAGTGTACTGCATTCGGATTGGATAACAACTTTATCATTAGTGAACAGTTCATCATTGGGACCAAATTTCATGTTTTTACTGATAAATCCCAATCTATACATACTGACACATTGCTTCAAACTTGTCTATGATGTTTGTATACATAGTATTAGTGTTACATTATTTATCATGATGAAAGTTGGTGTCAGACTTAGCATCTTGATTGTTTTTTTTTTCAATTTGTTTGAGTTGATGAACTTATGAGACATGGCTATGTTTGGAATGCATCTGAATGATTTGGACTGTAAGTGAACATAAAATGATAATGGATAATTCGTAAAATTTATATATTTTGTATATATTGCAAAAAATGATCGGAAATTAAAAAACAAGATTGAAAATATCTTGCGATTTTGGGAAGAAAACCTCTGTAGATTTCAATTCTTACCAGTATTACCTGAATGGTTGCTTGAGTTTGGTTTTTGTTTTAGATTTCTCTGCTTTCGCTGTATTAGTCAAATTGATGTTACATAACAATATTAAACAATCCTTGACTAGGCACCTTGAGGAGTCTTGTGAGCAATATAGATTTGATATTAATGCTTTATATTGGTATGCTTTTGATTATTGTATGCAAACCATGTTAGCTTAAGTGTTATCAATTACATAACTGATAATGAACTAATCAAATAATTATCTATATTATTTCCAAGTTATTCTTGACAAGTTTATGTTGCATGGTTTTGTACTACTGTGAATATGTTTGTCACTGTATTCATTTTATGATCCCAGTCCAGTTTTATACTGTAACAGATGCTGTATGTTTGTCATAATAGATTATATACGTGTTCACCAGTATTTATTGACGTTACTGCAGTGACTAATTACACTGAACAAAAAGTCCCTTTTGACTTTGATTATAAATCCTTGTATGTTACCTGTATGTAATAGATCCTCCGTATCTATGTTAGTCACTCAATCTTTCTTATTTGTTGCAGTTACTTATCATTCCAAATCATCTTTATGTCTTAAAATTTTTGACTATATTCAGTTTGTGTTGTATAATTACTCTACTCTTGAATGTGATCCAGCTGTTTTTATTACTGTCAGTAACAAATTGATTGAATGCTTTGAACAAATGTCATTATTAGATTTGTCCCTAGCTTCTTTTTATGTGTACTCAAATGATTATAATTTGTTTGTCCCAATTATGATTCGATTGTTTGATTTTATAGCATGATGAGCCAGAAATACATTCAGTTGTCTTAACTTTCTCGAAAAATTATTTATTGAATGAATGCAGCAAAAATTGCCTGTTTGAAGTTTCATTGAAATTTTTTGGAGTTTAGGGTGGAATTTTTTTTTCTATGATGTTTGTACGCAACGCAACATCATGAAATTACAGTTAAATTTGTCTCTTCATGTTTTCCAATCAATGTGACACAGTTTTAACTGTACAAAACGTGATAAACACATCAAACACTTTGTTACACTAGAGACTTATTATTCATATTTATATTAAGCCATCTGATAATCAATATTGAGTCATTCAATACAGTTAGATTCCTATGTCTTTGTTTTAACTTATGTTGAATGTACTACAGTTTTATTTCCACTTTTCTATAATCTAATACTTTGTACATTTATGTTTCCTAGCAAAATGAATTATTTCATCTGACTCAAACTGTTAAGCATGTTATCTGAAATTTATGCTGATATTCATAAGAGCTAATCATTAACTCCATGATATAAAGATTTTTTTATTTTTTATTAGGCAAGCAGCAGCCACTTGGAGATGATCTTGTGAGATTTTAATAAAAAATAACATACAAAACAGTGTGACGTTTAAAGTTGTTTTATTAAATTAGTAGCATCGTGTTAGTTTGTCTCGATCATTTTTCCAGATTTTTATACTTTCTTTGTATTCATCTATAATTTACCTATATTTTCATTTTTTATATTTTTAAAACCAGTGTTCTGATGTAGATATGTACTAGGAAAAACATTCAAATATTAATTGGTTCCTTGATTTAAAAAAATTGATTGCTAGAATTTAGAAGTTTGGATAATTTATAATGATATAAAGGGAAAAGGTTTTTGGACACATGTCTACAGCAAAGTCCTTATTCCTACCACTTTTGCTTTCAAATGTATTTTCATATATTGTACAAACTTTATTATTTAAATTTTTTATTTTTCTTTGGTGCTCAGAGAAATGTTCTCATATATAAAGGTTTAGTTAGAAATCTATACTAACAGCAAATTGCAGTTGTCATAATGTACTAAATAAAATACATTATACATGTATTTATCTTTATGAAAAATACAGTTCATAAATTTAAAAAATACTGTTTGCAAAAATTTTTTGTGTTTAAAGCAAAAAATATAATAAACAATTTAATTTTGTTCATGCGATAATAAACTAAATTTATAATCAGAATTTAGATGCTTGTCTCAGTTTTGTGTTGCACCATTGTTTACATATATCATATAATTATATAAATTATGTACTATGTTTATTAGTTAATTAATTTTCACAAGTGGTATTTCAACTTTTTGAACTTTTATTTGCCATGATGTATGGAGTTCATCTTTGTAATAATTTAATAGTGTATGAGAGGTTTGACACAGTTGTATGCCACTGTGTAGGTTTGTTTGGTGGTTGGATAAATTGTGTCATATTCACTGTATCTGTGTAAGAATCGTTGTATGTCTCACATACGTGATCTTTATTTCACAATCCATGTGTTTATTGTAGCCATAATAAACTTGTTGGCTGGTAGTTTTGTAGTTGTTTTAAAATAATAGATCTGCCGCAATTCTTGTGTTACTGTCTTAGATTCACATTGTGCATGTAATCAAATTTCACCGATATTGAAAAAAAGAATTCATGAACAGTTTAAAATAAAAAAAATAAAATTCAATGGATAACCTTGATAAGTCACCTGACATGTTTTTTGTTACATTATTCTGTATATGTGTCTGATATCTTATCTTACAAAATGAACACTAGTAGTGCATATAATCATAGCTAAAGTTACCAGATTTATATCTATCTACCTATTTCCAAACTTTAGCTATGAAATGCCAAAACATCATTTATATTTGATGATTTAACATTCTTCGTCTATTTTGTTTATTTCATGCTTAATTGTTCCTTTACCATATTTTTCATTTGTAATGTTGACAGACGGAGGCTTTTGTTTTCATAATTTTTACACCATGTATAAGTTACTTGATATAAACAACATACACCAGTGTATTCTATCCCTCTGGTATCATTGTACCCGACAGTGTATGCTACCCTGAAATATTCATATTTTATATTACGGTTATATATGTCTATTAACTTAAAAACTATGGAACAAAGGTGAAGAACAGCTTTCAATAAACCAACTGTTTCTATTAGAATTGTATCAAATGCTTTCTACCTATTTATAGATTTCTTCCTCTATTTTGTATTTCGATAAAGAAATTTTCTATCAAAGTAGAGGACTATTGTTTCTTTTGATTTTCTTGCCACATATAGTTGCTGTGTGATTGTATGTACGAACCATTTATTGCAGTTTTATAAAATATCAAAATAAACTCCCTGGTTTTATACGTATGTAATTTTCCTAATCATGTATTCTTTTGAAAAGGTTTATTGCTTTATGGCATTAATACAAGAAATTATGAATAAATTATGAATGCATACAATCTTTCTACCAACATGGTAACATTTCTAGCTTTCTTCCGATACTTTTCTTATGTTTTATTTTATTCTTTGTTTTATTAATCATGGTTCTATTGTATAAGTGATATCATGATATCATTAAGTGAATCTGTATTTGCTTATGTGATGTAATTTCTAGTAAAATTGTAAAAAACAATGAATGTGTTGGTTATCTTTTTTCAAAAATCTTGTTTTTTTAGCTCATCTGTTTTTGAAGAAAACGCTATTGTGGTAATTGCATTGTCCGGCATCAGTTAAACTATAAGAGGTAGCCACATGAAACTTCATAGGCGGAGGCGGTGAACAGATGAGTGTTGACACTGAATGTGGCACTCTTGTTTTGTTATAAATTTATCTATAAATATTATGTACCTGGTACCTGATACCTCTGTGTACAAGAGATAAGCTGTCTTGTGTTTGTGTACTGTTATATTAGGTCAAGGGAAGTAAATCTGATAATACTCAACATTTTACAGGATCTTATTTCAGCCATCTAACATCTGTTATGATGTGTTTTATATTGAGATAAGTAATGAAAACCATGCTACAATAAAATATTCTTTATTCAAATCCTTGTGTGTCCTGTAGCAAGCAAAATGAACATGAACAAAAAGAACATGATGATGTTGACTCACAACGGAACTGACAATAAGATAAGCTTGAAGATTATACAACTGCCAGGATTTCTATAGAATAGACTCTAGTATGCTAGAATGTAAGGTAAGGATTTCTCTAGGCATCAGATAAAATTAGAAAATAAGTATACGTTATATGTAACAATGAGGAACTTTTTATATAAACATGTTAATAATAATTACTTCATCATCTAGATAAAAAACGATCTAAAATCCTCTTAAAGTCATTTAAAAACAAAAACTAGTTACCAGTATATACCAGTAAAGTAACCTTGTGAAGGAACCGAAGCTCAAGGTGACCTCAACTGAACTTGGCTGTACACCCACATACCACTTAGCACACATGCATGGCACTAATTTAAGAAAAAAAAATTCTACTACTCTTAAAAGTGTGTGGGAAGGTACATAAGTGAGAAAGTTGGATGTACAGTCCCTCAGGCCAAATAATTAGTCAAGCATCACTAGGAAAGGTTAGGATAGAATGGGTGACCAGAAATGAACCATTTTTGTTTATGCCTAGGAACATAATCCAGAACGATTGAACGACATATAAAAAAAATATATATACAGACCCAAAATAATGTTATAACAAATAAACAGAACACCTTTTGAATAAACATTTAAAATTCAATCTACTACTATAAATGAAAATAACATAAATACATGTTACATCACATAAATGATATGAAGTCTATTGCACAAATTTTAAGTAAAGACTGACTACAAATACGTAATAAATTATCACAAATCTTGTAAAAAACAAGTATAATAGAAATAATGAATTAATTCAAATTCAATGGTAGGATACCGTATCATCGTGCAACTGGTGAATACTTCCCATTGGACCATTTGTTTTGTAAACAATCTCTTGATTCAGAGGTAAATTGTTTCATTTCTATATGAAATCATTTAAGTAGCATACAATGATGTAGTGCAGCATCCTAAAGTATATTAAAATTTATACCGATTTCAACCATGCTGAATAAGACCAAGGCACTATTTTACACAGTCCCAGACAAGAAACATAAAATGTGTATGCGGCCTCAATTTTGAGCTTTAGATTCAAATATAATCATTCTTATGAACACATTAATTAAAACATTTATCTATACACAACAGGGGCATAATGATCAAATAGAAATGCCTATCGTACTTCGTATTTTTCGATTTTTATATCAAAGGGAGGTAATCCAAATTAAAATGTTGACTTTTGAATCCAAAATGAATTTTCCCACGGTCCCCAAACACTTCTTCAGATTATTTCTCATTTATCATTAATCTCATATCATAAAAAGTTTGATGACTGAATAAAGGTAAAGATAAGGATGTTAACTTTTCAATTTGGAGCCTGAAACTCAAAAATTAAAGCCACAAGCCAATTTTCTGGTTTTTAATAAGGGAGATAATTACAATGTATGTAAATGCTGATTTCAAGACATTTTCTCCGTAACTGAAATTTTATTAAGCCTTTCCTGAGCACATTTGTCACTTTTTCTTTGAAATAATTATCAATTCTGATGTAAACATTGTTATATTGTTACAAAATGAACAAAATATGTGAAAGAAAGTACGTTTATTTTTTTCATAATTATATTAATTCATGAATGATTTCATTACACCCCAGTCGTAAAATCTGAGGTGATCTGGTTGATATTTTTATTTGTAGCATGAAGTACTACTCATAAAGCTTTAACTCTATCATAGCTTAACAAAACTAACATCAAGTACAGGGAAATTCATAACTGATAAGTATTAAATATACATTGCAAGTAAAGTAACATTTATAAATTGTGCAATCCAGTATGGCTTAAAAGTGACCACAATATACACATAATCTGCCAAGTGTCTTATCTTACCAATTTTCAGCCCTAAACCAGACAGTATAACTATGAATTTTTTTTTACAATTTCGTCAAGTACAATAGTAAATCTTTGGTGCGCTGCATCATATTTTGCTACTTTATCAATAACAAAAACAAATTTTAGTTTTGAAGTGAGGGAAAAATGGCCCAATTTGAAGCATTCAGTAGGGGCACAAGGTCATTAAAATTGCACAATATACAGATTCTGATTGTATGTTTTTAGCAAAAATGGTTTAAGCCATAAAATTGATAAAATAGCATGGTAATGTATTTGTAGAGAAGCACACCTGAAATCTTCCTTTCATATCTATATGCTAATAATTATTAGACTTACATCATCTTAGAATCTAACTTCATAAATAGTTCTCTGCAAGATTTTCTTTACTTTTAATGTCATCCGATAAAAATCAACATACAGTAGTTTTTACCATTCAGTATACATGTACATTTGTATGAAATCAATGTTAAAATGAAAGTCGTGATTTTACAATAAAACAATGGTATTCATCTACCTGTTAGATAAATGAATGAATGATGACTTCCAGTCCTAGTTTTTTGTGTGACATGTCAACAGTAAAGCCTGAAATAGTGTCTGACTAAAAATAATGGCCACCATGTGTATATTACTTGTACAACAAACTAAATAGACCTCTGTATGATGGACAACTGTACTTGTAAACAGGTAATATTTCTTTTCTCAAAAGGAAGAGGCAATTTTCAGCATGTTTGAATTTACTTAACATCCACTGAAAACAAGATTAGACTATTTTGATTCCAATACAAACATTACTTACAACAGTTGAAATGATAAAATAATAATCAAAAAATTTCTTACAAGTTTCAAACTTATTTGTAAGAAAACTGGAGCAGTAACAATAATGTTCTATAACACAAAATAAGTACAATGTAATAAATAGTTATATAAATAAAATAATCCAAAACATATTAAATTAATGCACCTACCAGCATGACTCTCATCAAACAATAATAAACATAACATACACTATATTAAACATTCAATAACAAATAACATGCACTGAAGAAACAAACAAACGAACAAACAAATAACACATGTTGTACTGAGTACAGCTAAATTATAATACACTGTATTTGTTTTTACAATGTGAACAAATCAGGAAAAATCATCATAAATTATTTAACTATAACATACAAATTATCAAATTTATATCACGAAAGTAATTATTAACAGTAGTCGAAAATCAAAACAAAATCATCTGTTTAATGAGAATAGAGTGCACTGAATTTAAATACACTCCATATCTAAATCAGCTGGTGATTTTGTTACTTGATTTTACCAATCACCAAAATTATACTAGAAATTAACAGAAACAATAAACTGACTTTCCACAAAGATAGCGAGAAAAAAAACTCCCGATCACCAGTTTAATGATTAATTAATTAACTAATATATATATACATACTGTACATACATGTATATACAGTCAAACCTGTGCTAGCAGTCACCTTCAAATAAAGGCCATCCTGTGAATAAATGCCATTCTTTTAAAAACTATTATTTTGATTATTTCGATCAAAATGACCTCCAAATAAAGGCCACACTGGTTTGATTGTACATATAGAATCAATACAGAAATAATTCAGTAACTTGACTAACAAAAAGTTAGTAGCTAATGCTGGATTTTAGTACATGCACTATTTTTTTCAGACAATTCTATTAAATGCTATTCATTGGTTAAGAAATCTTTTATTGTATACATCTTTAAGATTATTAATGTATACTCACATAAACAAAATAAATTACTTCAAAAACTTATCTAACACCAAGATATAGCAACTTAAGCATCAATGCTACATTATAGTGACCCAATAGTGGTAAAAAGACATATAAAACAATTAAAATTAATTGATAATTAATCATCAATATTTTGACAAGAAGTCATTTAGACATGAAGTCTATAAGCAGGAATGTCTGGCACCATGATTACAAACCTCATCAAATCAGGAAATGGATGAAAAGTTTTGTAGTTTTTCTGAAGACATCTAACAAAATGTTCTAGAACAAATGCTTCAGACAATAATTAGTATGATTCTATTGACAACAATTTAACAAGACAGTGTATTGATTTGGGGCACAAAAGTGGAAATGTGAAGCATGAGACCAATGATACAAAGTGATTCCCGTGTTGCTAAGCAACAATACATTTAATCATGAAATCTTTTAAATTCTGGCAATGAGATCCATTTGAACCAACTAATGAAATCAGAGATTTTGTGATGTAATTGGAACCCGTATTGGCACATTTTAAATTGTTTTTATTGGTACAAAAATAACCATTTTCAAAAGATGAAATTGTCTATAATCAGACAAGCCAACTATTGCACACAATTCATTCATGTTTTCTCATTTGACAAAACCATTCCATAAAACCTAAGGTGATAACTGCCTCCAAGGTAAATGTTAGTTTCCAAAGTACCATATATATCTGTTCTCTCAAACGGAGCAGACGTCTCAACTCTTTTTCAGACAAAAACCTGTAAAAATAAACAAATCATTTCAAGAAATTAAATGAATCCAACTTGAACAATTCAATTTCATCATGACATAAACCTCATAGTACAGTTTCAACATGTTCACATTTCAACACTGAAAAGGCTGTTCAAGCAAGACTAGTTGTATTAACCTCAAAATGTAAAAAAAACACAAATGACATTTAAAGCAAACATGTGAACTTTTCATTTTAGTTACTAGACATTGTCAGACAATGATAATGATATGTCTTTACTTGAAAATCAAGTTCTTGATCTTGTGTAGTTTTTTTTCACCATATGCATTGACTGAGAAGCAAATTTCCCATTGATGCCCATAAAGTTGAGTGCAGTATTTTGACTTTACACCCTAATAAATTCAAACCAAAATAAAAATCCACCATATACTGTGGAATCATTCATTTTCGTTGGGTTAAATTTTCATGTTTTTTACTAAAATGGCTTTTTCGTGGGGACATAAATTTCATGGATTTTGATTTTTGAAAAGAAATGCCTTATCTCTGCATTTAAATTTGTGGGAATTTTATTTCGTGGATGAGCCGACCCACGAAATCCATGAAATTAAATCCCCAACGAAAATTAGTGATTCCACAGTAGTCAGGCTTTAAAAAGTTGCTTGTTTCTGGCAACTTGCTCAATGAAAACAGAGAAAACCAGGTAGGAAATTCTTCCTTTTATTGTTCTTGAAAACACATGGAAAGGCAAAAAATAATTATAAATTGGAGGTACATGTACCATATCTTGGGCCCCAATAAAAAGTCTAGAGTTGTGAGGAAAAGTTTGGGGAAGTCGGTTAACAAGAAACAAACAAATCTTCTTTACACCTTAGCTATAAAAAAAATGTGTCTAATCTAACTTAATGTCATGAAAGTGAATTCAGAATAAAACCTAAGTATTCAATGATTAACGAACATTATATCTTGGCAATATATCAAAATATTGGAGAAATAAACTGGCAACTATTATGTGATAAAGATTGATAACAAGTATAAATATTTACATAAAGTCATGCATCTAATTCAATCTTAATGAAATGAAAACAAAATCAATATCGCTGCAATATGAGCAGAGAAAACTGTTTTATAGAAAATCTACCAGTCAATTTTACCATCCATTAATGCTAGCCGATTATATACAGTAAAAACTGTGTCAGCAGGTACGTTTGAATAAAGGCAAACTTGTCAATAAAAAAACAATTCTTGATTATTAAGATCAAAATGACCTTTGAATAGGGCTTACAGTGAAGACTGGGCTTGCCTAACTGTGTTGCCTCTTTAAATAAAGTTGTTATTATTACTGTTATTATTGTTATTACAAGGTCACCCGTCAATAAAGGCCACATTTTGTCTTCCCAATTAAGGCCTTTAATAACAGGTATGACAGTTGGCTTTACCTGAGTGCTCTTCGATTAATTAAAAAAATGTTCCTTAGTAGGCAACTGACATATTCCCCAGGTGTGCCTTATGGGCTTAATAATTCTTTTATGTTCAACCAAGTTGCTGCAAGGAAACCATTGCACCAAACAGGTTTTGAACCCAGCACATTCAGAAAATCAAGCTTAAGCCCATAATATTTAGACTTGAACCCATAACAATTAGATGATCAGACATGAACCCATAACATTTAGAAAATCAGACTTGAACCCATAACATTTTGATTAGTATTTTCATCAATCTAGACTTAGTTAGGCAGTTTCAAACAGTCACGGAACTAAGACTATTTTGCTAAGGAGATGGAGTTACATCACAATCCAACCTTTTGTTGTTCAGTGGTAATGTCTGTATTCAGTGGAACCCTGGCTGTATTATCTGTGGTAATGTCTGTATTCAGTGGTACCCTGGCTGTATTATCTGTGGTACTATATGGTGGGGGATGCTCCAAGTATGCCGGTGGATCTTCTAATGGTGGGGCTAGAATCAGAATTTTAAACATACATGCAATATTTATTGCATAGTTTAGAACTATACACCAATAATGATTTTATCATCACCGTAGAATTAAAAGGGCCTATCTGCACTTTTTATACTTGCCAGATAGGCCCTTTTAATCCTAAGGTGATGTTTTGTATTATATCATATGGTGTAAAATTCTGGACAAATGATAATTTTACATATACCTGGCAATAACACAGTTCACAACGTAAACTTGACCAGAAAGTCATAAAGAAACCTTAGTTCTTATCTGAATCATTTTCAAATCAGCTTCCACTGAGAAACTAGTCAACATTTCTTGTAAATTCAAAATGTGACCTTGACCAAGTTTGAACCTTGACCTTTGACCTCTATGTTGTAAGAATTATACCAAGCAATGCAACATTTCTCATTATTATTTTACTGCAACATTTCTCAACAACAAAATACTTTTGACAATATCATTAGAACAAAATATAAGATTTCAGTCGATTCTGTTCACAAACAAAATCAGTTAATTGCTATTGCAATTAAGTGATTGAAAAAAAAACTGGAAATCTTATGTAATTTATTAAACCTAGGTGCAGCAGAAATAGTAAAAACCAGTATGGTCTAGGCCTGTGAAAATATGGAAATTCTAGGAAACTTTCATCTGTGTAATTCTAAGGTTTTTGTTAGTTTATCATTTATCAATAAACAGGAACATGCATCTCTTGTTTCCGCAACATCTGGCTAACATCCTTACAGTCAACACTACTAGTAATTTAACTAAATTTTTTTATCTCACATTTAGCAAAAAATTGGTCAATAGAAGCGACTGACAGAGAGATAAAACATGAACAATAAAACATAATGAGAACATTCATCATTCTATATATGTTTTACTTCAACATCTGTTATTGGACATTTGGTTTCCATGGCAACAATCTTATTTTACAATATGATTCATTATGTAACATTTTCTAACAATTAACAAGCACTTCTATTTCTAAATAGTTTTACCAGAACAGTCGATCCTTATTTCCAGGAATTATCAACAGGAATATTGTTTCGGGCTAATTTTATAGCTGATATTGGGTCATTTTCCCATTAAAAATAATATCTTTTTATCCTAATTCACAGACAAAAATTCCCAATTGAAACTCCAAAAACACACACAAAAAAACCCATAAAATCTCGGAAAAAAAAACTTTCCCTGTAATAGACATTTAGTTTGAAAGATTACATTATGGACTGTGGTTGTGTGAGTACATTTTAGATATACCAAATTGGAGTCTCACCCATACTTTCCCAATTTTAACAAAAATCTGCGGAAATTCCCAAACCCACAGGTATGGGTCATGTTCCCAAAATACTTATCAATGACTAGAGAAGGATGATCTGATATTTCTAGGCAAAACTGAGGCATTTGAATCACCTTAATCAGACTGACTCATATATTATCAGACAGAAATAAACAACATGGCTGATTCACTACACAACTGAACTCTATTTTTTTCAGCGGGTTCAATGCCGTTTTTCAACAATTTTTCAGTTATACATGGCAGTCAGTTTACTTAACCAGTTTTCCTGGAATGTACTAACTTACCCTTCAACTAGGAGCTGGCAATTTCTCCATATAATAATGGAGGAAAATCAACGTTTTTGTTAAATTTTCATAGAAGGGTATGACCTGCTGCGACTTAGCTTCAAAACAGGATCCCCAGGTTACAAGTCCAATGTGCTAACCATTGGACCACAGCCAGGGTCCTAAAAAAGATGTCTAACAGATGCCCAACACTGTATTAAATATACGACAGGAGTTTGAATGAGAATTTGGTACAATACAAAACTGTGATAATGTCACAAACATTAAACTAATATCTTACCTGTTGGTTGTACAGGTTGGACACTTGTATATTCTGTTCTACATGAAGCGGCACTTGACTTCTGTCTAGATGAAAATCCATACTTTCTATTCTTACAACAACAACAAACAATGACAACAGCAGTCAACACAAGAAGTGCTATAACACCAACTATGATACCAACAATAACACTGATGCTAACAATGTATGCATCTATACCCTGTGCAAAAGCATCACCTAAAACACAAACAACATGATTTAGCATTGATCTTCAACATTATTCAGACTAAAATAATATTGAATACATTTCAACATAACGCAGAAGTCAGCCTAAATAACAAGTCAACATAAGCCTTAGACAGTTTAATGTTCATTGTGTTTACTTAAGTTTCATTTTTTAGGCCATTCCAAGAAATGCTCAAAGCCCTAGCTATTTTGAATCTTTTATTCTGATCCATGTATAATGATAGTACTGGTTTGTTTGGCCATCATACACTGCTTATTTAATATTTCTTTGTTGTCATAATTATATTAAAAAGACCAATAAATAATAACCATAACAAACTTATCAAGTTTTCACAAGAGCAAAGCTCCCCCCCCCCCCAAAGTTGTGTAAATAAGTTTATTCTAACATTATAAGAAAAGACGAAATTTATAAGACCTATATGTTCCAAATCTGCAAGTCATTAACTAAATACTGGATATTTTTTTTTAGCTTTCACATATGTTCTCAGCATCATTTAAGTTTTCCTGGAATCTCAACCAGTACTAACCTTGTTCCCTACAAAAACCTTACCAACTTCTCCACATGAGTCATCAGCTGTGGAGAATAATAGCCTCAGATTCAATTTCTCCAACTTCCACGTTAGATCCCCATTACAATCAATTAATTGGATATTTACAAATATTGAAGGGGAAGCTAGATGTTTGAACTCAAAGACTAGCCTCCGTGGTCAAGTGGTTAAGGTCGCTGAATTCAAATCACTGTATCCTCTCACTAATAGAAGGTCGTTGGTTCGAGCCCCACTACCGACCATGTCTCTTTATGTGAGAAAGTAGACAGTAGCTTACAGAGGATGGGAGTCTAGTACTGGTTCTAACGATGCTTAGGTGAACTGTCCGCCTCATATGACTCTTGATTGTTGAAAAGGGGAGTAAAACTCGAAATAAACAAAAACAATTTTACTTAAAGGATAACAAGATTCAAAGAGATTAAATAAGCTGTTATCACTTACTTTGACTGTATTGCCGTAATTCTAGAGTGAAATCATAGTCGTCATGTGACAATTCTTCTTTCCTCATCCATACAGTAAGATATTTACCTTCACTACAAACTGTTTCTGGACTTCCATCAGTATGACATGTATATGTACCCTACAAATATTGTGTTATACCGGCATATAGTTAACCCTTACAGTGTTGGAACTGAAACTGCAAAGCTTTTGCACACCCATGCAGTCTGACAAGGGATCTTTACTGTTGAATGACTCAAATATTATAACTGTCCCCTAGATTTATAATGGACTGTTTCAAAAGGGAAGCTGAACAAGCTCATTCTTGACTTTAAGTAGTTTAAGGGCCAGATACTGAAACAAACTACAATATAATGTAAGACAATCTGGAATCAATTGAAAGCCAAGAATTCTTACCATCATTTTGTTGTTATTGCTGGAAGTCTCATCTGAGTAAGCATAAAGATTTAAATCACATCTATCTATGCGAAATTTCTTAAAACTTAGACATAGTCTGTCATTTTGTGTTGATTTAAATGTCATTTCACAGGTCAAAGTGTCATAGGCAGCTCCACCCTGTGACTGTATGGTAAAAGCTTCATCATCAACCATGATTGGTCCTTCATGAAAACAATCTCCATATTTGTCCATATATACTGTAAAGATACAAACAGTAAACAGTCATTTGTTTAAACTGCAAACCATTGGAGACTTACATAGTCACTAATGGAAGTATTCACTAATAGTTTTTGGAAACTGAACAAAAGTTCAGTTTTCAGTAGCTGTCACTCACTCGAAGTGCATGAATTTTCATGCGTACCAAAGTACTACGTTTCTCTACATCTACCATACAATTGTTAAACTTGTTCTAGTTCCATGTTGCAGTGCAAGTCTACACATTAGTCAATTTCCATGAGTACTTTCAGTACTTTGATTTATAAACTATTGTTGCAACCCAAAGTTGCGATTAAGACATTTTAACTATAAGATTGCATTGTCAATTGTATAACAATAGGTAACTTATGTACTGTGTAATAATAGGTACAAAATAAAGTCTAAAGAATTAAAAAGAATATCAATGGTATGATTGAGGACTTTAAGTTAAAATTCATAGAGTTATGAGCTGAACATTAAATTTGTAGTCTTTATATCAACAATTTCTTAGTCATCATTAGCATATTGACAACATCACACATGCAAAATGAAATTTTATGCAATACAGTAGCACAGAAACTATTGTGTTTTTTTTTAAAGCTTATTACTTGATACTGAATACAATTTGAAGTTTAAGATAATATTTGATACTTACAGTAAATCAAAGCAACAGTATTGTCCAAGTTTGAGACATGAGGGAAAATGGTAGACAAACTAAAAATGTATCAAATAAAACAATGCAAGCAAAACAAAACAAAATAAAACATAAATACAAGCAAAAAGGCGTCAAGACAATAAATCATAGAATAGTAATTGTCAATATCATGCAAGTAAGCGGTTTTAGGGACATCAGTCCTTGACTTTTGATGATTCATTCTAACATTCTGGATATTTTATATTTCGGTTATCAGTTTCAAAGATTTGTACAACCCCATCATTTTTGTCATAGGGAGCAAAAGGGTTACTCAAGGACCTTTTATCAAATGCACAGAAGTAAAGAATTATAGAAGAATAAGGTTGAAGTCCAACAATGGATAAAGATAAGTAACAGCCAGACTGCCATGTCTGCTCAGATGAGCTTGTTGAATATATCACTCACACAAATAGCAAAAACAAAATTAATTTTCACAGTAGCAAAAAGTGCATGCAAAATTTTGATTCACAACACAAATAAGTCTGGGGTGTGTTCATGAAAGTTTTTGGAATCTGAGGCTTATGTGAAAACACATACTGTCAGCATGCACTGACCAACTGACAAGTTGACAACATACATGGATAATGCACCTGTCAATATTTCGCCCGCCTGTGTGTGTGTGTGGGGGGGGCGGCGTTCATACACATGACTCCAGACAGAAGACCATTTCCGACAGGCGGGAATTTGATCAACTTAATGACTCTGGGTCCCGGGAAATAGACTTTGGCTGGGTTTTACATCTATGTCGCATTTGATACACCAAGTAGGCTCTAGGGTGGGGATTTAGACAGATGCGGTTATCTCTAGGGTGGGGATTTAGACAAATGTGGTTATCTCTAGGGTGGGGATTTAGACATAAAACTTTTTAAAATGTCAAATTCCCTTGGGTCAGGCTGCATCCCCCACCCCTGGGCAGGCAAAATATTGACAGGTGCATTATTGTTTATTACAAAAACTGACAATATGAACAAAAATAAACAATACAAATAAAATACTAACTAACCCAATATAATACATGAACTGATAGTCATAAACATACAAGTACCTATCTCGGTGAATACTTCATCTAAATACAGAATGGTCAGAATACAAAATGTACTCAATGACCTGTAAAATTGTTCTTTAATCTCCATGGTGATACCATCTAAATTCCTTCTTCCAAAATAATAAACATAAAAGACACTGAAAATGGAAGAAGTTATCTTTCAATATTAAATATATTTAAAATTTACATTCAAAGTAGTAAATACCACATGACCAGTATGTATTTATGTGGATATTCCTCTACATGTATTAATATATACAAATGTAATTTATATTTTTTAATGACTGCAACATCATCTAAAATGTTTAAATGAATGATTGTGGTTTGTCTTGATTTGAAAATCATAAGCTGTAATGCCCACATTACCTGGACTTTGTTTCCCATACCTAGGGAGAAATCAGGTGTCTATACTTACAGGGGTGGGGCGCATATATCAATTATGATCTATTAAAAAAATGTACCTTATTAAATATAAGAGAAATTATGATAAATAAATATATTTAGAGAAATCTTTTTAGTTCACACTTCCTTGTGCATTAATTATAGCCCAAAATAACAGGCAACTTATCTCAAATGTTGTGAACAGCTCTTGCACAGCATTTCTCAAAGTCTAGCTACACCCATGAACAGTATTAACTGCTGTAGCTAACTAGATATTTTCTCCTGAACTTGTATTAACAGTTATATGGTTATACTGTCTCAACTGTCAGTTAGAAATGAAAAATCAATGGTTGAATAAACAGCCTGTACAGTTTTCTACACTACAACATGAAGAGAGTGTAGAATATTGATTGATTCCAGTATTGTCTGAATGTATCCTGGAACTGTTTATATACAATATTACTCATTATTAGTGAAATAACAAGTAAAAAATGTTCTTCATCTTGTAGACTGAGTGACCTAGGCACTGTCTGACAATAATCAATTCATCATTTAGAGGAAACTGGTTTCTATTTCAGAAATTATGGAAACACATCATTGATTAAATACAGAACCTCTGAGAATCCAATAATTTCCTTGAAAAAACATGTTTCATATAAGCACATGTGTATAAATTTATTTAGCAATGCTTAAATGTAGATCTAATTATTAATCACAAATCATATACAACATACAATCCATGTTGCATGATAATGAAAATTTAATACAGTGACATCATGGGTCAGTAGAAACAAGCTAAATTCTAACATACATTTGTATATGTATATTTATTATGATATTTCATTTAAACTATGATATAGGACAGTGTTTTTTCTCTCTTCGTTGAGAAGAGGCCTTAGCCCAGCTGATGATTTTGGGAAGACTTATAAACCCCTTAAATTGCTAATTTGGGAAATAAAATAGCCGGTGTAAGTTTAGATTTTTTAAGGATTCAATTGGAAAGAGGCCTATAATAGGCCTCCATCATAGAAGGTGAAAAATCAGTGTATGATCAAGTTAAAATTTTCTAAACATAATTTAATATAAACCAAAAGACTTATAGCGCTCAATAATTACCCAATTCAGACTTGTAAGATGAAAGTCAGCAATCTGGGTTTTTCCTGTGGATTTACAGAATTTTCTGAGCATACAATATGCCATCTTTGTTAGAAGTATGATACCATGTAGTATACCAGATTTTTAGAAGATAATTGTTCTAAAACATAAATCTCATACTCTGAAATAGGTGTTATTGATTTATGCCAGTTCAGCTAGGTGTATATATATATATACCGGTATGTGAACCTCTAATATTATACAGTATATATATACCAGTTCATTATAGCATACAACATTCATGATTTTTGCATGTCGGTTGGTATACATGAACTCTACTTGCCTGTATATATCCAATGTACACACACTACATGTAGATTACTATATTCACATATAGTTCCAGAAATTATCAGATAATGGAGAATAATTCACTTCAGTTCTTCTGAATTCCTTCACAACTATTTGGTAGTTCCAACAAGTCAATATCTTCATACAAAATTAATATAAATGACCATTAATTCTCCTATAATTGGAAAGAATTACTGTACAATACTAGCTTTCATTATCACAGTCTCCAATGGGAATATACGATCAATTCTACTTATGATATCCAATACACATGTGACTGGTAACTTCCTATGAACAAGATGCAGTGGTGAAGTACCTGTTTTCTGATTATCCAATACTGGTTGTATGTTTCCAATATCATCAGAGTCTGTGAACCACTCACTAGATTTCTCTCTAGGTATATCTGTAATAATACAATGTACTCAATGTGACTGTGGTATTGAACTCTCAGTAATTCTTGTGCCAAGTTAGGATGAATTATCCAGCAGTAAAATTTACAGAAAACAATTTCACAGATAATAATGACATTTTTTGTAAAATCATTAATGACGTTAATTAGCAGAAATTTGTATTTAATGATGTAATAAAATGTTGTTTGTGCATGCAATTACTGAAAGAAGTTTTTTATAATGACAACAAAGAAATAAACAGATTGTCAGGAACATAATCGTCAAACAACTACAATATCTGTGATTAACTTAATCAGAAAGCAATTAAACACTGAAAGGATGATATCCATGTGTATGTATATATAAACAATTAAAGCAATTAAACACTGAAAGGATGATATCCATGTGTATGTATATATAAACAATTAAACATCATTTTGTTAAATAAATGTTTCTCGTTTTTGTGCTGAAAAAAAATAGAATTGAATAAATGCACGCATGTTAAAGCAGCTTATACTGCAGTCCTTATTTTTTTGTGGTATAGAACCACTTGTAAGCGTATTTATGCCTCAGAGTAGGCCCTGCATGCATTTAGAAGGGATGTCGTTTTATAAACCCCTATAAATATCTATCTGGTAAAATTATTTCGTCACAAAGCATGTATACATGTACTTTTTTTACATAATCATTAACAAAACATGTAAGGTAGTTTTGATATAAATATTACTGAAGCCAAGAATTATTCATATGACCGAGCACAGGTGTGACAACGCTGGCAATATGTAAACAACAATGCAGCGTCTGAGCGACCCGGATCAATACACAGGAGCGCGACTTGATTAAAATAAAAAGTTCAAAACGCGCGCTTCGTATAACTTATTATTATGCGAACAGATGACAAAATGTGCATGGATATTAATCATTGCTACATCACGTGATTGGTATTGAATTATGTTATTCAGATAGGAAGGCAAATATGAATAATCTTACCTTGATAAAATCAAAATTTGAGAAGGACGCCGAATAAAATATTGAAAAGCCGCCAAAGTCTTTGTTATGTAGGCTACATCCAGGGATGCTATATACATGTAATATGCATCCCTGTTACAGCATATGTTAGGCCTACATTAATTGTATTTTAATTCCATCAAATGTTAAAACTTCAAAATTCTATTTAAGACGCAGATAAGCAAAAAAAAAAAACTCGGCCTACGCAAAGACCTATACATGTAGGCCCCTATACGTCTTTGGCCTACGCAACAGATGATTAGCAACAAAAACTATTTTACCGTTTGAATAGATCATGCTCTGATGTTCACTTTTCGTTTTTCCACACCAAGAACTAGACTTAATCAACTTTACGGAAAAGTCTTTAGGCTTTTAAATAGTGTAAACAACGTAATTTGATAACTTAGACATAGACCCACAATAACCATGGCTCATTACCAGTTGCGTTCTTTTTTATTATCACCATGAAATAACAACAACCCGGTGACTACATGTATGCTGATGCTGACCGTGAATGATTCGTTAAAGGTATATAATATGAAAGAAATTAATGAAAAGCATTACTTAGCATGGGAACTAATTTAATACGTTCCATATCTTATGACTTTTATACAGATACATGTATAAGTAAAATCATTTCATATATAAACAGTTCCAACTTCATGGTTATAAAATTTGAGTTTGTGCTCACTCGATCATAGAAATCATTGTGATTTTGAGCCGGCATGATATTACGGCTGTAACAAGTGAAATTATTCACCACTTCAGCCGTGCGCAGCACGTTTCCTTTAATTTCATTCGTGAATTAGTGGTAATTTAGCTCTATTACATTGTTGAGCGAAATGCAATCAACAATACACTAGACCTTTGCATGTATTTATTTATTCCTGGACCAGGTAAGTAGGCCTATATGCTACATATATCTGGTCACTAAACGAGCCTGTGTTTTACTAGTCTCTTATCTTAATACGCAATATGATTATCATAAAGTGATCAAGCGGTGAGGTTATTACCACAGGTCAGTATTGGCTAGATAAAATCTCTATTTGTCTAATATACCATATCATTATTAGTGCAACACAGCCTTCTATTATATCTGGGAGTATTAATCTAAAATTATTTTGTTCTGGAAAACATCATAAGGGTTATCTGGTTCATGAAGAACCGTGCAATACTTTCATCAATAAAACGAATGTTCGTGCTGTGTTTACAGCCAGAATCTTATCCTAGATATAGGCTGAGTACATTGGTATAAACATCTTTTCTTTTTTTCCAAAAAAATAAATGGATGCTGTCTTTCATACAGAGATAAATTTATTACGAAAACTATAAAAAAATACCTGTTCTGCGAGTGTGTGTTGGTGTTAAATTTTTATCATAAAAGTATTCGGAGAATCGTGTGTTATCAAAGGTTGTTTATTTATAATCAATTAACTCTTAAATACATGTTCAAATATTCTGGAAAAAATGAATGTGTTCATAATTTAATGACGTACAGTATACTATGGGACCGGGAAGTATTATATAGCAAAAAGAAAAATGTTGGAGTTGAAATCAATATCACTTACGTTCTTAGGAAACAATCATAATTTATCAGCATCAGATAACACTAATTCAACCTCAAAGTGCCAATTATATACGATATTTGAATACGTGTTTAATCTTTATTTCGTAATAAAAAATAATACAACAACATATATCTACAACGCAGTAAAACTCACGTTCAGCATATAAAATATTAATAAGGTGTTTCAATATAAGTTTCATTGTATCTATATAATTCCGAGGATAAACCGTGTATAACATATGCTATGGGTGGAGCAGTGGTGTAGGGATAGAGGGTCGGACTCCTAACCCGGAGGTTGAGGGTTAACGTCCCGCCAGGGGGGGGGGGGGTGACCGCAACCTCCACAATACATTCTTCCGGTGCGGGTGCTGGTCAGAATCCAGCAAGCAGTCATCGAGAGTAGTTAAAATAAGTTGTATGAACTTGCTCTTCAATCGATGTAAAATAATAAAGTTTAAACTATACAGTATATACAAGTAATATAATATCCGTGCTCTTTCAGTTTCTTCAGACATCACCATACATGTATATTTTTATGTGTCTATATAGATAAGCTTGGAACATTCTTCAACGTGCAATCAAATCTAAAATTAAAACTATTTCATCCAAGACAAATAAACTGAAAGGCATCAAAGATAACAAATTATCTGAGAATTATCTGTAAAGAATAAATTTTCTCACAGAACTTTTGTAAGTCTGAGAAATCAATGACTATTGTGAAAAACATTGAATGTTTGGTATGCATATAAACGTATACTTTTAAGAATTATCAAAATAAAAAAGTCTGGCATCTTACGTATGCGTCAGTTGATTATCAATGCTCGAAAAAGAATCAACCACCTAGACGTGTATTCTTTTAAAAATGTAAATTATACAATTATAAAAAGTAAAATAAAAAAAATGGATAAAAATCTTAATACAAAAATGTATTTATTAAATATATATAAAAATGTGTTAATCTATATATACACGTGTATTATATAGATGTGTATACATACATGCTCAATAAGGCAATACAAATATCTTGATCATTTTCAACAGCGTGCTGGTAAATCTTAAGTCTAAGAAGGTTTAGTTGAAATATGTACTGATTCTTTTATCTTGAGATCTTAACATAATCAACATTTTAAATGAAATTAAAGACAAAACATAGTACTGTCAGTAAGTGCATGTTCACTTCAATGATTATTTTTACATCTTCCTAGAGATGATTCCGTGTAAAGATAATGACATATTTTGTTTACAATTAACGTGTTTATATAATACCATGGCCAGGTAGTTGTATTAATATACATGTAACTACCTGATAATACTATGATGATGTCAATACAGAAAAAATCAATTCCGTGTGTTCTTTTGTTACCAAATTTTGAGTCTTTAAGTTTAAATAAGTCATCTTTTTAGAAGCTGAAGATTCTTAAGCACTTAATACGTGGTTGATTCAACTTTTATAACAATAACATCATCTGTTTACCACACCAAATATAAAAGGATTGTCAGATCAAGTTTTAATAAACTTCTCAGATCATGCTGTGTTCATGGTCCGAGAATATGAGCCTTGAGATCGATCTCTAAGCTCCAATCTCATACTTGTGTACCTTATTGTTAACAAAATAACCATGAAGTACTAGTAATACTGATATTAATTATACATTTTGCTGTCATAATAATTGAGCTGAATACGTGTTTAAACTGTTTTACATTTTCATCCAGAATATGTTTAGAATGAAATTAAAATTCAAGCCTAAAAATTCTCAAGCTTTATTACCTCTGTACCCGGTTTATCAAATCACCAAATCGTGCCAATACAACGATGATACGTAAAACATATAATTACAAAGATAAAAAGTTAAAAGTCACTATACTAACACGTTTCTCTGTACAATATAAAATCACGTTTCTATACCAACCAAGAGATAATTAAACAAAATAATGAAAAAAGCTCATGAAAATAATTAACTCAAGAAAAAAACTTACATATTAAAAAGCTATAAAATCCGGTGTATTCATGTACTCAGACTGAACACTGGGTATGATATATGATACAGATACACCCGGTCTTATGTTACATCTGTATGTTAGACAGGTGTTGTATAATATCTGCATGATATTTTACTCACATAGTTACCTGTCTGTATGTTAAATGATTAGACAGAAATGAAGTTAGTGTATAAATTCATTTTTTGCTCCGTGTGGAACGAATGAAATAAACGCTGGTATCTGCTGCTCTTTTTGATAAGAGAAATATCATATTAATGCCAGGAACAAACATCTCTAAGAGAATGTATTTGAAATAATTTTAAACGAGAATGAAAACAATATGGTTTTATGTAGGCTACAGTATAATATCAGGTTTTTGTTGGACATTGCTGATTATAAGTTTGTATATTAATATATTTTGTAAATTTCTTGAGTATGTGTACAGTCTTAAAACACAACGCATTTGAGGAGATACGTAGTGCTGAACAGTTTCACTGAACCAGTCTATGTCCACACAAGACCAGTATATGACCAGTCTATGTCCACACGAGATCAGTCTATGTGTACTCATCACCGGTCTATGTCAGCACTAGACCAATCTATATCTACATAAAACCAGTCTATGTCAATGCAAGACCAGTCTATGTCAGTGCAAGACCAGTATATGTCTATACAAGACCAGTCTATGTCTACACAAGACCAGTCTATGTCAGTGCAAGACCAGTCTATGTCTTCACAAGACGAGTTTATTTCTACACAAGACCAGTCTGTCTTCACAAGACCAGTTGGTGTCTGTCAGCACAATATCAGTCTATGTCTACACAAGAGCAGTTTATGTCTACACCGGTCCAGCCTGTCGGCACTAGACCATTCTATGTCTACACTAGACCAGTCTATGTCTACACTAGACCAGTCTATGTCTACACAAGACCAGTCTATGTCTACACTAGACCAGTCTATGTCTACACAAGACCAGTCTATGTCTACACAAGACCAGTCTATGTCTACACAAGACCAGTCTATGTCTACACAAGACCAGTCTATGTCTACACAAGACCAGTCTATATCTACACAAGACCAGTCTATGTCTACACAAGACCATTCTATGTCTACACAAGACCATTTTATGTCTACACAAGACCAGTCTATGTCTACACAAGACCAGTCTATGACTACACAAGACTAGTATTTGTGTACAATTAAAGACATGTAGTGTTCCTCTCCTCATCCAGAAATGTGTCCTTATCCTGAAAATAAAACTACAGTTAATGAATTTTACGTGTTATTGATAATTCAGTACAACGTACCTGTCAATCAATTAACTGTAAATATTAGAAGTAGTCACGTTAGTTCGACGTGCACGTTAATGAATGCATCCTACTGAATAGAATAAATATGTACACAACATATCATATAATTTATATCTATGTATCTAAAATAAACCCCAAATATTTACTACTTTCATTTCTATCATATCTCAGAAATAAATACAGTTTAACCAGTGCTAACAGACACCCGTGAACAACAGTAACCTGTCCACAACAGACGAGAAACGCTCTTTAAATGATCGTATATAGTGCACATACTATTGCCAAAACGTTTCCCGAAATGTCATTTGGGCCCTCAAGAACGGACCTAAAACATGTCTTATGTCTTCTTCAGACAAAAGAACATTCACTTGAATGTTCTAGGAATGGTATTGACGCAGAAACCCTTGGCTTTATACTTAGACCGCTTATCAGTTACATTTAAATGTAATATAATTAATACAATCTTTCAGTTAATTTATTTACATACAAGTTTAAAGCCCCCTTTCTTAATATGTCGATGGTATTCAAAACAGAGAGATTTAAATTATAGAAAAACACATTTTGACCATAATCCAAACAAAAATATTAAAAAAAGAATTGAGTAATTACCTCCCTTGGTTTACGGTCCGGCGTTTATATGTATGGCTGTTAATATGAAGACCGCTATTCATAACGAGAAATAAGCTGTTTTTTAAGTTTGATCAGATTAATAGTGACTTTTTCTTGTTCGCAGATTTATCTCAATAGTCTAGTCAAGTTGAGGCACGTCGAGGTATACAGTTGCTTTGGCAAAAAATTGTATAGCAATAAAGAATATTCCATCTTGCAAACATTCATTCGATTGTGTTATAATGACTAGAACGCATTAAAATGTATATAGTTTTAACGTTTGTTTTAAACTCTGACGGTACTGATGTTGATTTCAGCATGTTCATACATGAAATATGGTAAAAATACAACTTTATTATTACAAAACTACGATATAACGTCCATGATTCCGACAATTCTGGATTGAAACATGGTTTATGAGGCCTCAAATGATCCTGATACTTAGAATATATACGACAGCTTATCATATTCTAACATCATTTGATATTTCATGAATTGTTTTCCTAAGTTTTTATTTCATATTTTGTTATTGCTCTGCAAATTTTAGCCGAGGCCAACGCCTCATCCGTTCCCAGGTAACACATTAAATTAATGTTGAAAGTTGTGTCAATTTCACCCAACTTACATACTAATTGAACTATATAACGTACGAGTAATTTGACGACACCATGTTTATATACATGTACATTGTATATTAGGTAGGCTGCTAAAATCGATAGAAATTAAAGTAAAAATGATTATTATAGATTGATGTAAATAACCTTTATATGACATATCTGTGTAGTTTAGTAACAATCTATTATTATTTGCCGGTTTCACATGTTTGATTCTATCGTTGGTGTCAAAATGTTAACAAGGCACAAAAATCACTCACAGTCATACAGTAAGTAATTGTTATAATCCACAAAACTAAAATGTTAAATACCAAATGTCTATAGATATATGGCTCGTCAAAAATATCACCAAACTTGTAGATCTTTGCTGGTTGAACTTTACATCATAAATGTGAACTGTAGAATATCCAAACAAGGAACGTATTAATTAAGATATTACTAGAGTGAACTGAAAATTGTATTTAGAAATGTTCACCATAATTAAGGTATTTATTCATTAAGGATGTATGAATAAAATTGTTTAAGGAGCTATATATAGTGCAGCCTCTCCGAAGCAAAACACTTTGGGAATAGCATAATTATGTTGTTGCTGAGAATATGTTGCGCCAGAGAAGTTAGATTAATAGTTAAATCGTACAGTGGGAAAAAATCATACAGTTGTTGAAGGGAGGTTGTTGCTCAAGAGAGGGCAGTTCTGGAGAGGTTGTACTGTATATATGTAAGCGTGTAAATATGTATGTGCTTTAAATTACTAGACAGCTTAACTTAAGCGATGTCAACGACGGTAAATTCAATTGAATGTTTAAAACTTATAAATGTATTGAAATTGTGCTTGGTTAGTTCTATGGTATAAAACATTATATGAAAAGTGACCATGTTATATCAATATGACACATCATGTTTTTTGGACTCACGCACGCCTATATATAGTATATATATTATATAATGTCACATTATGAAGGTTAAACTATTTTCGTACCATATTCATATTGACTGTAACATTGGCTAAAAGTTTGAGATAAAAGGTGGATTAATACATGATATAAGGAAGAAAAGGATGCAGTAAAAAAGTAAGTAATGACTTTGTTGCAATACGTTTAATAATTATGTTATATAAACCAGTAATAATGTCTTCATTTCGAATTCATTATCAAGATTTTGTCCATCCTACACTTTAATAATATGGGTTTAGCAAAGCCCTATAGGAAGGGACTTAGTGATGTTCTGATTAATCATTTATTCAACGAATCATTGAGTAATGGTCGTTGACGTGACGATGACGATTATGCCAACGGATAATTGATTTTGTACAGAGTTTACGTTATTGACTATAGTTCTGAATATACTTTACATTTGCTGACAGTGGTTTCATTTTAAAGACATTAATGATTGACGATTTAATACACCAGTGACTAGTGTTATAAAAATGCTGTTCAAAGCTGTATCTGTTTAAATAGTATATTTGATGTTATGTTGACTCAAACATCCGTAAATAAAGTTAAATATTTCATTTTTATTGATTTTGTACTATTCATTTGGTGTAAGGAATGGTAAGTTTATGCAGTACTTACAGTTTTTGGTTATTTGTTATTAATTTTAATTTTTTAATCAATTATAATCACTGACTTTGCCTCTGATTAATCAATTAAATTTTCATGGACTGATTACAATCACTAAGCCTTTGAAGGTTACGTACGTGTTGGTCAGTTGTTAGTGATTGCGTTTTTTACATCGTCCTTGCTATGGGAGTTGTGTGCTATTTTTGTTATGAGGATTTGACTTAGGGATAGATCCAGAAAAGCCGAGTGTTGCATTTGAGTATTTTTCATAGGCTACATTCCACATTAAAAAGTATTTATTCCATTACGGACATCGTCATGCATTTCTGTTTCTGGGCGCAGATGTGATCCCCATTACTTACTGCTATTGCCAAGATAATTGTACTGCCACGAAGACAGTCATATAGACAGTTATATGTTCAAACATTTTGAGAAAAAAAACTAATTCTGAACTGGTTCATCTGAATCCTTGCGCCGGTACGTCACGCTTTGCTATCATAACTTTTTGTACTGATCAAGGGAAGTGACCGCTGCGGGGAGTTTGATAAGCATTATTGGGTTAACTCCCTTGATTTTAAACCAGAATGCAAGCGTCCGGTAACTTTGATCAAAATTTGCAACCGGGAATTTCAAACTATTCTTTCAGTATACTTTTCTCTCTGTTTAATTCACAAAAAATACAATTGCATTAAATGAAGAATGCGATTTCAGTTATGGTTAAAATGACGTAAGGTACAGTATTCATTTCGATAAATGTTGACAAATATCTAAGTGTAACATTTTTCGGATAATGCGTTCTCCCGACGAAATTCTCCAGTTTTTAATGAAAGAATATTTAATTATGATTCTAATTTTGGCTTATAAGTGTATCTTTATGTGGAATAGTCTTTGGATTAACAGTGCGGTCTATATAATGGTGAAGCTGAAGGTTCATCTTAAAGTGTCAAGTGATTTCATAAATTTCTCGAATGACTTTGTTTTGTCAGATTTTTGTGACGTCAGAAGATTTTATTTTATTTTTTGAGCAAAATAAAAGTTTGAAAGTTCTTCTTCTTCTTCTTCTTCTTCTTCTTCTTCTTCAGGATTACAACACTCCTTCAGTTACTGAAGATTGTGTGTTTTCTTTTGTAGTCCAACGTATCTAAATCATTCGGATTGTGTTATTTTCATAAAAAGTTCTATGACAATTAAGGAGTCAGAGATGATGGTGATAAGGATTTAGCCCACCTATACTCCCAATGACCATGTCTGCAGGCTAAATATTCACTGAGTATGCATTTGCGATACTGAAGTTTTAGTTTAACAAACATGTTACTTGGGTGAAAGCTAAACCACGATAAATTTCTGACCCAAATTTCGTTGTTTTGTATAAGAGAATAATTACGACCTCATACGCTTACTGTTTTTTGTTTGAATCCGATTTGCATGGAGCTGTTGACTGATTTTAATTTCGATGCTTAAGAATAGGCAGGCAGGATGAGGTTTTCTTAAGCTTATGTAAAATTAGGGGAAATCTAGGCATCATCAAAATAGCCATAAATTTACTTTTCAGCATTTTTCATAATTATCAAAATCTAAGAATAAGCAAGTTACATGCATATACATGTAAATGATTTGCGGTTTATAAGAACAATTTAATCAATATGCCATGTACATCTAGGCTGTCACATAAGAACACAGCAGTCGGAAACAAATTGCTTCAGTATAACTTTACGGTGTAATGATGTGCATCTATTAGAATAATACGCATGAATAACATGGTTCCAAACTGCTATCACAAGGTGTCAGTTTATATTTTCTGCCAGGTAAACTAGTTAGATACACCATTGTAAATCTATAGTTAAATATTTATACATTTTGATTCCAGGTAACAACAGACAACATGATGTATGGATGTCTATATCTAGTAATTGCTGCCTGTTTCCTCCGCCACACGGTCTTGTCATCAGAGTGTGACACAGCCGATATATCCCCTTGTAATTGTTCATTCCAGCACTCACAAGGTCATGATGAAATTAAAATTGACTGCAGTAGACAAGGACTGGATTCCGTTCCCGAGAATCTGCCGAGCAATTTGACATATTTGGATTTAAGTGACAATTTAATCAACTCTTCGTCTCTGACCACGTTGTGTAGATATACACATCTTGAATATCTATCTATAGCAAATAATCACCTAAATGTTATTGAACCTGATGATCTCAGTACATGTAATATTTCACACGGTATTAACTTCACTGGAAATAAATTGAGGTCAGTTAATGACAGTATACTAAATGGTCTGCAGTCCACGCGTTCATTCCATGGGCTAGAGGCTAATTATTTCGATGAGGACGCTTTTTCAGATTCCTCAAAGTTAGTTGAGTTGGAAATGATCACACACCAGGCACATCTCCCTGATGGTATATTCAATAACAGCAAAATACAAATATTAAAATTGAATATTCCAAGCACTATCAAGATACCGGAAACACTTTTATACCCTTTAGCATCAACGCTGACAACGTTTGACCTTGATAGCAGATCGTTGAAAGCTTTACCTGATGATTTATTTAGTAATTTAAAGGTATTGCAAGATGTTACCCTACGTCTCCCAGATCTTCAGCAGTTACCATTAGGACTGTTTGATGTAGACGCACTGGACACAAAGATAGATATTGTGACGTTACATGACATTAAATACGTGAAATCAAGTCCATTCAAATATCTGGGGGTACTTAGCCATCTCGTTATTCATGGTTCTACTGAAATGTCGTCCGACTTGTTTCACGGACTCCATGACTTAGAAATTCTTGATCTTAGAGATTTAACACTAGACAAATTGCCTGAAGATTGGTTTAAAGATTTGAAGCAGCTGAGGAACATGACCATAAGAAATGCAGGAATCACGGAAATATCGCGTCGTGACTTTGAATCGTTTGATTCGTTGGAAATTGTTGACCTGTCCAAAAACATACTGAGAAAATTGGATTTAGAATTGTTCCATAACATAAGTGACACTTTAAAAGCACTTAATTTAAGCTACAACTTTTTAAAAGACATTCCCAACAGACTATTCAAAATGAACGCAGCGATAGAAACATTAGATTTGAGAGAAAATCAAATTTCAAACATAGCGGAAACAGCTTTTAAAATGCTGACTAATTTAAAGAGGCTATATTTACAGAACAACAAAATCATTGGCCTTGAACCCGATACGTTGGTTTACAATGTAAATATACAGTACCTCGACTTGTCATCAAATATTTTAATTGATTTACCTGTAGGACTGTTTAGAAACTCACAGAATCTGTCCGTTTTAAAACTATCCGATAATATATTTAAAAACTTGGAACGATCAATAAATTTCACTATACCCTCATTGACTGTATTAGATCTCAGTTATAATCCTATAGAATGTGACTGCAGTACTGTTGAAATTATAAACCAGCTTACTGAGCTTACACGTGTGAATATACAAGGAACGTGTAAAACTAACAAGGAAACATCTCTGGCGGAATTCGTGTGTCCGAATGCTACAGTGGGACCTAACATAGTGTCGTCTGAAATTGGTAGTGGAACTACACTGAATACAGCGGAAGTGACGTCACAATCTTTGTCAACTTTGTCCGAAGTGTCGTCTGTTTCAAATTTAAGTTTAAAAACGGAGGAAGTACATAACATAGTGTCGTCTGAAATTGGTAGTGAAACTACACTGAATTCAGCGGAAGTGACGTCACAATCTTTGTCAACTTTGCCCGAGGTGTCGTCTGTTTCTAGTTTAAGTTTAAAAACGGAGGAAGTACCTAACATAGTGTCGTCTGAAATTGATAGTGACACTACACTGAATTCAGCGGAAGTGACGTCACAATCTTTGTCAACTTTGTCCGAAGTGTCGTCTGTTTCTAGTTTAATTTTAAAAACGGAGGAAGTACCTAACATAGTGTCGTCTGAAATTGATAGTAACACTACACTGAATTCAGCGGAAGTGACGTCACTACCTTTGTCAACTTTGTCCGATTTGGCGTCTGTTTCAAGTTTAAGTTTAAAAACGGAGGAGGAAGAACCTAACATAGTGTCGTCTGAAATTGGTAGTGACACTACACTGAATTCAGCGGAAGTGACGTCACAATCTTTGTCAACTTTGCCCGAGGCGTCGTCTGTATTAAGTTTTAGTTTAAAAACGGAGGATGAAGTACCCAACACAGTGTCGTCTGAAATTGGTAGTGGCACTACACTGAATTCAGAGGAAGTGACGTCTCAATATTTATCAACTTTGTCCGAAGTGTCGTCTGTTTCAAATTTAAGTTTAAAAACGGAGGAAGTACATAACATAGTATCGTCTGAAATTGGTAGTGACAATACACTGAATTCAACGGAAGTGACGTCGCAATCTTTGTCAACTTTGTCCGAGGCGTCGTCTGTTTCAAGTTTAAGTTTAAAAACGGATGAAGTACCTATCATAGTATCGTCTGAAATTGGTAGTGACACTACACTGAATTCAGCGGAAGTGACGTCGCAATCTTTGTCAACTTTGTCCGCGGTGTCGTCAGTTTCAAGTCTAAGTTTCAAAACGGAGGAAGTACCTAACATAGTGTCGTCTGAAATTGGTAGTGAAACTACACTGAATTCAGCGCAAGTGACGTCACTATCTTTGTCAACTTTGCCCGAGGCGTCGTCTGTTTCAAGTTTTAGTTTAAAAACGGAGGAAGTACCCAACATAGTGTCGTCTGAAATTGGTAGTGACGCTACACTGAATTCAGCGGGAGTGACGACACTACCTTTGTCAACTTTGTCCGAAGTGTCGTCTGTTTCAATTTCAAGTTTAAAAACGGAGGAAGTTTCATTTGATATACCACTGAGTTCGGAAAATCATTCTGAGTATATGTCTACGACAGAATCAAGCGATTTAACAACGACCAATCGGCTTGTAAATAGTTACAATGTTGTCAGTGATAAAACTTCGGATGTATTTATAAATTCATTAAATGATGTGACATCTGAATTATATAATGCAACTAATGACGATACTGGAACTTTATCGAGTACCACTGGTGATTCTAACATGAGTGGTAATGTCACTCAAAATGATGTCACACCAGATACAAAGTTTACTAGTAACTTTACAGGATTTAGTATCCAAGTGAACACAAATTTAAATCGTGTTACCACGAATCCACACGAAATTAACAGTGAAGAAGAAACAGAGTACTTCTTCATATCTCTGGGATCTATTATATCCATTGCCGTCATTTCAGTTCTGATATTAGTGTATTTATACTGCAAAAGGAAAAGAAATCGTTTGTATGAAATTCCAAGACCGTCCGTTTATGCATATGATATCGGGGCCGAGAGCTTCAATAGATATAGTTACGATGACTTTAGAATTGCTTCTAATCCCTCCATGACGCCCCTCAGAGAAGTACCATCCATTCAGATAGAATCCGTGGACGATGACGGCAATATTCGGGTAGAGTTGTATCCCGAGTCACAGACCGGAAGTGGTGCATCTGCTGTATGCTTGGATGACAATGAACACATAACGAACGTTTAATGCGTTATAAGTCCATTCAGTGAGTGTGATTCATATCATATCCCAATAAAGGATTTATTGACCACAATTACTTATAATGATGTGTTATCTCGCCGTTGGACGCATTTTTATGGTTGAAGTAACTGTAAGTTTCTTGTTCATTGTTAAATTGTTTCAGTTAATATTATTTGTAACCCTGTTGAAATGTTGTACAGCATATAGTTTAATACAATATAAAATGTATATATGGTTTATGCATGATATCGTGTAATAATGAAGATGAAAATGATCATAAAAACAATTATTTAAACAAAGTTCTAGTCAAATCATTTTGAATATTAAAGCCCATGTATGTGGCGCATGTAACCTTTTTATAAGTACATGTACAATCCAGAAGTTAATTTTATAGCCATTCATGTATGTGTCCAATAGAATGGTTAATGTAATATTTATCTATACCTGTTTTCGAAATTCAATTTATGTCAAATCAATATATTTTTTTGTATTTAGTCTGACGCTTGTACAATGCATCAACATGTCTTGAATTTTATTAATGACCGACTTAACTAAATTGTGCTGTATACAACCGGCTTGTTAAATATTAGATATGTTAATTTATTAATATAATATTATATAATAGATTGTTGATAATGATATGTTCTTGGTTTATTTTTTATCAGAAATTATCTAAATCAACGATATGAAGGATAATTTTAATTGGTGATAAAAAGTCGATTCGTTTCTCTTTTTATGACTGCTCTTAATCTTTTATTCTGTTGTTTAATTGAAACTTTCCAGAACACCTTTTGCAATATGTAACTGTTGATCAGAGGAATTACTTTAAACTTGTGTTAAAATGGAATATTTTAAAATTATGTTTTGTTGTTTGAACTAAGTTGATGGCATAAACTGAACCTATTATTTGGTTTTAAACATTTATGAACAGATTCAAAGCTCCCTTACGTTTAATTATCTAACATACTTTTCTTACTAAGTTGCATGTATGAAACGTGGCTCATTACCAGAACACCTGTTCTTCCACTTGACATCTCATCAATTATGTTTGTTATAATCATGCGTTAATAGACATGGATTAAATTTGTGATGAAGTAAAGACAATGTATGGTGTTCACTCAGAGTGTGTATCTACTTTTTAAATGTTTGTTTTCTCGTAAACTAATTTATAGTTTACTATCAGTTATTTATTGAGTGGGGTTTTGTTTATTATAAAGTTGTAGCCTGTTAAGTGCACCTTCTCCACTGAAAATTTCTTTGAAGTCATGCGATTGTCTCCAATATTCACATTTACTCCTTGAAATTTCATTCCCCAAATTGGTTTCCGGCGAGATTTTCACCCCAAAATAGGCTTCAGCTTGATATTCCATCCCCATATGAAAGCCTTGGGCGTCTTCCCCAAAACATAAAGAAACATCTTCACATAAATGAAGAAGACAAAATTAAGGTTTCTAAGGGTTTACCTCTTTGTGATGTTTATTAAGATCTGTATAATAATCTTTAATTCCTACATGTTCATATTTATATTGTTAAAAGTTTATTTCATGTTAAGTATATTTGCCTTGTAAATATATAGTGTTGGTTCATTATATATGGTAACTATTTACATAGTGTGGTGGTATTTCCTTTTGCCTATTAATTCATTTAAGTTGCTGACATTGTGCAAACTTATACATGTAGTTTATTGAAATATTGATCTCAAAAGGGACCTCTTTCTTATTAGAGGCCTGAAGGGTCATATCAACAATCACAGACCATACTTGTGGTGAAACAAAGACTTTATTACAGATGTAGCCATGCATGGTCAGATTGTTAAAAGTTTAAGTTAGATTGTTTTGTTTTGTAACTAAAAGATCTATCATCTAAATGTTCCAAATATGACTACCTGTTTATAAAATCAATGAAACAGTTTGATATGGACTTGGAAATATCAATGAAAACAAGTTTTTTGTATATACATTTAAATGGAGTTTTTTATCTATCACTTATATATCGATTAGGTATACAAGAAAATCTATGTACAAATAATGCTATTTGTTAGATGTCATTCATAAAAAGAATGGTTAACAATTGGACAAAAATATAACAACATTTTGAAAGAAAATTTTAACACAAATAATGAACAAATATGCACAAAACGAACCCATGTTACAAACTCTTTGTTTGTATAATTGGTTTATGATTCTCACCTCAGGAGCATGTTGACTCTTAATTTAAAACATCATAAATAATACATAATAATTTATGTTAAAGGCACATTTCAATGCAATATCTTAAATAGATAATCAAATCCCTGCATTAGGACTTCAGTACAAAATTTCGCCATTCAAACCTGGTTCTAGTAAATAATACATTTTTTGTTATTTCACATATTTTATAAACAATGTGTTTTTCCTAAATTATAAGTTGACTGTACTACTAAATTATAAGTAAATATATAGCAAATAATGTAATTTTGGTTGTTATTTTAAAATGAGAAAACATTACCAGGTTAATGAGCAATGGAAGCAATTTGCTGATCAAAATTGTTCAACCTTTCTATTTAAGTAATTAACCTTACAAATCATATGTCCATTGAAAGAAAGAATTTAATAAATTATAATACATCACTTTGTCTAAAAATATAAAACTTCGATCATCATGTCATGCATGTAAATGAGTCTTTAGCATAATGTACAGAAGATGTACAAACATCATTGAGACAATGGAAGGAGACTACGTATCCATGATAATATAATCTTAAAACATGAAGAACAAATTAACATTTAATTCAATGACATGCTTCTATCTACTGACTAGAATGAAAACAGAAATACAAATGTAAATAATAGGAATATAATTTTTCTGAATTAAGTAAAAAGATATACCACAGCAAAGGTTAGAGTTGATATAATCAAATATATTAATGACATTGATCTGCAAGAATTTTCTGGTTAAATTGAATACACTAAGTAAACTTATTTTGCATTTTTTTCTTATTGATAACATGTAGTACGTATTTTTGAAAATATTAAAACCTAATTGAAATCACATTTGAAAAAAATACAAAAAAAAAATGAAATATGAAGAGAATTGTCAAGTACTCCTGATTTTACTGAATTTACAAGGAATCAAAATTTATTGACACCCTAATGAAAGATGTATTGTAGAAAAATACAAATATATTGTAATAAAATGCATGGAATCGTTACCAAAATGTTTTCCTCTATTAAATTAAAGAATGCATATCAATAAACAATTGACAATAAACAAAAACAAAAGTATATAATAACATCTCAAAATGTATGATATTTACATAGCACAGCACTTACATTACAAACATATATTTACAGTCTAACTCCTAAAAACCAGACTCCCTGGAAACAGGAATTCCCTCAAAATGGAACAATTTTTCAAGTCTATTTTTTCTAAACCGGAATTCTAAGAAAACCAGACCTTTGGCCCTGTCTGGAAAGGGTCTGATTTTCAGGTGTTTTTCTGTATACATGTATAATATCACAAAATGGTAAAAATGAGACAATGATAAACAATACATAGGATTAATGCTACTCATACCCTTTAATCCGTTAATAAAAAAATATTTTTAGTTCTAATGACTGTCAATTATTTGATGTATTACCTTATTAATAACAACTGAAATTCTAATGATAAACACTGTATATTGATTCTTAGTCAATACAATTATAAGATATTATAAGTGAAGTCACTAGTAACTAACCGGAAACTTACAAATAAAATTTAATACACATACACATATACATGTATATGTATGTTAATTAGTCCTGGAAAAATGAGAAAAAAATAACTATCGCCCCCAAATTATCCTTGTAATTGAAAAATAAATGTAAATGTTATCTCATAAACTAAACATACACAACATATACAACCCACTCTATGATTAAATATGATAAATTAAATCAAAACAAAAATAAATGTTAATATAAAATTTGATTTCTAAAATAAAGAAACTCCACCTAGTATTTAACAAAAAGCCTGTATAATTGTAGACTGTTAATTATATACTGTGATGTAAATTATGAATGAAGATAAATGAAGATAAAATGTTTTGAAAAGAATCCAAAGATTGATCTTTCCTTTGCTACGATTCTTCATTATGTTTCTCAGAATTTCTAGTATGCCCCTAGAAAAATACATTGATTTTTGACAGACTAGCTAATTCATCAAATGAATTTTTAGAGACTGTTACACCAGTTGTCAAATTTGCTAAAATAGAGCCAGTGTTGACCAGAATGAAATAAAGCAAAACTCAATGTCCAAAGTAAAATATTCTGATTTTCCCCAGTTCAAAATACTTGTACACATGTACAGGACATGACGGACTATGAGGATTAATTTGTTGACTTACTTATATTTCATTTCAGCACTGGAAGTGCCAGAGACCACAGATTCTAGTGTCATGTGTTGACTTTATCAATAATGTTACAAAGACCTATACTATGCGTGTGTAGTATATAAGGTCTTTGATTATTACTTCGCTAAAGAAGTGTGAATTCACAGGTACTTGACACAATTTTTTTTAATTTTTCCATATTTTGGCCGTATAGGCTACTTATATATAATAAAATAGATAGATTTTATTTTATTTCATAAAAGTAGCCTATACGGCCAAAATATGGTATAAAATGTGTCAAGTAGACTACCTGTGTGTGAATTATAATTCGGTTTAATCCTATTTCTTTCAAAAGTTTCTGAAAGCCCTTCTTTCTTGTCTGTTGAAGGGAAACTCATAACTGTGGTCATAGCCGTAGTTGGTGAATCCACTGGATGAATTAGAATACGTAGATTGTATGGTTTTAGTGCTGTCTGACCTATCACGTTCCCGCCCATTCTTCCTGCTGTTTCTGCTTCCATTACTGAAATATACATTGGCATATATTGAATATATTGATTACGTGTTAAGCAACCGAGATTCACTTGTAAATACAATTTCAAAGACGTATGAAATATATTTCGACTTAAGCCACTTCAAAATTAAACAAAATGTTTCAAAGTATATTTTATGCATGTATAATTCATTTAAAGGCAGTCAGAAGTTTCATGATAACATTGTGCCTTTGATCAGAGTGTAAAAATCGTGTTTCTCCTTTCCCCTTGCCAAATCTTCAGTTTAAACATTAATCGGGACACGTTTATGTTTGAACAAATGCATAATTTCATGAAGCCTTTTGTTAAATGAATGCATTCCCATATCCAGACCCTTTGAAGTGTTATTAAAGTCATAAAATATGTAGGCTACCGCTCACAAGTAAATATTTTTAATTGTTCTTGAGTACAGTACATTTGGTGAAAGTCTTATACGAAGCTCTGTGTGTGTTTTTACCTGTAAGTACTTGGTATGGAGTTTGATGCTGATAGGGATCTGGAAACACGGTCCTTCTCGTTACCCTTACAACATATGATGTACCATTGGTCTCTTACTTTCTTCTTTCTTACAACAAACAGAATGAAGATGAAGAAGCCTTGCAGGGAATTCAGGATGGTAAACACGTACTGGAACAATAGACGTGCGTCAGAAATGGCCAGGTATCCAAATATCCACGTCAACCCTGTAAACAGAATGCAAGCAAACTTCATTGAGACGCATTTTAAAGAGTAGTTACATATAACTCGACTTAAAGATTCATAGTTGGTATTTCATTTCCATCTTTGTCCAAATTTGTAATTTCTATTCTAAATGTTGTTGCTTCTATTTTATCTGGTAATTTTAAGTTGTAATTCCCAAATCAAAGATGGTAATTTCAACTTAAAGCTAGTATTTTGCCGTCGGACAACTAAAAAGACTGAGTACTTGCATACGGACAGTATTAAGATACAATAAATGTAATATAATAAAAGTATACTGACAGTTTTGAATGTTCTCCAAGTATCAAATGTTTAATAAACAGGTCGATTAAATCATAAGGAACGGATTAGATATTTAATTTGAAAATGTACACTTATTCAAGCCCGTAGGAAAAAGTTCAAGATTGGGGAGGGCTTATATTTTGTCTAACAACGAGCAGGATCAGCCATAGAATCCCTTGCCCCTAGGTTCCCAACAGCCCTACTTATTTCATATGATCTTACCTAGCAATATGAAGCTGGTAATTGCAGCTTGCAAGTTTGTCATCGCCATCTTCTGTTTCTTCTGGTTACTACGCAATCCTTTACCTCTTCTGAAGATACTGATTATTGTCACGATGAAGATAGTAATGTTGATGACAATGATGCAGGTGATTGGAACAACGAAAGCGTAATAGAATGCTGACAAATCCATCCAACAGCTGAAAGGATATCATATATTTATTTAATACAAAAACACTTGGTTTTACTAGTCAAATACTAGTCTACTGTCAAGTATATACAGTGAAACCTGTGGTAGCGGCCTCCTTCAAACAAAGACCACCCTGTGAATAAATGCAATTCTTTTAAAAACCACCGTTGGTTAATTCGAACAAAATGGCACCCGAATAAGGGTCACATATCTTCCTCAAGGGTGGCATTTATTCAAAGGTTTGACGGTACATGTATTTCATTTTCGAAAATTTGCTCTCCGTGGTCGCAAGTATTAGACAAGAAAAGATTGATTGCTTCCAGTTCCAAGCCGGATGAATTAGAATTTGGTGACATTATTTCGTTAAGTATCATTTATACATTTATCGTAAATGCATAAAATATAATTGTTGATTCTCACTAAGCTTCAACATATATTGTTTATCTTAGACATATTATTCAAAATCGAAAAGTATGAAATCAAATAAAACTGCTGGATAAAGAGTTATTTAATGGTTTATGCATTATTATTCTTGTGTTATTATTTTAGTTGAAATTAAGATTTTATATGTCTTCACCAAGAACAAAATACTTATTTTATACATTGGTCAGAATATAGTTTAGTAGCCCACAACCAAATGTGTAAGGAACAATGAACGTTTTTCATCACCATTGTACAAATATTTTATAACGACTATGGTGACAGAAAACATATAAAATTGTCAAAGAAATGTTCAAGGTACAAGACGATGTGTACAAGCTGCGGGTATATTGTAATTCTATGTTGGTAAACACAAGACAATATGTGCACGTATATGTAAATGTTTCACTGACAATTAAATATCACATAACAAACTTCAAGCCTAAATGCCCCAATTTGGCATGCACCATCACCAGTCCGAGGACTACATAAGTTAACATTTTGTCAACGTTGGCATGTAATATACGAGTATGACAAATATAGCAAAAACCAATCCATGAAAGTTATACAACATTCTTGAAGCAACTTTTTGTCCATAGACTTTCTTATACGAATATGTCGGACTGAACCAATCGTCCGGATTACTGAAAATTCCGGACTTTTGACAAATTCTGAAAAAATGGGACTTGATTTTTTTCCAATTACAGCGAATTCCGGTTTTCAGGGAGTCCGGTATTCAGTGGTTATTATAAAATCCTTTATAGGTCCATTTAAATGTATATCAAACTATTTATCATGTGGATGAGTTTGGTTATATATATTAGAGTAAACAATTCCCTCCACCGGAAATTTGATAGAATACACATACTAGTTCGGTCCTCCTTTGTACAATGTATAGTCTATACTTAATACAGATATCACTGGAAGCAATGGTAACCCTAGAAACAATGTCAATATATACATATGAATATAAACAACAACATAATTGAATGCAAACAACAGTATAACATGAATACATCAAGCGGAATTTGAAAAAAAAATCATAATTATTATGAATGGCTTACAGAACTACAGACCTTTGTACACGCGAATACCATATTTACAGAAATAAACAAGTATATCTTTCTTAGTTTTGAAGTAGCATGAATCAGCTTGTCGTAAAAACACAACTCAATATATAGCAATTATATAAAGAAATTTGACTCTAGGTTATTAAAGTGAAAACTGTTGATTCAATATATACGGTTATCTCACGGTATTTGTGTGGTACAAAGTTGAAATGGTGGAATATAAGAATCTGAATGTATAGTAATGAGCTAAGAAAAAAAAACAGTAGAAATAAACAAGACAGTTGTCACAGATATGTATCAAGTATTTACAATGAAAGGACTTACCCCAAGCAGGTATAACCGTCTTCAACATAAATCTTGTGATGTATGTACCAAGAATCTTGACAAATGTTAAATATTGTAAGATAGCCTCCATTAACATCCACATAAATGACACCAGGATAAGATAATGTAACAATATAGCTACAATAATACAGACGTAGTCATTGTGTGTCTGTTTGATGCCAACCAGAAATACCAACATCGAAAGGAGTAAGGATAATGATAAATTGAACAATGTCTGTTGCGCACGTCCTTTGCGCAGTTTCCTGTAAAATGAAACAAAAACAAAATCTTCACATTTGTTATTTACTTCCATGTATGTATAGCTACATTTTAAAGCGAGAAGATTCTGGAGAGGCCTCTGTAGTTTAATAGAAAGTGACTTGTTTAAAAATTGAAACATTTTCCATTGAACCTAAGAGAATTTGTTATACAATTGTCAACATACCAATGTCTCCCACTAAAGCAATTGTTACGTGCACATGGTATATTTACAAAAGGATTAATTGGAATGCAACTGATCGCAGTTTCATACCATTAGTAACATGATATACTGACGAATAAATGTGACTCTCATGTTGTCAGATGTTCTAGCACAGGAACTACTTTAGGACTATTAGGTTGCTTTTTTATCACCATGTTCTGACCAGCTTGCTTCTTTATCCTAATGCTTAAACATACAGGCTTTATACTGTCAGAAACAAACAACAACTACACGATACACGTAATGAATTACTTGTAAACATATTCTAACCTGAAGAACAGGAAGGATATAATGGTCAACGAAAGGCCAAGGATGGAGCAACTAAGACCAAGTACTGTGATGATACTTAGTGACAGTTCGTGATGATCTGGTATTGGTTCTCCTTGACCATAGAAATCCTGAAAGCATCAAAAGAAACAATTATTTAGACATCAGCACAAGCATCAACTACATTTTGATAGGATCATGATCATGTATACAAAAACAAAACCAAAGTATCAAGTATTACAGTCTACTAAACTCGACGATTTCATACATAAAGTGAAATACAATGTATTCGACTGATCGTGTTTTACGTTTTTCAAATACTTCATACGGTTTCTTGAACCATGAAGAACATTATTGTAAATTAATTGTATTACATACACCACTGTGGTAATTGCATAGCACATCTTGTCTAGGAACAGTTAAGCAATTAAAGACTTAATGGAGTTTGGCAGACTCTGTCTATCCAGTCGTAGTACATGTTGTAGTCTTTTCAACAAACACTGTGTCTCTGATCAAGGGTTCTTATTAATAAAGGTTTTCATTTTCACGACTATTTGAATGCTTGATCGATACAAGGAATATGTACAATATATTTATCACATAATAAAAACAACTAAGAGAACTTTGCAACGAACGCTGACTTACAATAAGAACAGCAAAGTTGGTGAGATGGTCACACAGACAAACATCTCGTCCATTTACCATACCATCATACACACAACCCTTATTTGACCAGCCTCCTTTATTCTCATTCATAGCGAAATCCCACCATACGCATTTATTTGATCCATCACTTTCCTAAATAACAAAATATTCTATGTTCACAATTACATTACATTAAAATGTACAGTGCACAGGTGTACCAAAGCAATCCAACATTGTTGAGGTAAATTTAGTTGGCGTGTGTACGGCGAGTACAGTGTGGAATTACAAATGCATTTAATATGTGACTAAAGATTTCATTATAAATCGAAAAACATAGTGAACAACTAAATATCGACTAAAGTTCAACATTTCAAATACATTTGTTACAGAACTATTCTATCTAATTTCATTGCAATTGAAAATACCTACATTTATGAAAAGCAAACATAGCTTACCCTTTTCGGTTTGAAGATACATTTAACCCTTTCAGTTAGATGTTCGATCTTCTTGCCTGCGATACTGGCAGAAATCACATAACTGTTCAAGCGTGACATTTGCTGATCTGTAGGACTGATCCGACGTCCGCTGTCGGTGATTGCAGCCTGGAACAATTTACTTTTACGGAACACAATCATGGTTAATCTGTCACTGACCCTGGAACCTGAAATTGGAAGGTAAAAAAACAGTGAAAAACAATAAACGAAACCAAATGTACGACTTTTGGAACTTGATAGTTATAGGTCTTGTTGGTCCATTTGTTCAAGGCAATACCTTCCGGTCAACTGTTAAATCCTCCCAAGTTTTTTTATTTGTTTTTTTGGTTGTTGGGGTTTTGTGAAGGCAGTATTTTGGAAAGGCGGGGCTTTTTGTAATGTGTTTGTTTCTATGAATACTTTGGTTATCTGTATTTATATTTGAAAAGACAGTACATAAAACATTAATTGGTAAATGTGGTCGATACACTTTCTTTATCACAAAGATGTTCGCTGTTGCATAATCCAAAACTTCTTTCTCTTAACCTGAAAAACTTAACGCATGCACATTTGGCTAACTTAGTCAGTCACTTGTTTGGTTATTTTGAATGTTGCTGCTTGACCAATAGATAAAATAATACAGGAATAAAAAACACTTATCCATTACTGGAGAGATCTAAATCACTGACCTTTTTCCTTTTTGCTGAAAACTTCTTCTGGTAATTCTATGGCGGCGTCAACATTAGCATCATACAGATGAGACTTATTATACACTGTAGCTATACTCTCCGTTTTAAATGGCTCGCTTGCATCTTCAGATTTAGTTTCTACAGCAAGACCAATCACTGGTTGATCATCTTGTTTTAGATCCCAGATCTCCACAGCAACATTGTCAGAAACAAACCTCACTTGTTTCTTGGTACCGAGATCAGCGTTCTCAGCAAAACGTTCCAAAGATTTGATGATCCTGTAAATGACGAAAGCATACATCTGTTTAAAATGTGTTGATATAATTGTATTATTCTGGTATAGGAAATCTATAGCAAGGGTTACTGGCAACCTCTTGATCAGTAGACCAACGCTTTAACTACTGAGATAACAGGACATGCTTTAATCATTATATAAGTTGAATGTAAGCATTTTTGATAAGCACACAGCTTGGTGTATTATGTTGTATCCATGTTGTGTACGTAACATGAAGTGTTGTTTCCATTACCTGTTAGCAGCTTTTGTTTCTACATTAGCAACATGTGCCTCGTTAAAACTATCTGTCATCAATCTATCAATTGTTTTCAAAACATTTTCTCCCACCTGAAATAATAAAAAATGTAATAGAATTTCTGAAATCAAAATATGACACCATATTTAAAAAATATAACTGACAATTCTAGCGTACGACTTTATAGATTGTATGCTATCTTTCAACAGGATGGTAATGCATTTCGCGTTGATAGACAATTTATTACAAACCTAAATAATTTATAAAGGATAAATAAGATTAATGAACCATAACAAGGTGATAAGAATGAAATCTACACAATATTGTTCTCACATTTTTGGGCAAGTTCCTGACATTTGTTGTGTGTTCTAGAACGTCTGCAATTTTGTTGATATCTGTGGGTGTAAACTTAGGAGCCACTTTAGCTATCTGTGCCACCTCTGAGACAAGTTTCTCGGCATTATCAGAATCAACTGTCGCCTGAAATAAAAAAGATGTACCATTTTGTTATATATGTCAGAGGAAACACGGTCAACTGAGAGATGGGTTTTCTTATCTAATATGGTAGTGGCGCCCATATTTTGTATTAAACAGGAATAATTCATCATCTGGGGAATGTAAGTGATTTTTTTTATACACAGAATGTATTCGGAACTGTTTCCAGTCAAACCTGTGTTAGCGACCACCCTCCGAATAAAGGTCACTCTAGAAATAAAGGGCCATTTATTTATAAACTGTATTGGTATATTTGTAACAAAAATGACCTCCGAAAAAAGGCCACCTGTCAAAAAGGACACAATTTGTCTTTCCCAAGGGTGGCCTTTGGTCACAGGGTTGTCTGTATGTTTTATTTCGTAGTTTATATAGTCATATATATGTAGTAACATTTCAGCTGACCTGAGCTAGATTGGTCAATTCGGCTGTATAAGGAGATGGGGCCCAGTTCTGTCCATCGGGTGAGTTATAAGTCGATTCATCCACACATTCATAAGCAACCACTTCACTCCAGTAAGCACCAGTGTAAAAATCTCCTAGACAACGTGCAGAACCAGCTGGAAGTGTATACGTCTGACCTGAAACATACAATTAAATTACAACACTCTGATGATACACTGACCACATGCAGATATAAGACCTTATCGTTCTGAGCGCTATAAGTAATAAATAAGTAACTACACATGTTTATATATTCGATTAAAAAAATATCATTTATTTTTTGGACTTGAACACTAAATCACATAAAACTAATTTAAAAAGTATGATATCGGAAAATGAACGTAAATTCATAAAAGCACAGAAGAATTGAAATACATGTATACAAAACATATACAGGTATTTATTTACATTTCAATAAAAAAAACAAAAAGTCATTAAATGTTTACTAATCAACAAATGTAACATACTACAATTCTGTAAACTGTTAGCAAACGCTCCGAGCGTTGTTGTTGGAAACGAGAATTCCTTCACTGGAATCGTTTGTCCGTATATATCTATTGTTGTCTGCAGGCTGGCGGCTGGACATGCCACTAAAACAGAGATTTATTTTACATACTAATGTTTCGATCAATGGTTAGCATATCTAAACATGCAATTGAAATGTGAATTACAAATTAACGTGAGTGAACGGTAAGAATACTCGTTTATAAACTTCTTTTTTCATTAACTTTTTTTTCGAACCTTAAAGTTAAAGTGCCACTGGTTCCGTGCTTGCAGGACACCAAAATGTCTGTGAGAGCAAGAAAGATGAACAGTCCTGAACCAGTTATAATAAATCAATCAATCAAGTATACGTAAATGGCTTACAAATCTTCTTAGTTCTAAAATCTAAAATTAATAATTCACTTTTATTTCATCATATTGTATAATTACCTGTGCTCTGCAATGACATTGTTCTGAAAGAGTCTATTGGTGTGCGACCAGGTAGTTGCATTATATAGTTCCGGTTTCCAAGTTTAGACCGTAGACCAGCCTTTAGTCTACCATAAACTAATTGTTCGTCATTAGCTGAATATTCACGTGACATGGTAAAGAAGGCGTGATACTCAATGACGGTCGGATTGGATCTGAAAAGGAAACAATAAGCTTTGATTGACGGTGAAACCTACCAAGCATTGCAAGTAAAACGCAACTTAAATAAAACAGTGAACTACAAAAGAAATTTTGAATCTTGTTTGTGTTATCCTTTGATTTTAATGCATGTGACATGTCTACTTTTGTTTTATGTATATCATATTTTATACAGAAATAAATCTATCTAACACGGAATTAGAGCTGGACGAAGTCAAGTGCTGAGAGTCAATCCGATATCACAATCTTGATTGGAACACTGGACATATACAACCAAACTAAACATTTAAAAGGAGACATTACTTTATCATGTTCACTATACTGTTCTATATAAACTTACCTGATACCGTCTATGTACGTATATACACTTTCAACACTTGGTATGTAAGTTTTGATTGAAGGTAAAACATCATTGAACACTTTCTGCATGTCCCCTTCGGCAGCCAACAATTTAGGGAACTTTCTGTTCATCATGTTGAAGAGTACCTCGTTTTCTTCACTAATTTCGTCGACTTCCATTGAGCCATGGAAGGAAATGACGTCTGTAAGACATACAGAAAAAAATAACATTAACAGACCACAAATACTGAAGACTCAAATATTTTGTTTGGGAATACTGTTACATCGCTAATAAATATAATATGAGAAAAGGATGGCTTAGTTAACCAGGCTTAGTTAACCAGTTAACCTGGGAAGCATTCGCCGCATCCCAGACCTTGGACAGCTTTAAAAAGCGGGAATGGGCTCTCTGCATTAGACGGGTTTAACCGTTTTTATCTGTACAGAGTTTGTGCCTCACTGTCATCTTGTAAATAATTCATCAAGTGCGTCAATGCCTGAAAGTGGGCCTGCATATTTTTTACCAGGAATAAGAAGAAGATAAAATGATGTAGAGTTTTAATAATCATTAGATACCCTTAAGGTATGATAAAAAAATCAATGAACAAGCTTACGCCTTTATTGTACAAATATATGGCGTATAAGAGGCTTAAATTAATGAATTCTGGGAAGGATACATTCTTGTGTTATACTTTCATGTACAATTCACCTATACAAAGTTTACATACGATGATACAACAAAGTTTTCCTTTTACGTATTTGACACCAAATAAGGTAGCCTATTGGAAGCATGTACACCATTACATACCCGAGAATCTAACATTATAAGCACGTGATCTCATTCTTGTTAACGTTTGTCTATCCCACACCTCACACCAGTATTGTCCTTGTAACGTAGGTTTTGTCAGTGCTCGGTCAGTTACCAAACTGAACGCGGACAGTAACTTATCATTGAAATGTAGAGACAGATCGTCAGACACTCCTGTGAATAAAATAATTATTGTACATGTATCAATAATTCAGATATAAACTGGCCGCACAGGCAGTTTTACTAATATTGTGTCGTAATATCTCAGCAGAAGGTACAATATGTATATCAGATGCTAATTTCAGGCCAGATCGAGCCAAATGTTTTATTTTTGCATGTTTAAAAAAAATTGAAATTCGTAGACAACAATGAGCAGCGCATGTATCGATATAGTATACTTAATATCATAAATAAAAAAGTATTGTTTTTGAATTTCAAACACATGTAACGGTTGACAAACAGTCTAGTCTAGTAAAGATTTACTAATTGAATGTGTTCTGGTAGCACAATTTGGTGATCAGGGAAAATAAACCCAGATCACCGAGTATCAAGTACAGCACACTAAACACTTGACCATGACCTCAGCCAAATGGAGCATGGTCCGGAACGACAAAGTCTATGTACTGGAAGATGTCTTCAACAATAAGAAATTATCGATAAATAAAATGAAAATGAAGAACCGAGTTCTTACTGTTATCATTCGTTGACACCATGACGCCATCTTTATACCATAAGACGGGAAATTCAGACACTGCACTGGTCAGACGACACGGAAGATTATTGTTAACACTGTCTGATGAAAATATCACGTAATCTCCATTTTCATCATAGAAATTTCCCAGATCGTTGTCCACAGGGATTTGATTCGTAGAATAAACAGCTGAAATTTTGAAATTATTATATTAAGTTTCAAAGCTGAATAGTCATGGACGTCAACGTTTTGACAATATACACGAACAGTGAAATCTGTGTTAGCGGTCACCTTGGAATAAAGGTCGCCCGTGAATAAAGGTCGCCCGTGAATAAAGACTATTCTGTCATTGATAATTTAAAACAAGATGATATCCGAATAAAGGCCATATTTATAACGTCCATATTTGACATTCCCAAGGTTGACCTTTGTTCACAGATTTGACTGTACATGATAACGTAATGTAAATCAACTTATGTCTAAGTCACTTCTTTTAAAATTCATCATATTTTCTGATAGTTCAGCTTTCCTTAGGCATCATTCGCTCGCCGCGTATGAATTTTGGTGCGGACCAAAGTACTACGTTTTTCTACACCCGCCATGAAGTTGTTAAATTAGTTCCCGTTCTATGTTGAGTGCAAATCTATGTAAGTTCAGTTTCCACGAGTACTTCCAGTACTTTGATTTTAAATGCCATTCATCTGAAATATTTCCTGACATACATAATAACAGTGGAACTATCAGGATAAATATAATTATGTACTTACACAGTGGTTTAGAATCCTTCACACATATAACATTCTTCGCAGCTCTACAACTTGCTATAATTTCTACTCCACGTTCACTGAATAACTTACAGTTTCTTTTGTCATTTGGAGACTCCATCCAAAATCTTTCCCCTGAAACACCAATGTTTAATTAGGCAAACGAAAGTCAATCGCCCGAAATGAATTCATAATAATGGTTCGTGTAATGGTAATACAAGGGGGCTATATCCACCATTGTCAGCAACAATTTTAATTACCCCCCCCCCCTTGAATGGTGTGGGAATGAATAAGTTTATAACCTAAAAATTGAAAAATGCAAGACTATAGCTGGCATACATACCTCGGTGGAACGTACCATCCAGTTGAACCGCCATCAGTGAATACATTCTCTCGAACTCGGTACTTGCTATAATAACACGTGCATCTAGTTTCTTACAATGTGTTACAGCGGCTGAATAACTCATCTTCTGACCGACTACTTTGTAACATGAGTCCAAAGACACGTGGCCATACCATCCATCTTCACACGTAGAGGCTGAAATTGTGTCATGATAATTTTTAACCCATAGTAACGCATCTTGTTACATAGTATGCTTTTCCTATAATTACCTTTTTGACAACACAGACATTTATGTTTTTAGACGTGCGGGAACCAGACGATTATCATTTCAAAACATTTACGAAAATACACGAGTGCACCGAATGTTTTCAAAATACAGTTGAATCTCGTTATGTCAAACTCGCTTATATCAAAATTTCGGTTATGTCAAACTGTTTCGTTGGGTCCCGATTTTTTTGCTCTTTCTCTATATGAAATTAACCCGCTTACCTCCAATTCACTTATCTCAAAATTTCGTTTATGTCAAACTAAATTTTGGTCCCCGTGACTCTAATTAGCATGTAGTTTGAGTTGTTTATCTCAAAGTTGGAGCAAATCAGCGAACAATGGACGCTTTCACACCTATCATGACATTTTGCTAATTGAACAATTTAAAGGCTCCGGGAGATTTATAATCGTGTGACAAACAGAATGCACACGTGTAGTGTAGCATGATAATCATACCTGGTATTTGACTTAACTAAAATTATGGTAGGTAAGGTAAACAAGTACGCACCACGTATATTTTCGGCTGCTGTGAGTATCCGAATACTAGGATACTCGTAGGTTTAACTTGAAAATTGAGTACGATTACTTGCCACCTATGACAGTGTCGGATTCCAATCTTAGTAAAATGATCTTAGCTTGATAAAAAATATTAATTCCGAAAGAGTGATCGACGTTGCGGCAACTAACGGATTCGTCTTACATTATGTACGGAATGCATATACATCCGAAAATATGTAAAGCTAGACGCTCCGTTGTTTTCGAATTCTTACAATAAATTTCGTAATTAAGTAGTTTATGTTGGGACATTAATTGTTGATATTAATTATTATGAATAGATACATAATTATTTTGTTTCTTCTCTACGTATGCACATAATTTATTCAAGCAAAATGTAATCATACATGTATGTATTGTAATCTTAAATAAAGGCTACTAGCTGTACGCGCGTGTACACAAATACTTTAAATCATATATAATTATACAGTATTTGTTTATCTCAAATTTCGGTTATCTCAAACTAATTTCCACGGTCCCTAGAAATTTGAGATAACGAGATTCAACTGTAAACGATATTGCATATTTAAAAAAAATCAAGTTCGAATAATACTGATTAAGATATGATCGCTGCTTTGTTACAACTTCGAAAAAAAAATTAACATCATGAAACAGTTAAAGATAAAGATATATGTTTACCTCCTTTGGACACTAACACCTCATAGCTGAAGCAAACAGACGGAAGTTTAATGTCACATGTGGATAGCTGCATGTCTCCTTTCAAATTTGGTGATACTGCAAATGTTTCACTCTCTAAAACAACATCTTCAGACATGTCAGGCAAACCGTCTAATGAGTCACCTTCTTCTCCATCATCAAAGTGTGAATCAGGTATCCTTGCTGTAGTTAGATCATTTGAATTTCTTTCGTTATCATCAAAATCATGTGAACCGTCATTTTCAGTTCCATCTAACGGATCGTCATTATTTGTAAACTCAAAACTGCCATCCACAACTGCTTGACGATTTTTAAATCCACTCTGATTGAAGTTATTGTCATCATCTTGTTCAGTGTCGTCAGATGTTGTGTCTAATTTACCAGAGTTCACGTCATGATTATCATTTTCCCAATCACTTCCGTCGGGCCATTCTAAATCTCGTTTGGTTTCCATTTCCTCAGCTAAATCAGACTCGGCAGTAGTTACTGTGGAGTCTTCTATTTCGTCATTGCTTACTTGGTCTACTTCAGTTTTGGAATCAGGAGCATCTATAACATCTTGAATAAGATCATCATCATTGACATCATTAACTAAATCCTCTACAAAATCGTTACTATCTAATTCAACGTCATTATCATTATGCGTCAATAGTCCATCGTCACTAGCAGAGACATCAGTATCAGGTGTTAAAAATTCGCTCATTTCGGCAAAGTTGTCTCCCGCATCATCGTTTGTATTTTCTACATTTCCATTGTCATCAATAGTAGTTTCCATAGGTGAAATGTCATCTACAGCATCATGCAAAGTTTGGTCATTATCAGTTAAGGAATCGATCAAATCGTTTGTGTTGGTATCAGTGTCAAACATATCTGATGTATCGTGACTAAGCAACGGTCGAGTTATCTCATTTAAATCATCCGCCACAGTATCCGAAATTTCTAAGCGTGAATCAGAATTGGATTCCAAATTATTCTGTATAGTATCAGTAATGTCTGATAAGTCTGAATCACCAAATTTGCTGTCTCCGACGTTAGGAATTGAAGAATCGTCAAGTAGATCATCAGTTATTTCCCCTGTACCGTCAGAATTATCAATGTTATCAAGGTCATTAATACCATCGTCTGATGTACTCATGGGATTCATTGTTTCATCGTTTTCAAGATCGACACTTCCTATGTTATCATCAGTCTGGCTAAAATTATCGTCGGGTAGAATTTCTGATACATCGTCTATCGGGAAATCAGGAACAATTTGGTCATCTGAGCCTATCACATCATCTACATTACTTTCTGGAATAATATCGTCGAGGGGAGAAATCGAATCATCTAAGATTCCTTCACTTACATCACTTTTCATGTCAGAAACAATGTCTTTGATTCCGTCAGCACTATCATCCGATTTTGAAACGATATTATCTGTTGCTAACGCTGCCAAGTCATCTGAAAGTTTGCCATCATTGGGAATAAGTTTATTGTCAGAAGATGAAATCAAATCGTCAATAGCATCATTTGTGTGACTAAATGTTTCGTCGAGAGTAGGACTTGACACATCACCAATACTTTCATCAGTACTTGGCATCATTCTGTCGACAACATTTTCAATGATATCTTTCATATCTGTTGGTGAATCATTCAAGTTGTCCACCAAAGTGTCAACAATGTCGGTACCAAGTACACCACTGCTCGTTTTACTGTCATCTGACGATGGTGACAGAGATTCTCCTATGTTCGAAAGAATGTCATCACTTCCAGCAGCAACTTCACCCAGTAATCCGCTGCCAATTGTTGGCTTACTATCGTCAACGGCGCTCAATATATCACCAAAATTGGTATTAGACTCATCATCGGGTACTGACGTATCTATTGGACTGGATATCAAATCTGTCACCTTATCGATAATTTCAGATTCCGTATGAAGTGACTTATCGACAGACGCTGATCCGATATCAGAATGGGTAATGTCAAAATTACTTGGATTATCATTTGTTACCGCATCAGTATTTCCAGACATAATGTTTATTAGATCTTCTGCCGCTGCCGATTGAGCTTGATTGTCCTCTATATCAGGCCTGAGAGTAGCTGCTACCTCTTTAACTGAATCTAACAATTCTTTTCCATTCAATTCCGAACCAAGAACCGCTGCAGCCGCTCCAAACTGGATAGCAGAAGTGTCAGTATCTGTATCAGCAAATGTTGCCATCGGTCCAAAAGATGGTGCCTCAGTTGTAACAGAACTACTTTGAGAATCAGAATCAGGACTATTAGAGTCGGACTGGCCGATACTATCCTGTAGATCTAAGGCTCCAGGCAGTTCAGCTAATTGATCAGACATTTGTGTACGTGCCAGTAACGTTTGGAAGGCACTCGTAGGTGGAAAGCGGCTTGTACGTCTGCCGAATGCATTATTTACCCGATGTCGAAAGTTTGCTAAATTCAGACCGGGGAATATATTATCGTTTGAGTCTTCGTCGGGACTGCGCTTCCGACGACGTCTATCATGGTCTTCTGTTTCAAGGTGTAACTGTCCACAATACTGTTGCTGATCACGTGACAAATCATTCTCCCAAGTCCAAGGTCGAATATGTGAAGATGTTGCATTCACACTGAAAACACAATTATGTATGTTTATTCATGCATCCGTTTTTAGTACTTCGCGAACTTCGTTGAAATAGATACATGCATATATATATGATATGATTTATGTATGTGACTTTAAGAAAGAATAAAGCATGAAGTTCATTGTCTATTTTTTACATATTTATTATGTTCATACAAGTTGTTATGAATACCTGAACGTAGGAGGAATAATCATCAAAGACATTGATGTTAGCATTGGTCATCACTTCATAAATAATGTTTAAGGCAATACCATAAATTGACTACCATTATAGTTATACAAAATCGTTGAATAATGACCTTGTTTACAAATGTGTTTACCTATTGTAGGGTCTCACTTGATAGGGCAACAAATCGTCCCATACAAGATGACCATGTTCTGTGTGCATTCCAGTCCAAAATCGGTTGATACCTGATTCATACAATAAATAGTCATGTTAGGTTATCATAAAATGCGAGGAATCAAACACGCACGTTGTTGTCATGGGCAACCATACGCACGTGATGTTCGAACATGTTCAAGAGTTTGTCGAGGACGTATAACATAACATTTACATTAAGTGACCAATATCATAGAAATACGGTCAGTTTTGATCAACATTGAAGTTGTTGTTTTTGTAAATCATTGGCATGTTATTGATACGTACATGTATTTACGTGATGACTAATTACTGTTTTTACGCGGATGCCCTTGTACGGAAGAAGAAAACACACTTTTATATCGTACATTTGCCTCAGTATACGAGTATAACGATTTGATAGTAAATGATCTTCGCCATAATCACTCAGGAACATTATCTCTTCCCAACACATAATATATTAAGTCAGAAATTCAGTTTGTTCGCATTTTCGGAAGCTGACCAATAGTTTAGCTTTCCATTGCCGTCACTCGCTCGGCGCGCATGAATTTTGATGCTGACCTAAGCACTACGTTTTCATCATCCGCCATATAAATATTGAATTGGTTCCCGTTCCATATCGTAGTGCAAGTCTATGCATGTAAGTTCATCTTCAATAAGTACTCTCAGTCCTTTGATTTTGTTAATGTTCACACTATCGGTATGGTTAATCAGTAATGTGTTATGTAACAAAACATGACTCTTACCTTTCATGTCTAACATAGAGTATAGGTCTTCATTATTCACAAATACATTGGAACCCAACTTCAACAGGAATCCATACTGTTTTCTGCACGTTGTTTGCGCCTCTTTCCATGTTTCTGCTTCCGGATTTACTTTTATACATACTGGGATTTCTTTACCGAATGTCTCCTTCATTGTACCACGTGACCAACCATCCCTACATAATCCTAAATTAGGGACCACCATATTGGTGTTGGCATTCGTCCTTTTGGTGGCGCCTGAACTTCCTGGCACTGCTGGACGCTCTGTTGCTACGCTTTGACCTTGACATATCGCACTTGGAACCGCTGTAAAATATGTTCACCATTTACCAAATGTTATAATTTAACTTATTATTGATAACGAAGTACATGTATTGAACTTTCATATTTTATTAAATCAATATACATTTTTATATTCAAAATTAAGCTGACATTTGGGGTATTTACATTTTTCGTACTTTGTTGCTAAGGAATTACGCGCCCTTACAATGCGTTGATTCCCCAGTCGCTAAGTTCATGACAACTAAACCAGCTGTATAACAGAATACTAGTGTATAAGCTTGTTATCAGCCTAATGAATACATTTGTTTCCACAGGTGGGGACTATACTGAAAAGGTTTGATGAACGATTCGGCGAGACGTCAAAATTGACGACGTCAGACTGTGCTGCGTGCGCCGGGTGGCAGTAAGACCTTGTGAAAACTTTTGTAAAACTATATGTCTAATGTATACCTTCGTGATTTTTTATCATTACGCTTAGGATACATTAAATTTATGACGAAAGTGATAATTTTGTCTCTAACTTATACATTGTTTGAGTTATGAGTCAAGACCACGAACTTCTGGGACACCCCTCGTATATCACAACATTGGAATTCTAACTATTCGTAAAGAACAGATAACTCCTAATGTTATTAAAACTTATATAATTGCGTCCCCTGGTTTTCACATGGCTGAACATAGCAAATCTTTAAACATGATAATTTAAAGATAATCGATGGTATACATAATGTTGAGTGACCATTTAACACCAGTGGTCTTTATACAATTAGGTTGCTTACTAACAGTGGTTTGTTCCATTATTTAGCCTCTAACGTTCCTACATGTACCAAACATTGATGATAAGAGTATTTTGAAGTAAAATATTCAACATCATCGCCTAGAACACGAATAAAGTTAAACACAACATTTTACCACCGTATATGAATCACTTACATAGATGTTGTAAGGAGCGAATAATTAATAGTTTGTGTAATTAATGAACCACTTCCGTATATAAAATGTATCTTTATCAGACATAAGTATAGACCAGGTTCGTTCCTATCTTATGAATCATTACAGTTAACTAATGAACAGTAATCAAACGAAACTATGATCGAATCTTAATATAAAAATCTTAAAAATATAATACATTCTAATATACAAAATGTTGCCAAACATGGTCCGTGCAGCTACTGCAAAGAGATGGATGGCATGTTGTCAGAGACTTTATGAACAGTAGAACCTCTCCAGAGCAGCCCTCTCTAGAGCAACAAACCCCATTCAACAACAGCATGATTTTCCCTACTGCACGATTTAACTATTAATTTCACCTCTCTTGAGCATCAACCTCTCAAAAACAACACACATTTGCTACTCCCAAAGGGCCCATGCATGTTGCTTTTGAGAGGTTGCACTGTATGCTATGGAGTTCATTCTAATGATAGTTATGTTAATGGTATACTATGATTGCTTTTAAATTGTCACCAGGTTCCATCCATTGAAGTGAAACAATCTAAACCCTACATTGGATGGTTGCACCACGTACATGACTGTATACATGTATAATTAATGTGAAGGATATACATGTACATGATTGTGTATACGAAAATATGGTCTGAGACGTTCAGTTCCATTTTTTTCAATCAGTATTGTTTGTTTCAGCATTAAACTAAAACTTGTCGATCTATTTTTACAAATTTATTATGTATAATTCTTACAACAGGACAAGATTAACAATGGCTATTATTGCAACAAAGACATCAGAATTATAATGTATACACAAGGCAATGACTATATCATGAACAAACTTTGAAGGACATTTACATTCTACTTGTGAGAAAGTTTTTATTAATTGAAGAATGTTTTTTGAATGAGAAATTTCTTGAAACATGATTTTATTTTTACTACAACATCCGTATAGACGCCCTATATAGAAAGAGTTTATTGTTGTTGACAAAATATAAATCAAACAATGCTGCATTGTTTGAACCGTAAAAACGGAAAAGATGAAAAAAGGAAATGTCTAAAAAATCAATATGAATATGCGCGTAACATAAATTTTATCTTAAAGATAAAGTTGACAAGGCGTGTAACCTTCAAGACGCCATTACGGTATGTGATCGGTGGCGTCTTGTGAAATAAATACGTTCTGAACGAACGATATAATAAGCCTGCATACCGACTTACAGAGTTAAAGGGGCATACCCTACAATTGACAAACATTCTGTGAAAGTGTAAAAATGTGTTAGATGTATATGTAAAACAATATATAATGGATAATTGCAAGCAGAATTCGGGTCATAAAATGACTAGTTTAGGTACTAGCCGCAAAAATCATAGCTATGAACAATAAATCACTTCCACCCAAAAGTTGTACAACAAATTCCAATCTTTCCGATCTTTTATGGAAACTCATATTTTTGGTGATTTTATTTTTAATTGGATGAATTTTTGGCTGAAACTTTCTTCGTCGGCTTTTTTCTTTACAAGCTTCTAATTTATCATTATTTTGCCTTGATTCTAGATGCACCAAGTTGTAGGGTATGCCCCTTTAAACAACATTCCGAACCACTTATGATATCGAACTGATGGGTTATAATAAGATCCTATAGGTGATTAAAAACCCCCTTGCGGTTTATGATTACAAAAATAAGAACTGTGTTACATGAATCACTACTCGATGGGGGACATTTATTAAATTCATATTCGACAGTTATGGTAATTTCAGGGCCGCAACAGAGAGAGAGAGAGAGGGGGGGGGGGGGATAAGATATAGGAGAACCGAGCATTTAATATAATAATTTTATATCCCTAATCTTATTCCGATTGGTTTTGTCTTTAAATTCACAAGTACAATAACAGGGGACATAACATAAAGGCGTTTGTTACTCTGATATGACTATTAGGTGACATTTATGTTAGTTTTATAATTAGTGTATATTACCTAATTATTTATGTTCTAGCTTAATTAACCACATATCGCTTATACATGAAAGCGTCACCTATACGACAAGCGTATTTATTATAATACATTGATACATAAATGACATTATTTTCCTATTATCGATCAATAAATGGTTCATATATTTCAGGTAATTATGAAATACTAAAATTACAATAAATCAACATAAACACACGTATAATGTGATAATATTGTCGGAAAAATGAACAACAATGCAGCGTAAAAAACACGTGATAATAATTCTGTCAGTGTGATGAATGAAGTAAAAACATCACAGGAACAAATGTTAATAATTACTGGGTGAGCCTACTCAGGGGTTATCTTTATCATATACATGTAGATTTAGTCTGTAAACAGCGCCTTTCCCTCTGAAATTTTCTTGGAAATCAAGCAATTTACCCTAATTTCCAATTTACTTCTTGAAGTTTCATTCCCAAATGGTTTTAGGCGAAATATCCCCCCCCCACCAACAGAGGCTTCATTCCGTTTTTCATCTCCATATCAAGGGCTAGTGCGCCTTCCCAAAAATGAAGAAACCCCTGCTACTTATAGGTAGAATTAAGGCTTTACCCATATTCTAGGTTGATTGTAAAATACTAGTATCGGATTAATGAAATACCGAATAACAAGTCTTCAATATGTGTTTCCAGTTGTTGAATCAAGATTAATTTTTGAAAGAGTATCAATCCATGTAGTTGGGCAGTTGGAAACAATTAAGGTAACTTGATGCGCATAATTTAAAGTACGCGTACTTTCTGTTGAACAATCCTCGTAGATGTACGAATAAAAAAAAGAAAATTCAAACTTCACACTATGATTGCAATTTTTAACATGCGCGTAATTTGGAGTCTGATCTGTTTTTGAACAGCCCTAATATTATACAAGCTAAAGATTTAAACGATAATTGAATTCTTTAATATTTACCATATTGTTTTTTTTCAAGAATTCAAGAAACAAATGGCCATGGTTACGTATTTTGATGCACTTGGAGAGATGCAGAACGTTTATTTAAGGGAGTACAATGGATCAAGGAAATTTTAAGATTAATACATTTGTAAGTATAACAAGTGTCGACATATCATCGCCCAATATTTGCATATGTAACACAAGTGTATTGTTTATAAACACGACAAGTCCTGATACCTGAATTTATCGTAATACTTAAATAATTTTAAACTGTTTTAAAATTAGACTAGATATTAATACTCATTGTATTAGGAAGTGTAATTAAATCAGGACGGAAAACATATGTTGCACTATTTTTTTACAATCAATACAAGTTCACTTCGTTCAGAATTTCAAATTTATTTATTTATCGGCTAACCCAAAATAAGCAAATGTACTCAAGTAAGTCTGCTGCAGTATTCTAACTAACCTGATCTGAAAATGCTACAAAAAATTCTCGGAATTTTAGGTCATCAATAAGTTCAAATACATGTAGATCAATCTACATATATGCATACAGACAATAATGTATAAATAGGACCGGTCGTGTTTTTTACCAGATAACTTTTTAATGTAAATATTATAGAATGTATTTGATATAACTTACCAGTAAGGATTGTAAGGAACAGCCATATCTTGTAGATATATCTTGACATTATAGTCTAACCACACACAACTTTCATCCTGTAAATATATATAAACACACACTGAATCTCTTGACAATCATGATTGCCGACGCCAAGGCTTTATTTACAAAGTATAGCTTCCTTCGTTTTTTTTTGGGGTATATGCATGGGAAGATTGGGGACAAGTTTCAATTATAAGCCTTAGCCATGCAGATGTTAAACTGATTTCGGTTCCATGTTGCAGTGCAAGTCTTAGTCTGGTTACCGGACGTGCTCTACAATAACATAGTGTAAGGGGAAGGAACTCCAGACTATGCAAGTCTACGTAAAGTTCAGTTTCCATTAGTATTTCCAGTACACATCACAAGCTGTACGAAGTTATCACGTGATATAGGCTAACCGTCACCTTTAAAGATAAAAAATAACCATACGATGTAGACAAGCATGCTTTATACCTACAGTGTATAAATCTAAATTTTTCTGTCAGTTAATCCAGAGAATGAATTAATTACACAGTGTTGGTGAATATTAGACACCAGATTTATTATTTGTTTTTCAAAATATGACAACTCCCTTAATTTTAAGATCATGATAATAAAAAGTAAGATTTCAAGAAAAAATGTCTTTAATATTAGTCAAACAGTGTGCTACAGAATAGTTTGAAATCAGTTGTACTTTGTAATTCTATTGTTATGTATTAAATATTAAAATACACCATGTTATTTTCAGTAAATTAGCGTTTAATTATATAAGAATAACACTATACTCATGAAATGCCCGGGCTATTTGTAAGTTTCTCTTGTCGTGGTTTTCTGACAATACTATACAAGTAGTTCCTCTTGTTTATGTATAAATAGTACTCGTTCACGAGAAATGTATTAGGATTTGTTCAGAAGTGAAAAAATACAATGCTTTGTAAACATATACTTGATTTATATAAACAACATAAACTAGAACAGATAATTTTATACCAATCTATTTAAATGACTAAATGACTCAGGTCACAGCTGAACACAAAATATGATGCAATGACAACAAATCTGAAATATTACATTATTTAGTTTTATACAAAACATCAATATCACTCAACGACGTCATTTACTGACACGTTAACCAATAAAATCAACTAAAAGTTCATATTTTAGGTAAAAATACGTAAAATGATGATAGCTATTTCCCTCAAAACAATCAGTCAACTTGTGTTACGTACTGCTTCATTTTAACCTATCAGTTGTGTTCATTCTACAAATTATCTTTTTTACAACAATGTAGTTGATGACACTTTTTTAACAGTCTAACAAGTATTCATAATGGAGCGTTCAACATTTTTTGCCAATTAGTTAACTGAATTAACATAATTGTGCGGGCGCTGAAATAGTTATGTATGAAGAATCTTGAGCCAGTTTACTAACAATACTCGTTAATTGACTCAGATTCATATTTTAGCACGAAAGTTAAAACGTCTCCATTAATTTCTATGTCGTGCCAACAGACTTAGTAAAATTTGCATTCTTCTACATGAGTAACGTCTTGACAAATTTATTTGACATTAAGCCACGCATTGTACGTGTGGGAACATTAAAGTACATCATTACAGTTGTTAAATAGAAATGTACATGTATGTGTACACATTGTACATACACTCACGTTGAAAGACATTGTAGAAGCGACTTTATTGTATACATTATTTTTCTAAAATTGAAAAAAGTTGGACGGACGATTAAACACGTTCTTTAAAGGTGCGCTGCGTGACCAGTAGTTGTCGATGTGCCGTAAAACAACATTATTATTTTTAATAAAAAATGATCTTATAAAACTCTATATTGGACGTTCACAATCTATTAAGCCAAAAAAAACGACACATAATTAAATACGAGATAAATTGAGATTTTAATTGATTGAAGTCATGTACGAAATTGAATAAACAGATAAAAGCGTTCTTGAAATACCAATTCGTCATTACTCCTCAGTGACGTCAATGATTGTACGTGTGAGCAACGAAGATCAGTTTTAGTTAATATATGGTGTTTTACCAATCCTTACACGTAGATAAGTAAAAACCATAGTAACACAGGTTCGGTGTGTGTGTTGGGGGGGGGGGGGGGGGGGGTGACGGAGGGTGTACCATGGTGGTAGACATTTAGAAATTCATTGTCGCGGTGTTATTTAGGTCTACAGTTTGTTTCTGGTTACATGCTCATTGTTCGTAGGTATAGGTTCGGACATTCTCGGTGGAAAGGTAAGAAAGTGATAAAGTAGATTTTCCGTTCCTCGGGCTAATATAAAGTCTAGGGTCGATGGTAAAAATTAATGTAGGACGGGATTACCAGAAACAAACTTTTTACGCTTGATAGAAGTATTCTTATTCCCGTATACGTACAAAAAGACGTTTTTAACCCAAATTGGTGATAAAACTGTGCGCGTTGACCTTTCGCGCGGTTTTCAGAAATAGTTTATGGATAGTTGTGGTAAATTAATCATTATAACACACAGTTACATGCGGAAACACTGAACACAAATAATCAATATAAAATATACATGTATGTAGCTAGTTTCTTCATGTTTATATATAAATCGAACCTAAATTCTAAATGTTTAAAGGTCCATTAGCTTTTTTTTTATTTAGTATTACAGGACAATAGATAAAATGATAGTGTTATATGTATTTCTATCTTATTATTTTGAGTAAAAGCTTATTTTTTTTATGATGATGCCTCGTACATGTATATTTTATTTATATTCATATTCATTTATTTCCGTCTAATTTATGTACATACATATAACATAATATACACCATATAACAATACAATTAAAATAATTACATAACCATTCAATCTTGAATTACAAGAGACGCTTTACAATTATAAAATAATCTGAATGTCATAAAATCACCGTATCACTAGTACTTAAAAAAATAATTATGGACAATATATACATATGTAAAACTATATGTATATACATTTGTACATATATAAATATATAAATTGTATATGACTTAACGCATGGAATACATAACATAACAATATTTAAAACCATATTTTTTCAATTGGCCCACTATTACAAAATTTGAAACACTCATGTCCTCGAATTCTCAAAAAGTGTTAAACAACATTGCAAAATTTGTGTTTGCTTTTAAAGAAAGAAATTAAAAACAGCAATCTCAGAACTCATTTATTTTAATCTGTTATCTATCAGTGTGTAATCTCGTTCAGAAACAATCATGTACATGTATATATTCACCACTTATCACTTACTTTCTTAGATTTGTATGTATGGCTATAATTGCTATTTATGTATTTCATGCCAATAAACTATATGTTACTAGTATGCTATGCTATGCTATGCTATATGTGTTGTGTTGTGTAGCTATGTTATGTTATATGTTATAATTATGTTATGTTATATGTTATGTTTTATGTTATGTTATGTTATATGTTATGTTATATTATGCATGTAAAACAAGTCAGCACAAACTTCATGGTAAACTTAATATAATTTTATTGTAAAGAGAATTCTATGACGCATTATTTCCCGGACCGTTCATTAATATTCATACAAGATCATTATAATTGACAGATATTGTGACCAAAGTGTAATTAACGAAGTGGTCAATAATGGTCAAACATGGTCATATACGAGGTCATATACTGATCATTATTGAATGCATGTATCAATGAGTAATGTACACTATAGTGATGGCCGATAAATGCTTCTTCAGAAAAAACATGACATCTTAATGTAAAACTATGATAGGAATGTTATGTCATAGTAAAAAATGCAAGAATGGTATCACGAACGACTATTGGTGTAAAAAGGAAGTGATCCCAAATTTACCGATTTTCCAATCTATTCTTTTTCTTGCTATCAAAATTAGGCCACGCAAGTGTTCCTAAAGAATATTGCTTCGTGGTTAGATTTTCAAATTGTTGGTTTATAGTGAAATAGTGTTTTTTTTCAGCGTAGCTGTCTGTTCACACTTTTGACCTAATTTGTTGGCACGGATATTGGTTGGAAGTTTAGACCAGTGCCAGTATTTTTTCCTGATGACCAGTAGTATAGTAGCAATTGATGTAAGCCAACCTTAATCTTAGCACGATGGTTGAAAATTTAAGACAGAATCAGTATTTTTTCCTCTTGCATTCTTATCAAGCCCTTCATTTTTGTGTCAATGAATACTAGCAGTTGATGTATGATTTTGTATGAGTCTTGTTTATAAAAATAAATGGTATCATGATTGTAGACTTGTACTGATATGAATTTAAAGCCAGGACATGTGGAAAGACACACACGAGAGTGGAAAAATTAAGGTCGTACTAACTACGAATGTATAACAGTTGGTTTGTAAATGTTTAATGTTTGTAAAATCCGTAAAGTAAATGTACGAAACTGTATTCTTAGTGGATAAAATAAAGTATACGAATACACACGTTCTTGACAAACATTTATATTCAGTGGAAATGAATGTATAGTAAATATGACTAAATACATTTCTACGCTGTTTGTCTTTTTTAAAGACATTTCGTTTTGTACAGATGAAGAAATTATCTAAAATAATTAAGACCTAGAAAAGACAATCACGTGACAGTGTGCAATAACGATGACGTGTCACGTGTTATATGATATACTTGTAGATTTATCATTTATAGAGTTATATGGGCACCTGTAACCTATATGATATAACTTAAAAACAACCAGGTGCATATTTAAACTAGTAACTGTCGGAGTATTCTTGTAAGTTAATGTATTTTTATGGTAATGTTATATCATATTTTACACAAATATGTCATATATAATATTGTTTATGATACCGCTTATGCACCATACAAATAAATATATATTTTAATTAAAACATTAAAACGCTTATTAAAAAATTAATGTATGCTAACCAATTATTGTATATTTACACATAAATCTGTTGATGCATTTTGACATTTGCTTTTTTAATTTCGTAATGCAGAGGAGCGCTCAAAAAGTCAAATGTTTAAATAAATCACCAACAGACATCAACACGTAAAGAAAACCCTTACATAGTGTCCCCTTCAATATTATGATCATCTTATTATAACGACCTCTAATTTCCGGGCCAGTTTCCAATATTTCCCTATAATTCAAGATAATAATCGATCTCCATGTCGTAGATTTATGGTGTTCATTCAGTCGTATCTCATTGTCTCCAACACAAGCTGTGGTATCCGGTTTAGTTAATCAAAGCACTGAAAGTACTCGTGGAAACTGAACTTAAAATAGATTTGCACTGCAACATGGAACGGGAACTAGTTTGACAATTGCCTGGCGGATGCAGAAAAGCGTAGTACTTTGGTCCGCATCAAAATCCATGCGCGCCGAGAGAGTGACGGCTATGGAAATCTGAACTAACGTTCAGTTTCCAAATAAGTAGTCCGTGATATACTTGCAATGTAAGAATGAGACTAATTGTTTGATTACTTTAATCAAATATATGTTTTAAGGTCTTAACTATCTGTGTTGGTAATGTTTATCTATGAGCAATAATATCATGTCATAATAAGTGTTCACGTGACAAGAACTGTCGCGAGAAGATACACGAATCAGGCACCGGAAGTGGGCTATTTTTATATGCATTTAAAACCAAAATAGAAGACGTTTAATTTACATTAAAATTTGAACGCATTATGAAGGACATAAGTGTCAGCTTAGCTTCAAACTTCTCTGACATGACGACATGAAATACTGACAAACTAGATTGTGGTAAACGAAGGGCAGTCTGTTGAAATACATTTAAACCGGAAGTTGATAAAAACTGCAGACGACATTATAGTCAACATTTACATGTCATAATGAACATGATGTGAGTTTGTGTAATAACTGATAGCATGTTACACGGTTACACGAAATATACACGTAAACACATCAATCAATGTCTATTTATCAACAGTACCCGTTCGACAATTAAATATCTTGTACACAATTTGTAAAAACAACCAGGGGCAATAATTCACCTTAATGGTCAAGGTGCTGATGAACATGTCAATCATAACTACTCGGGCATTCCCGTAACTACTCGGGGATTCCCGTAACTGAGAAATACACCTAGTGCATAAGTGTAGGGTCACACATTTTGGTTATGTGGTTTCCGGACACTACTTTTAGCACTAGGTACTCGTTTTCAAGAATAATTCTCAAAATGACTGACTTTCAAACGTTCGCAATTGATGAAATGGGCGTCAATTTCCCATTAAAAGAAAAACAGATTGTTTCCATCGTTGAACTCCAGAGGTCAGCCATAATGGAAAGTAGCCCGTAAACAACAACAATATGGCGGCCTATACCTTTTTATGTCCGAGGCATTTATGTCCGATTAATTTCGATTGATGAACTTGTGTGTCACAGAGAGGAACGAAAGTAGAAACGGTCGAGCAATCGCGTACTTTACTCACTTATAACAAGTCAATGTAATGAAGAAAAAAATCGATTTTTTTTGTAAGAACTACGTTAGCTCTGTTGTAAATAACAGAAGGAATTTTCAAATTACTAAAAACTGGCTCAAATGTTCTTCATAATATGACTTTGTGTC